>CM050175.1:53126791-53179291 GCA_027410445.1 Discoglossus pictus
ATGTTTTAATTTGGGTAATAAGAATTTCAATGGAAAGGCTCAGAGATGGTTACACATTTGTTTTCCAATAATGTCTTCTAATTGACCTCAAACAGTGAAATTAATTCACAAATTCATTATAAATTTTCCTGGGAATGTTTAAATGTATCCACTTTTGGCACAAAAAAACTCATCAAAATTCTACTTTATTGACGTGCCCATCGACTATGAAATGACTTTCTCTCTAGTGAAACATTTATGAAAAAATCAGATAGAAGGGAATATTCAGGACGTCATGAATTGTGGCCATGTCGGAGGGAGATGAGATGCCATGATGGATCAGCCAGTTTTTGGCTTGGGTCATTTATCTTAACGCAGATAACATCAGATGGGTTCCTTGTGGGAAATAGCGACGAGGCTGAAACTATCTGTGGATAGGGACATAAAACATTGGTTTGTTTGAGTTAAACCAAATAAACTGAAGCTTCTCAAATGCTTTGTGATTGGTTATTGATTAATGAAGACCCAATGGCAGATTTATCAATGCTTTTGTGAACATTTTCCTTTCTTTGTTTTATATAATCCATCATTTTTATATCTATTGATGTTACAGTAGTTCAAGAAAAACTGTGCTTGTTTTAACACACTTATTATATTGAGAACTTGTAAATCAATGAACATAAACATTTTAGAGAAAGTCTAATTTGTTTGTGATTATTTCCATTGGAAGTTTCCATATTGTCTGGTTGCCTCACTTCCTGATAACTGGGTGTAGGAACTGGGGGAGATGGGGATTTTTCTATGTTTGTATGTATGTACTGTATATATAAGCTATTTTACGGCCTATGTATACAATGAGCTGTATCCTTCCCTCCCCCCCGCCCAGAATTATTCTGGCTCCTAGACCCCGGTGGGTGGGTTTTTTCTAACTGTCAATGGTGGAATAGAAAGAAAGATGGATAGTTGAGTAGGATCTATTATATAATTTGGTTTTGTTGAATTTGATACCTACCACTTTTCCCTGCTCATGCTCAAAAGCGAGAATCTTGCAACAGCAACTGCAAGCTTTGCTCTGGCTGAAATGTAAACTCCTCCCGGACACACACAGCCTTCACCAAAATGTAATGGAAGCCACCAGCAACCGGTATAGACATCATTTATTAAATTCTAAAATTACTTTAGGACTCTTCTTTATTGATTAATCTATTAGTCAACTCATGCTCTATCAAGCTTTTTTCGTTATATGAGGTAGACAAGGCCATGTGACATCACGCAAGTGGTCAAGTGACTTTGAAGAGCACAGGAACATCTATACAACAATGGATGAGTTAACTTTCCCAGTAGATAGGAGTGCTCATCTCCCCAGGATGATAGTAAGTACCTGGGGACTTTTATATATAACTAGTAAATTGCCATAATATAATTTTTTTTCTCCCTCCCTATGTCTCTTCCCCCTTTTCCCTCCCCTGTGTCTTTTTCTCCCTCTCCCCTCTGTCTCTTCTCCCCTCCCATGTGTCTCTTCCCTCACCTCTCCCCTCCCCTGTGTCTCTTCCCCCAACCTCTCCCCTGTGCCTCTTCCCCCTACCTCTCCCTCCCCAATGTCTCTTCCCCATGCCCTAAATGTCTTATCTCCTCTAAGTAGCAGCGACAGATCATTAGCCCTGGGTAATAGTTTCTATGAGATATATGGTTGGCAACAATGAGCTACACAAATCTCATATGTATCTGGGAGACAGAAGGTTAATTTTGTATTCTTTAAAACTAAAATAAAAAATAAATAATTTAAATCAAAGCAAAAAAAATATCTAAATTGTGTCAAGGGAGTTTTCCAACTCAAAAACATGTTTGAGTAAGACAATACATATATATATATAAAAATACTTTTAATTATTTTTATTCTAAAGCTCTATCTCTCACTTTCAAGTGAATATTGAACCACAGGTCAGTTGGATAATTGAGGTTGTCTTTGAATTTGGTGCCACAGAAGGTCAGAAGGTTTAAACATCAAAGGTGCATTTACAGATCAGTCACCGGGTAAAACTAAGGGAGGTTAAAGACATAAATAAATGATCAAATGGAATAAAATGCTATACTCTATGAATGACCTGAACTATGGCACTTCTAAACATTGCGAAAAAAAATATTATTTCCTTGATATATCAAATTTTCTTTCTGTTTTAAAATTGCAGATTGCTGTAGAGATAGATAGATAGAGGGTAGTGGCAGAGCTAGAGAATGGAGGGCCCTGATGCAACAAAAATGTATATCTCTACATAGGACCCAATCCCACTCAACATCCACACCACACAGCACCCACCCCTCTTAACAACCATCCCTGAACTCAATAAAAGAAAAATTAAATGCTAAAAAATTACATAGCACTGGGCCCCCTCCCAGAGGAGGGCCCTGGTGCACTGCACCACTGGTAGCTCCACCCCTGATAGAGGGAGAAAAATAGATAGACAGATAGATAGATAGATAGATAGATAGATAGATAGATAGATAGATAGAAAGATAGGTAGAGGCAATTTACTACACATCACATGTCATCTCTTCATTTACAATGAAGAAAACAGACCTTTCCATCACAGGCGAGAAAATACTTAAATTCCACAGGTGGAGCTACTGGTGCAGTAGGTGCAAAGCACCATGACCTAATACAGGGTGGGGCCCAACTTTACCAGAAGGTGCCTGGTGTAAAGTGGGAATTTTAATTCATTTTGGGTGAGGGGCATATTATTATTTTTATAGTAATGTGATCTGATCACACTCTGGTCATCAGACCAAGTACATACATTTTTAGCCTTTATATTGACCCAAGGGGCACCTGCTTTGCAGATAGTGGGGCCCCACATTTTTTGCATTGGACCCTCCAATCACTATCTACCACTGGAACCGCCCCCCTGCAATATCTACCTCCTTCTCCCCTAGTTACCTTAAAATAAACCATGTTTGAACCAGATATTAATACAGTGTCTGTAATGCCTAATGTATATTATTAATAGGACAGCATTTAATCTCCGCACACCCAAATACAAATAAAGATTTAATTACAATAAACAGAGATTTTTTTATAAATATAAATAAATATAAATATATAATCATTTAGTGGCACTTTCAAATCTACTGTAATTATATTGCAAAAATATTTGTAATCACCGGTGAAGTCTTCGTGGGAGGTTTCCCAATTCTATTTGGTGATAAAACTGAATTCTATGGAGATAATGATGTTACAGATCTGAGAGACGAGAGCAACTTTGTGTCATTATAATATTATATTCTGAATATATCAGAGCAGAAAACCATTTTGTGAAAGAAGTGATTTATAGACAGTCATTGAATTCTTACAGGACACTAAAGCTGCTTCTTACGGCAATTTTTCCCCCGAAAGGATCTTACTGTCTTGAAAGTTCCCAATGTCTTTCTTCTAAGGTAGTCATTTAATGTATTACTTTTACATCCCTTTTAATAGTGCCTCTTATATGCCCTAGCAAAAAGAGCTAGTTATTTTAAATATGCCTTAGTAAAATGATTTATAACAGTAGTATTCAGTATGAAATCTACTTTCAACCATTACAGAATCAGCCTCCAATTGAAAGTTTGCCTCCACCCTAATAAAGTAATTAAGGGAAGGGTGACCTGATTGGCTGGGAGATAGGTTGAAACGGATTTAAGAAAAATATGATCATATAATAGGTTGCCCCCACAGCAAAAGCACTAACTCAACAAGGCTCCAGCTGATGGAGATTTTTGTGTTGATATATCTTTGTGCCTAAAAATGTAACACTCATTACTTGATGATAAAGTTAACTCCTCCATTGAACATATAGTGAGTGGATACTAACAGCATCTAAGTCTGAACTGTCACGATCTGCTTCTTCAAGGGGGCTTGATATGAACCTAGTTCAAACCTACCCCAGCAAAATCATGTAGTTCCTGTTCTCTGTGGCACAAAAGATGGCTTCTGAAGAGGTACAGGCAGAGAATACTGCATACAGGTTACTAGTGGCCTCCGGCAAGACCACTCCCCAAGTCAGGATACAACACACAGAAATAGTCTCACACCTTGATCCGAACAACATATTTATACTCTCCAATACCACACCCTTGTGTACATTTGTGTGATGTCAGCCCATCTGGCTTGCAACCTTGGGCTATCAAAGCTCTTGAGATCAATTTCACCAGATATCTATAGCTGGCTAGTGGAAAAACCTTCACGTTAAACTCAAGTGTTTGCTTAGGACTACTTGAAGTACATGCATATGTCTTGACCCAAGGTCTGTATGTGTGAGTGTGCAATGATCTGCAGCTAACTTCCATGCAGAACATTTCTACCAATTCCACATACTGTATGTTCTATATAACATTTTCCCTCTTATAATATAGTATAACTGGGATACATAATAACCATGTACAGGCAACATATAGCCACACAATAACACATAATCACAATGTAACAATGTCATGCTCCATTGGCCATAGTCATAAATTACTGGCAATATGAGTCCTTCAACAATTAAATCATGACAACTTCTCCCCTTCCTTTCTAGTATAGTACGGGAAGTTTATCCTGTTGGATAACTTCCCATCTATACAGGTGGTTACCGGTCCTCTTGGCGTGACAGTCCATCCATGTGATAGCCTCAGTGGCTCTCTGGGTACCCTGCCTCCCTCTGTCCAGGGCAAATACTTACTCCTTCCCAGTGGCCTAGTGACCTTCCCAAGCCCCTGGGGAGACTTATAAGACAATTGCCATGGAGGACCCTTTAAGGTAGTCCAGGAGAAACAGTACATCCCAGCTAGTAAGTCCAGCATAAACTTGGGAGGATCCTTACCCATCAAAGCCCTCTCCTTCCAGGCTAGGGAAACCTCCTGTCCTGCTGAGTCTGGATCAGTACTCAGGCCCATGGGTAAAATGGAAGAATACAAGGTTTCCTTTGTTAGGCCTGAGCTTTCTCCTGAATAAACTGGGATGCTGGAGTTGCAACATGGGCTAGTGACATTCTCTGGTGTCATCCATGCTGGATTAATGGGCAGTTCGGACACAAGCCATTGTGGTTCAGTAGCCAACCTCTCTCCCAACAAGCCTGGGCAGTGGCCCCTTCTTTCCAGGGTTACAGGTACACAGCCAGTGTCTTTGGGCAGCTGCAGGGGAGTCATTGTAGGGAGACCAAGAGACAAACCACAATCTGGGGTACCCTCTGGCTCTTTGGTCTATGGCTCCTCAGGTGGATCCTCCTGACTCTCTCCATCTGAGACTGCCTGGTGTGTAGTTACAGGCAGCCCTTGAGAAGCAGCTGCTGCTGCCTCTTGTTCATGCTGAAGAGCAGGGCTACTTTCTGTTTCTGCTCCAGGGTCTGTGGCTGGCTCCTGAACAATGGTCATCCAAGGAACCGCTCCACTATTTTCATAGTCAATTGGTAGGGCCCAGTGCTCATTAGCTTCTTCTCTTACTCTTGGAGCAGGGTAGCTTTTCCCCAGTTCCTCCCCAGGGCCTGGCACTGCTGTGGTTTGGCCCTGTCCCCATGCCTCTAACTGGGCGAGACTCAGCCCCTAAAGATAGGGACCATATCTTCCTCTTCCCAATCAATCCCATGGATGCAGGCATCCTTGTTATTTTGAGAATCCCTGTTATCAAAATTCTCCCCACAGTCCATACCTTTATTTTCTGACCCAGCCTTGGCAATATTTAGCTGGGTCCTTGTAGTACCTGTTAGGTGGTTCTGTTCCACGCCTGACTGGCATGAGCCCTCCAAGCTGGGTGGCCAAAATCCATCCAGGGATGCTTCATCCAGTAAGTCTATATACTCCACTTCCAGCTGTAGCTCCTGCTGGATCAAAGGCCAAAGTAGGTTAGCTGTCTGAGAGCCTGTCTCCAGTCCCACCATGTGACAGCGTTTGGCAAACAGAAACAGCTGTTTTTTCTCTGTCCCCAATCCACAGTCTGGATCCCTATGTACTATGTCCCAAAGTGCCTCTTCCAGCCCCAAGGAAAAACAGGGTCCCTGATGAGGTATCCCAACAGGTCCCACCCAATAAGCATATTGCTCTTCCAGAGCGACCTCCTCACATACTAATTCTTCCAGCCATTCCCTTAGCTTGTGACCTGGCCAAAGTCCCAGGAACGCCATCCATTTATTTAGAAGGCCCATTCCTCTACAGTCCTTTCCAGTCACCAAAACATTCTATGTCTCTACTGGGGATAAGCTTTTACCCTCCACAGGAGCTGAGACAGGGCCATTGCTTACCCATCTACACTTCTTCTGTACCCCCTGTATGATCTGTATCCGGAGTTCCCGCTGCTGATCCTTGATTACACCTTCAGGCATTATCTCCATCCATCTTTGGTACCGTCTGGACACTTCCTCCTCCTCTGCTGTAGACATCTCTTCATAAGCTGCCATCTTTCTGTGTTTTCTACAGAGATCCCACCACTGCCAGCCAAATGTCCTGATCTGCTTCTTAAAGGATTCTTGATATGAACCTAGTTCTAACCTACCCCAGCAGAATCATGTATTTCCTGTTCTCTGTGGCAAAAAAAGATGACTTCTGAAGAGGGCAAGGCCCAAAAGGCACATACAGAGAATACTGCATACAGGTTACAAGTGGCCTCCAGCAAGACCACTCCCCAAGTCAGGATACAACACACAGAAATAGTCTCACACCTTGTATATGTGAAAACTATCTCTCAACCTTTATTGAATGATCAAAACAACATATTTATACTCTCCAATACCACACCCTTGTGTACATTTGTGTATGTGTGATGTCAGCCCATCTGGCTTGCAACCTTGGGCTATCAAAGCTCTTGAGATCAAATTCATCTAGTGAACAAACCTTTATGTTAAACTCAAGTGTTTGCTTAGGACTACTTGAAGTACATACATCTGTCTTGACCCAAGGTCTGTATGTGTGAGTGTGCAATGATCTGCAGCTAACTTCTATGCAGAGCATTTCTACCAATTCCACATATGTTCTATATAACAACATTTCCCTCTTATAATATATTATTACTAGGGTACATAATAACCATGTACAGGCAACATATAACCACACAATAACACATAATCCCAATGTAACAATGTCATGCTCCCTTGGTCATATTCATAAATTACTGGCAATATGAGTCCTTAAACAATTAAATCCTGACATGAACTATTAAAGTAAGTTTAATATTCAATATTAGTTTTTCACAATCAATACATTTTATCAGTGATCAATGCCCAATTAAAACAAATAGTTCATCTAATTAGGACCATACAGTGGGCCTTGATAATACAGCCTTTATTATATGCTACAGTGAAACCAATCATTTTAATTTCTTTTGATCATCTTTCTGAGGTAGGAGGATACATTAAATGCACAGAATGTGTGATGGGAATGTGGCATATGTAACTACCAGGGCTTTCAACAAGACTAATAGAAAGATCATTTGTTGATAAGGACAAACCCTCATGGGAAAAGAGTAGAATTAATTAAGAAAAGAAAATGGAGACATATTAAGAAATAATTTTTTGTAAAAATAAAAAACCTAAAGGTTTGTGTATATTTTATTTATATTTATAATCTAAGGACCTTCGGCGCTCATTCCGAGCAACGCGATGAGCGCCTTCTCCTCCTGTGTCCTTTGGCTCCTCTCCATATTTTTTTAAATACTAATTAATGAATTAATTGAATAATAAATTAATATAGTTTACCTTTCTCTAATTAATATATGTAACAATCAATAGCCTGAAGAGGTAACAATCTCTTTTTATTCTCCTGCAGCATATAATGTCCAGTGGGACTGTTGCTGGGCTGAGGAAAAAGTGTCATGAATGACCCAAATGTGCATTAGAATTAGGCTGCGTGCGCGAGGGCAAACCGTTGGTATATTTGTGTAAAGCGCTACTGTAGATGCGTAATGTTGTTAGTTTCAAGTTATGGTTGTAAAATTGCATTGTTTGTCTATGTGCTACTCGGTTCGCGAGCATTTGCCGTCCTTTGTAATAGTGTATTTTGTACCTCCTACGTTTCTGGGTGAAAGTGGTATGCGGTTGGCGTTGTTTTGCGCGGTCTAGGATCGTGCAGCCTTGCTGTCATTTTGTTTTGCCGAAACTCGGAAAATCAACTTAAATGTGCGTTCCACCTCACTCCCAAACGTCCTGGCTGTGTGTGATCTTTTTGTTGTACTTTTTTTGCATTATGTGTACTTTTCGTGTTTTTTTGTTTTGTGCAGTTCGGCCGTCAACTTCTTATTTTTCTTATCTCATATTTTTTTTCTAAGTTCCACGTCTCGTTTTTCTTATTTTCTAAGTCCTGCGTTTGTCAACTGCTTGCAGCCTAAGGTGATCCCGCATTTCCTAAGTGTTTGGAGGCTAAGTCCCGCATGTTTCAATGTGTGATCGGCTCACCTCGCAGGAGCTCCTTTGGTGATCCTTTCTGGCTAAGTTCCACGTGTTTCATTGACTCTCCAACTCGCCTCATTTTGCAAGGCTCGCAGGCAATGAGCGCCTTCAGCGCTCATCGCCCAAGTGCTGTGCGTTTTAGTGCCTTAACGGCTCACCACGCTACTTGAGGATCGCAGTTGTAAGCACCACGCAAAGCGTGACAACGTCTCGTTGTTCGACAATTATAATATGTGATATATATACTAGCCACTGGGGAATAAAATTGTAAGTGTGGCATTGCTATTTGCCACCCAATGTGAGCCCCTTCAGCTCTCATCCTGAACCCCACGCTGAGTGCCTTTGGCACTCATAGCGAGTCTCTCCCTTGGTCTACTTCCTCCCTTGTGTCTATTCCCCCCTCTCCCTCCCCTGTCTCTTCCCTCCTCCTTCCTCCCCTGTGTCTCATTTCCCCCTCCTCTACCTCCCCTGTGTCTCTTCTCCCCTCCTCCCTGCCCAGTGTCTCTTTTCCCCCTCTTCCTCCCTTGTGTCTCCTTCCCCCCTCTTCCTCCCCTGTGTCTTCTTTCCCCCTCTCCTGTGCCTCCTTTCTCCCTTTCCCCCCTCTCCCTCCATTGTGTCTCCGTTCCTCCTCCTCTCCCTCCCTTGTCTCCTTTAACCCCCCCCCCCCTCCCGTGTCCCATACCTGGATGAAACCCTGCCAGCAGAGCCACACTCACCTCCTCTGAGGCTCCCGTCCTCCGGCCGGAACTACTTTCAGGATCAAGCCGCGCATTAGAGCCTGCCGGAGGATGGGAGTCACAGAGGAGGACGTAGTGTGTCGCTGCTGGCAGGGTCGCATCCAGGTACTGGGGTTCTGATTATGAGTGATGCTGACTGGGGGTGATGCAAGCCCTGGGGAGCCCAAAGGCCAGGTACTGGGTTTTTGATTGTAGGTGATGGGCGTAATGCTGATCCAGGTACTAGGGTTCTGATTGTGGGTGATGCTGATTGGGGGTGATGCGAGCCCTAGGGAACCCAGGAACCAGGTACTTGGGTTCTGATTGTGAGTGATGCTGATTGGGATGATTGTGGGTGATGGGGGTGATGCTAATTGGGTGTGATGCGAGCTCTGGCGGAGTCACGAGTCCTGCTAGAGTCTGTGTCTGAAAGCCCTACAGAGTCTGTGTCTGCACACATTGCATTGGGCAGTCCCTTACAGGGACTATTTGTTTGATTTTAGGCAGTAAAAACAGAGCTTATAAGCAATTCTTAATAAAATAAGTGTGTTTGTTTGCATCGCTCAGTCATGTCTGATTCTCCATGACCTCATGGACTGCAACAGACCATGCTGATCCACTTGGTAATCATGGCAGAGATACTGGAGTGGATTGCCAGTTTCTTCTCAAGTGGGACACAGCATACAGCTCCTGGTATCCCTAGGTGGTCTCCCATCCAAGTACTGACCAGACCCAACCCTGCATGGGTTCAGGGTGGTGTGACCTCTTGGTTCCCTGACTGGAATCAAACCCAGGTCACAACAGTGAAATCACAGAATCCTAATCACAGGACCACCAGGGAACCCTATAATAGTAAATGAATACCCAGGGATGTTATATACCTAGTAACAACCAGGAACCTTCCATATCCATTTAAAGCAGGGAATTCACCCTCTCTAATGTCCGGTGAAAAAATAGAGCACAAATACTCATTTAGTTAGTGTGATATGTCTACAGGGTTGGGTTTAAATATGTGGCACCACAGGGCACAAACTCCTTAGCCGCCCCTGGGTACACAAGCACTTGGGCATCTTGGTTCACCATGTTGATTTGCCAAAACCTATATGTATAATATGTTGTATTCTCTATTACATACATAAAACTACATTATTCATTGGCTCGTTAATCACTTGTACAGTGTTTATTTACATTCTCCACTCACAGGAAACTGTTCATAATGTAATTTAATTCATAACTTATTTGTAACATGATAATTATATTTAGTTACCTCTTAGTGGTAGCTGTAGTAACAAGTAGCCTGCTTTAGGTACAAGTACACATTAAATTAAGTTGTATTCAATACATTGATTCCTTTTTTAATTACTTAAAATATTTTTTCTTGAAAATATGTTTTTTATTGATTTTAAGGGAAGTAGTGAAATAAACCACTGTAGACAACATATGGAAATAAGACCCAAGCATACCCATTCTCTGAAAAGAAAACAATGGCTGGAAAATAGAGAATGTGGATATTTAAATAGAGTTAAAAATAAAACATCATAATATATAATACAATGTCTGATTTGCTTATTGAATATACATTGTAAAGCATAATTCCTCTTACATGCAAGGTCATGACTAAATGATTTTTACTTACTAAATGGATATGAGAAGGTGAAATCCTAGTTGGTTAATTTGGGCAACTGTAAATAAAAGAGCAGGAGCATGTTGTATTGTTGAGGGAAGGGGAATAGGCTGATTATGGTGCTTTCAGGACCTGAGGGAGGAGGAGAACTCGGTCGTAGGCAGTCAGTGAGAGATAGAGCTTATATAATAAACTGATACCTCTTGCATCCGAGTATGCACAGGGTGTTGCAGTTACATTGAACTTGTCCATGTGCTCCCATGCTTTGTTTGTTTTACTATAGTGCAGCACACTGCAAGCCTTCCACTTCACACCCACATTATTGTACATGCTCTTAGTGGCTGGAGAAAGCACAGGCTATATGTTAAATATAAACACATTTAAATTGAAATTCATTGTTATGCAAATGACACACCGCTCTCCTATGCAACTGCCTATTTAGCACAGTGAGAAATCTGACCATATCTTAATAGCTCTGATCTACTTAAGTCTAACTATTCCTTTTAGTTTTTCCCTTTTCAATCATATACCTAAAGACTCTCACTTTTTATTAATTGTGCAATATTCTGTTGTGCATGAGCATTGGCACATGTGATTGCCTCTATAAATTACTTCTTTACCTCCTTTGGCACAGTCTGTATAAACTAGTTTGTTTTTGATTTACAAAAAAAGTTTAATATTGAATATTATTTTCCTAAATCATTGAACAGAAATGTTATTGATAAAATATCCACCTCCTATTAAGCCACTTAAAAGTATACTAACAAATGTTGCTCTGTTCAATTCAATTCTATCTCCACAGTCCAAGGCAAGACAGGATAAAGGATCTGCTAATGAGTATTTAAGAAGAGCTAATCTTCTGTCACAGTCTGGAGGGGCCTGAGGTCAGTGTCCTTTTTATAATGGAGATGTCACTTCCCAGAGAGGAAAACTAACAGACATCGGGTCAGGTATTGACAAGGAATTGACAAAAGGTCATCTCCCTGGTCAGATTAAATCCTTCTACTTGGAGTGATTGTGAGTGACAGGATGACTTAATCAGTATTAATGCCAAACCAGTGTCCTGTTCCTGGCTTTAAAGGGACAGTATTTAGGCGGATGTTTGAGTTTTATATGAATATTTCAGCTCGGTCACTTAATGAAATGTATCCACCTCAACGTAGTTGTCATATACAATTTACACTTCGCTTACTCCCGGTGGAGTAACAGATTCTCACCATCTGGAGCCTCCCCCTTTCTTTTTTTTTTCTCTTGCTCATACAAGCTTCCATATCTGACAGAGTATACTTAATAGAACAATGTAAGGACTCACAATATAAGGACTTCATACTTTCAATGTATCATGCAGCTCAGAAACGCAGCATGTCACATTCTGCTGGTAGTGTTAATTCATTCCCTTGTGGACATAGCTATGCACAGTGTTGCAAGATGGCAGTTCTCTTGAGAGATAACAGGTAGAAAGGGGGAGGCTCCAGAAGGTGAGGATCTTGACAATTCTACTACCCAATTTCATTGGAGAGGATGAAATGCAATAATTTATCTAGTTAAAATATTTATAGAGAACAAATTAAATACCTAAAGAGTCCATTTACAGGCAGCACATTTTATATTGGGCTACAGTTTACAGCAAGTTGGCAGAGGAGTCCATATGAACAGGAATATCTTTATACCCTGATAGCAAATAAAAAATGATAATTGATTTTTTTATCTAACGGTAATCAGATGCGTTAATCCCCTGAGCCCACCAATCATGGCCTTTCATGGCTGTCACAACCATAAGGACATTGGGACTTTGTGGGTTGTTACTGTTTGCTTTGGTTTATTGAATACTTGTACCTTCTACCATTACTGTATTGTACAAGATGGTTCACATGTTGGGTTCAATAGAGTATGGGATACAGACCAGAATCAGGTGATGTCCGGACTTGTTACTAGTTTAAAGTGACACATACCAGGCCAGACTGTCTGCCTCTACACCTATTGTGTCTAATTACCCCCGTAGAGTTGACAGGAGAACAGAAAGGATTAATCGATTAGCCATCCATGCTCCTGGCCTGGAGGGGGTGATTAATAACTATGCCCTCATCCTAGTAATGTGACACCACGTGGGGCAGTGAAGACACTGCTATGATTGGTCAATGGCTTATTTGCTGAAGGTATTTGCCCACCATGATTGGTCATTGTAATGGATACATATTTTGCCTTCTTACCAGGAATGTGTGCTTTGTTTAGATACATATAAACCAAGGTATGTATTTCACTTGGGTCCCCAAATGGAAAGGCTCTATTATTTTGATCCTGAAACTCTACTTTGTTCTAAAGAAAGGGGCTAAGATCCAGATGCATTGGCTAGGCTAATCCTGTGATCTTGGTTCTGATCTCCATGACTGGTGTTCCTGAATGCATGCTGGGTACCGGGAGACCCAAATCCTTAAAAACCAGCAGGGTTCCTGTAGCTGTAGGCAGGAGGTTTTGGGGTAAACGTGGTCCACTCCCTCAAGAGAATGGTGACAAAATGAATAAGGGAATTGAGGAGCTAAGCTATGAAGAAAGACTACACAAAGCAGAATTATTTTCTCTAAAATAAAAAGGCACCTTCAAGGGGATATGAGTACCTTATATAAATGAATCCATGGTCAATATAAAGCATGGGGGAGAGAGGGAGAGGAATGGGGCAGAGAGGCAAGGGGAAAGAGGTAGACACATGGAGAGAGGCATGAGGGGAGAGGGGGGTGCATAGTGCAAGGGGGGGGGGAGTGAGATGAAGAGAGAGGGAGAGAAAGAGGGGGAGGAACAGAAGGAGAGAGGGATAGAATGAGAGGGGGAAGAGAAAGGGGGGAAGGAGAGAGAGGGGAGAGAGCAGAGGAGAGAAAAAAAATGGGAGAGGGAGGGAGGGGAGAAAGAGAGTGGGGGATAGGTAGAAAAAGACAGAGAGTGAGGGGAGGGAGAGGGTGGAGGGAGAGAGAGGGGGGAGAGAAAGTGAGGGGGAGAAAAAATACAGAGCGAAATAGTGGGATAGAATGAGAGGGGGAAGAGAGACGGGAGAGAAGAGAGAGAAAGGAAGGGGGAGAGAGAAAGTGAGAGACGGCAGGTGAATAGGGAGAAAGACATGGAGAGAAACAGAGAGGGAGAGAAAGAGGGGGAAGAAGAGAGACAAAGAAAGGGGAGATGAAGGAGTGTGGGAGAGAAGACGAATATGTATATATTTGCACTGGAGGGGCAGCAAACTCAGGGATAGCCCCGGGAGGCAAAAGCTCTAGCTATGTCACTGGATTCAAGGAATAATCTGGTTGCCAGTTGTTTTAGATAAGGATGGATTTTTTTTCCATCTAATGGATCAATTGGCAATGTTTAAATCTGTTTTTTTATTTGCCCTCATCTGGATGAAATCATAATTCACATAATACAAAGAATCAGAGGAGATCTAAAAGGTTGAGCTTGATAAACTAAAATCCTTTTTTCAACCTCAGTAACTATACTATTATTATACTTTGTGAAATATATAATGGCAGTTCCACTGTGATGTCCTAGCAAGTGAAGCTAGTTATTTAGATTTATTAATTAATTATTAATAAAATTCCTATTTAATAATAGCAATTTTCAACATTTAACTCATTTTCAAAGTTTAGCGTATCAGTTGTCAGCTGAGAGTTTGTTCCCACCCTAAGGTTATTAAGGTTTTAAGGACAATTAGATGTGATAAAAGAATAAACAAATCTCTAAGCAATGGTGGAGCTGAAGGCCCTGCTGCAAGTAACATTTTTGGCCACTCTGGAGGAGGTATAATTGTTTTCCCCCCAGAAGCAACTCACTGAGTGACCCTCCTCAAGACCTCCTCGCATTACAGCACCCCCGCAAGGCCCTTTCCCATAGCTGCTCCCCTTTACTTACATCGTGCCTACTCGAAGCCCTTCTGCCTGCAGCATAGCTCCAGGAGGCAAACTCTTTACTTTATGGCAACATATGCATATATATGTTTCTCGACATAGCATCAAAGTCCCTCTCAAAATCAAATTCTATCAGCACCCACCTTACATAGCCCCCATACTTCATTTGTTCCCACCATACAGAACCCACCGCCTTATACATTACCCCAGCGAGAGCCATGGTGAATTGGGCCACGATGGGGGTGCCTAAACTACAGAAATGAAATGAAAGGAAAACAATTTACAAAGCACTACAACCCCCAGAGGGAGGGCCCTGGTGCACTGCACGCCCTGCACCACTGGTAGCTCCGCCCCTGTCTTTAAAACAACATGTTTCCAATAAATGGAGACCATTGTGTTGGTGGTAAATATTATGTCTTATAACTGAGCAACTGCCTGGTAGACAAAGCCACCTCCCCTCGTTGACATTATAGTGGGTGGATACCAGCAGCAGCTGAGTCTGATTTCTGACAGTAAATGTAATACTGAGCATAGCTTTTTGAATCATTACATATGATTTTTATTAATGGCCAGAACCTAATTATAACAGCTTGCTCATGTTGTTTTTGGCCATGTCATGAGAAGACAGGATTCCCGATAGAAGACTCTGATTCTGGGAAAGATTGAGAGCACAAGAAGAAGGAGATGGCAGAGGCGGAGATGGATAGATGAGGTCACTGAAGCAATGAACATGAATTTGATGGAACTCAGAGGGGGAGTGACTGAGAGATGCACCTGACGTGCTGCAGTCCATATGGTCACCGAGAGTTGGACTAAACTGAACAACTAAACAACAACAAGCTCATGTTATTATGACACTACAGTGATCATTTACATAATAATAGCTAACTTTTTTTTACTTAATCCAATATACTAACTACAAAGCTTGGAGAGTAAGTTTTAGCCGATTTGTCTCTAGATACACACTCACACAGATATAAAATCATCATATATATATATATATATATATATATATATATATATATATATATATATAGAAGCTGATACGGTATATACAAGGACCACCTTAATTCCAGTAAACGGATGGAAAATTAAATTTCTCTGAAAACTTTCTGACTAACATCATAATTAAGAAGGGGAAATTACTGCTTAATTAAGATTTTAGTTTTTAAATATGAAAAAAAAAATGTCATATATCTGTTGGACCCTAGAGGCATCCATGATAGTCGAGTATGTGAGAGGGACATTTATATGTCTGGATAGCAACACTTGCAATTCCTGATGCAGGATGGCTACTTTTGGGCTGGTGAATAGAACAAGATCTGATGTCACATTCATAGAGATACAATTATCTAACAAAGTCTTCTAACAAATCCATATTCCTTCCACCCAACCACTCCCTCCGTTGATAGACAAAAACATTCTCCCATGATCTAGCCATCAGGAAATGATGGAACAAAGACAAAACAAATTCAGATTTTCCCTTTAGCTGTGAAAATTAATATTCATATCAGCGATCGGATTGGACATATGGTACCGTTATTAAAGTATTAACGAGCTAAATAAATCCTTCCAAGCAATCAGCCAGTGGGTAGGTAATTATCAGTAACACATCACATTGTATCAAAAATAGACTAATAAAACACAAATAAATACATTATGAGTTTGCAATAAAAATGTGCCTGACAGCTGCAAATACACTAATTATAGCAGATAGATCTCAGAAAAATCTGCAGTGAAATTACAAATAACTATATGTATATATATATATATATATATATATATATAATTTCAAAACCTATTCTGAAAATTACAGTCTACATTCTGAATTTACAGTCTACATTCCTTCAGATAAGATCTCTATTCAGTTCTGTTGATATATGTATACACATACACTCATAAATATAAAGCTATGCAGGTTCCCACAATACATGAAAACAACACAAATGGGTATTACATACAAGCAAATATCAGCCATCTGTAACAGGGCCAAAGTACATGGCATGGTACATATACAAGTCTGTATGTTATATATTCTTATTAAAAGACACATCTCTAGGTAAATTCAATAATGGCAAGTGTTAATCCAATGAGAATATCATATTGTGTTAATTTATTCACTTAAAGGACCGCTGTACAATGAAAAAATAAATAGGTTTGAAAGCTTTGCATCAGGATCGCTACCTTGTTGTGGTGAATGGGCTTGTGTACCTGAATGAAGCTGTGAGCTATACCATGTAGGGTCACCCAAGATGTGCAAGTCATACCAGAGAGGTTACTGGAGAAGGAACTAACAAATCTTGGTCTATTGGAGAAGGAACTGGTAACCCACTCCAGTATGTGCAAGTCACCCAAGATGTGCAAGTCATACCAGAGAGGTTACTGGAGAAGGAACTGACAAATCTTGGTCTATTGGAGAAGGAACTGGTAACCCACTCCAGTATAATTGCCAAGTAAACCATATAGATAAACACAACCAGAAACACAGACAGATGTACATGGTGTGCTGCGTCCAGATGGTCACAGAGAGTCGGACATGAATGAAAGACTGAAGAACAACAAGAACTTAATTAATCACGAAAAATGTCATACAGATAGTTTTTGATAAAATAATGATGCTTCTACAGGTCCCTGAAGGGATCCATGATACATTGGTGGAAGTTGTGTGTGTTTGTGAGGGGGGTTACATTTTGGAGAGTTATGGTTGGATTGAATGATGTTTTTAGGCCAGTGAGGTGGAAGTGGTGTGGTATTGGTTTCCATCTTATTGAGTTATCATACAAATGCACTGTACTACTGCCTGTTCCATTTGACCCCACCCCTTCCTCCACTAATAATTACAAATACACACCCCCATCATCCAGCTCTTAGGATGTGATTTGTAACAAACACAAACTAGCTTCCTATACTCCTAAGCAGAATATTCAAAAAAATAGATTTTCATTTAAGCTATACACTTTTAGTCATTTAAAGTGTCAAAAATCTGTCTTGTATTAAAAAGATCATATTTTAAACATTGCAAAAATGTATTAAGTAATAAGTGATCTATTTGTTGTTGTTTAGTCGTTCAGTCACGTCCAACTCTCTGTGACCCTATGGACCGCAGCACTCCTGGTACATCTGTCAACCGCCGCCTCTGAGCATGATTAAGTTCATATTCATTGCTTCAGTAACCTCATCTATCCATCTCCACCTCTGTCATCCCCTTCTTCTTGTGCCTTCAATCTTTCCCAGCATCAGAGTCTTTTCTAGGGTATCCTGTAATCTCATAATATGGCCAAAATATTTGAGCTTCAGTCTCATTATCAATTCTTCTAGTGAAAAGTTTGTCTTGATTTTCTAAAGTACAGATTTATTGGATCTTCTTGCATTCCAAGGGACTCTAAGCAGTTTTCTCCAACCCCACAAATCAAAGGTGTCAATTCTACGGAGCTCAGATTTCATTATGGTCCGGCTCCTTTTGGTCTTACTACTGGGAATACCAGAGTTCTAACAATGCAGACCTTGTTGATAGTGTAATATCTTTACTTTTTACTAGCTTGCCCAAGCTTGCCATAGCTTTTATCCCCAGAAGCAAAGTCTTTTAATTTCATGGCTGTAGTCACCATGTGCAGAGATCTTGGATTTGTCACTGCCTCCACTTCTTCCCCGTCTATTTGCCAGGAACTGATATTGACGTTTTCCATGATCTTCGTCTTTTTAACATTGAGCAGCAGGCCAGCTTTTGCACTCTGTTCTTTCATCCTCATCAATAAGTCCTTTTGTTCTTCCTCACTTTCAGCCATCAGAGTAGTATCATCGAGGTATCTGAGGTTGTTGATATTTCTTACAGCAATATAGATTCCGGCTTTGGATTCATCCAGCCCGGCCTTAAGCATGATGTACTCTATATATGGTCTATATTGCAGTTAAATTGCATTAAAAAGAAATCCATTGGTGCCAATGATAGAAAGTGAAACATTTAACTTATCCAAGTTGAAAAAAAATAATAAAGTGAGTTATTTATTATGATCTTTATTATAACCGTGATTTAAAAATACGGCAAAATTAAAGCAAAATTAAAATCAAAGACATTAATTACTTGTAGTATTTAAAATGTATTGTTTTAGGCACTAATCAGTTTCAAATGTT
Source organism: Discoglossus pictus (assembly GCA_027410445.1). NCBI lineage: Eukaryota > Metazoa > Chordata > Amphibia > Anura > Alytidae > Discoglossus > Discoglossus pictus. The sequence continues at coordinate 53,145,516 of CM050175.1, forward strand.
GGGGTATTGATAACATGTTCAACTGTTTAAATATATTCACAAAAATTATTAATTTTATAAAATTTCTAATTTGGAAATATACGTCACTTGGCTCGTTCCTCTACTTTGCATTTATTGTTTTGCACTTGCACATTGACACAAATTGACACCATTTTTTGTGCTCCGCGCCTACCCCTTAGCTGTATTTTTCTGCTTTTATACCTGTTATTTTTACAATAAGCTGAGTATAATATATTAACTGCAGAATATTTATGTACTTTTATAGATAAATGAATCATTTTTATGAATATATTTAAATAGTTGATCATTGCACACTGTTATCAATACCCCAACAATTGAAATTGATAGAAAGTTTTGGACTACTTTAATCTTCTTGTAAATTCCACAACATTGTGGCAAGGTAATTAGTAACACTAACAGTAGATCTTGGGAGTATTTACTAACATGAATCGCATCAGCGCTACTCAGGTCTCCAAGAGATTTACTAAATCGCTAGTATTATAATTAGGTCCTCTATGAGGCATAGTAATGCCAATGCAGCATTATGTATACACCTCCTATCCTTACAATCACACATTGCGATCTACATAGCCATCAGCTCTACATATTATTAAAATAGCTACCTAATACAAATACACTACATTGACCCATAACACCCTATTAGCCCAGGTATCTCCCCTCAAAACTCTGGGAGGCCATTACGCCTCCTCCCCCATCCCCTTGTGCTTTGGTTTGGGGAATACATATATCCTACTTGGGTCATTATGGGGCCTCAAAGTATAACCATGGGGTCTCAATGGACCCCCATGGTACTTAACATTAACACCTTTACCATGGGCATCCCTATAGAACCCCATGGTATACTATCATATAACCATAGGGGTTCTTACGGACGACAATGGTGCCTAAACTTAACATTGGGTCCATAGGCACCATAACTACTACCATGGGGTGCTTGGACCCTCATGAATCCTATCCTGCCCATGGAGGTCCACAAGGAGCCCAAAAATCACTGCCACTACTCCCTTAAGATTAACTAAATTGACTAAACTAAATACATTTTTGTTTATTTTTTTTCCAGAAAATAATAAAAAATGTATTAAAAAAAAACTTCTGTTGGGAAAGGATAGTTTCCCTTTCTTGGGACTATCTTCCAGAGATGATTAGCCACATTTTACATAGTAATTACATAGTTACAGTACATAGTAATTACGGTTAAAAAAAATACTTTTAGTCCATCAAGTTCAACCTTTTTAGATCTCCTTTGATCTGCAATATGCAGATTAGTTGTTAATTAATCCAGAGGAAAACAAACAAAAAAAAAAACATTGATACAATTGTCTCAAAAGGGAAAAAATAAAACCAGATGCTGGTGATCGGATTCCTCCCTGGATGAATACTCCCTCTATAATTATCCAGGATAACCCTGAATGTCCTTTTTATTTAGAAATATGTCCAATCCCTTCTTAAACCTATCTATCGAATCTGCTGTCACCAACTCGTTTGGTAGAGAATCCCACAGGTTAACCACCCTTACTGTAATAAAACCCTTTTCTTTCTTTAGGGTGGAATAATTTTACATCTAACATCAAAGGATGTCCTCCTGTCAGTATAAAACCTCTTGGTACAAAAAGTTCACTTGACAAAGCTTATACTGACCCTGGATGTATTTATATAAGGTAAAAATATCCCTCTTAGTTGCCTTCCTGCATTAACCAATTATTTGGTGAAGGTAGTGTAGCCCCATTATGTTGCAGTGTCCCAACCACTGGTATCTCCCTTGTGTATACCGAAGAAAAGAACCTATTTAGCTCATCTGCCTTTTCCTGGTCACTAATTTCCAGATGGTTGTGTCGCATTGTAATGTTCCTATATCTTCCTCCCTCGCCTTCTTCTCATTAATATACTTAAAAAATATTTTAGGGTTAGTCTTACTCTCTTTTGCAATTAAGTTGTCAGGTTCTGTTTTAGCCAGTCTAATAGCCCTTGTTGATTTCTTTGTACTCACGTAAAGCAGTCTCTGTCTCCTCTTGTTTGTATAATTCAAATGTCTGTTTTCTACTCCATATTTTGATCTTTAAATCATTGTGACGCCACTTTTCTGCACTACAATGTGCCCCCTTTTCTTTGAACTCCCTCCTTTTATTTAAACTCCCACATGTTTACTAGAACTGCACTCCCTCCTTTTATTTAAACTCCCACACATACAAGAACTGGATTCCCTCCTTTTATTTAAACTCCCACACATACAAGAACTGCACTCTCTCCTTTTATTTAAACTCCCACACATACAAGAACTGGATTCCCTCCTTTTATTTAAACTCCCACACTTATACTTGAGCTGCACTTACACTAGAACTGTTATCAAGCTCACAAATTTGCTCCTTCCCCTGTATAAATGATATTCTGACTACTCATATGGACAATAATTAGTGCACACAGCAAAGAAACACCATTTCATTTCCACAAGTAAATCACATTTGCAAACAGATCCACACACATCACACACTTATATATAAATGAACATAGGCAAAACCATTCCCCTCTCACCTGGATAGGTGGGAGAATTAATTTTGATTGTAAAAAAAAAGGTTCTTTTATTTTGTTTGATGACCCTTGTCTCCTCTCTCTAGCCCAGGAAAAAGACCTCCACCACACTAGAAAAGAAAAACAGATTTACTCAACTAACGTAGATCCTAATGAGAAGCTTCCCTGCCGATTAACATCTTTATGACTACAAACCTGCCTTAAATAAACTTTCTATGGCTTCTGATTGGCTAAAATAGGTCATTCATATTTAAGCCAACCAGAATTGAGTATTTTAATACAGAAACTCTATAGAAGTATATTTACCTTTTCTGATTGGTAACAATTTCCGATTAGTTAGTCTACAACCAATAAGAGGGCTCTATTTTCCCCTATTCTAGTTTGCTGAAATGTCATCCAATCAGGAAACAATTTCCTTACCCTTCTTTTGTCAGTAGATGCAGTTTACAAGCCCATAACAAACACCCCATTTACAATCCAGATTGTGATGAGTAGCAATGACATAGCTATTGCATGGGACATGAGAAAAGTATGAGCTGAAAAGTTGGATCATGAGTTATTGCACTTGAGATAGCCCCCGTGATTCCTTAGAAAATGTCCCTTAGTATCTGACCCAATAAATTATAATTAAATAAAATGCAAAACTAGAATGCCTAACTAGCTAATGAAAAAAATACATACAGGTTTACGACTTTCTCCGAAGCTTACTTGGATAACACGTCCGGTTAGATGATGACCATATCATTTGCTCTGAAGCATTTTATTAGCTTAAGTGCTAATTTTCTAAATGATGCAAATAATAAACAAAAAAAAATCTTTTAATAACGTAGAAGTATAATAAAGACATAAAAATATAATGGTGGAACCATACAAAAAAAAAGGAGCTCCCACTTCAAAGGCAGTGACCATAGAATCATTCTAATTATCTGTGATAATTTCTGAGGTTTTTATACAATTAGGACATGCTCAACAACCACAATTATAAAAAAAAACAAGTTGGCATTAATTATATACAAATGGCAGATGTTAATACATCTCACATACTTCTGCCTTCTAGCGGCCCTGGGGCTGCCTTGCAAGCAGATGTTACTTTCTTTAAATAGTTGAGGTGCTGCAATGTGAAGTGTGCTAATTTTAACAAAGAAACACACTTTTGGGATCTTTAATATTAAGAATAAAATGATATAAAAAAAAGAAATATTATTATTATTTATTGTGTGTGCTCTTTGTGTAGCTTTAGGATCATAGAGGTAGATTACAGGACGGGTCATGAAGATCAGAACATAGTATTTCCAATGGGGATTCCCTGGTGGTTTATATCAGATTAACAACCAGTTCCTACCTATCTGCAATCTGGTATAAACCAGGTTAGATGGTCAGTTATTAGGACATGGGCGACTCTGATACTGTGACAGATTGAAGGCACACCAAGAACGGGATGACGGAGGCGGAGATCGATAGATGAGGTAATTGAACCAATGGGCGTTATATAGATGGAGCTCAGAGGGGATGTGGCGTGCTGCAGTCCATAGGGTCACAGAGAGTTGGATATAACTGAATGACTAAAAAACAACAAATATCATCAAACATCCATTAGACATAGATACATGACATTTTTGTTCAGATATAGTAGTAACTGAGCTGAGAAAAAACTATTATTGCATAAAGTCAGTCTTTTTAGATCTTCTCTGATCCTTGAATCATGTGAGTTGATCCAGAAGGCGGCAGACATTAAAACATTGCCAGTTGTCTCATTAGGGAAACAAAATATTTCTGATCCCAAAAGTTGGCAACCAGATCATTCCCTTGGCCAGTTTCATACCTATTCTAATTTATGGACATGCCCGTGTATGCCCTTTGTATTCAAAAATATATCCAAACTGTTATCTACTGAGTATGCTGTCGTAGCCTCCTTTCCATTATCTGGCTGCCATTACTGTGAACAAAACTTTTCTTTCTTTAATCTTTTTAATATCAAGATTTGATCTCTTGTCAATTTGTTATCTTGTAATTAAGAAAAGTTCCCCTGATAAAGCCTTATACTGACCCTGGATGTACTTATATTAAGGTGAATATATCACTTTGTGTGTTTTGTAGAGAAAATAAGTCCAATTTAATTAACCTATCTTCATAGCTTCAAGGCAAATTTGGCCCTGGAGTTCAAAATGAAGCAGTTTGAGATTAATAGAATCTTGTCAAGATAATGCTCTGGTCATAGCAAACACCCTCTTCCAACAGTCTCCGAGATGACTCTACACATGGACATCACCAGATGGACAACATAAAAATCAGATTGACTATATACTTTGCAGCCAAAGATGGAGGAGCTCTATACTGTCAGCAAAAACAAGACCTGGAGCTGACTGCGGCTCAGACCATGAGCTTCTTATTGCAAAATTGAAAATTAAACTGAAGAAAAGAGGGAAAGCCATCAAACCAAGCAGATACAAACTAAAAAATATCCCTTGTGAACATGCAGTGGGAGTAAAGAATATATTTAAGGAACTAGACATGGAAGATAAAATGCCTGAAGAACTTTTGAAACCGAAGTTTGCAACATGATCCAGGAAACTGCAACAAAGAATATCCCTAAAAGAAAGAAAAGTTATAAGTCAAACTGGTTCTCTGATGAGGCTTTGAAAGTAGCCCAGGAAAGAAGGAAAGTGAAAGGTAATGGAGATAAGAAAAGATTTGTCCAACTGAATGCAGAATTCCAGAGGATATCAAGAAGAAACAATAAGACATTCTACAATGAGCGATGTAAAGAGACTGAAGAAGATAACAGAATGGGTAAATCAAGAGATCTCTTCAAGAAAATTGGGAACCTAAAAGGAACCTTTCATGCCAAAGTGGGTGTGATAAAAGACAAAAATAGTAGGGACTTAACAGAAGAAGATCAGATAAAGAAGAGGTGGCAGGAATACACTGAAGATCTAAACAGGAAGGATCTTAACAGCAGTGATGACCTCAATAATTTGTCCAATGAGTTGAAGCCAGACATCTTGGAGAGTGAATTGAGATGGGCCCTAGGATTCTTGCTAATAATAAGGCTGCAGGAGGTGAGGGAATCCCAAATGAACAATTCAAAATTCTACAGGATGATGCTGTGAAAGTGTTACTTGCCTTATGCCAACACATTTGGAAATCTCAACAATGGCCAATAGACTGGAAAAGGTCAGTCTACCAGATGTGCAAGCCGGGTTTCGCAGAGGAAGAGGCACAAGAGATCAAATTGCCAATGTCCACTGGATAATAGCGAGAGTTCCAGAAAAACATTTACTTCTGCTTCATATACTATTCAAAAGCCATTGACTGTGTGGGTCACAACAAAATGTGGCATGTCCTTAAAGAGATGGGAGTACCAGATCATCTCATCCTCCTACTGAAAAATCTGTATGTCGACCAAGAAGCCACAGTCAGAACCAAACATGGGACAACAGAATGGTTCAAGATTGGAAAAGGAGTGTGCCAAGGTTGTATATTGTCACCTTATTTATTCACCTTAGACACAGAGTACATCATGTGTAAGACTGGACTGGATGAAGCCAGAATCAATATTGCTGGAAGGAATATCAACAACCTCAGATACGCCCGTGATACTACTCTGATGCCTGAAAGTGAGAAGGTACTAAAGGACCTATTGAAGAAGGTAAAAGAAAAGAGTGCAAAAGCTGGTCTGCTGCTCAATGTTAAAAAGACGAAGATCATGGCAAACGGCAATCTCATTTCCTGGCAAATAAACCGGTAAGGAGTGGAGGCAGTGAGCGATATTATTTAACTTGGATCCAAGATCTCTGCAGATGGTGACTGAAGTCATGAAATTAAAAGATATTTGCTTCTGCAAGAATATCCAATAAATCAATACTTCAGGAAATCAAGACAAACTGTTCACTGGAAGGTTTGATCATAAGGCTGACGCTCCATATCATGAGACGACAGGATTCACTAGAAAAGACGCTGATGCTGGGAAAGATTGAAGACACAAGAAGAAGGGGACGACCGAGGCAGAGATGGATAGATGAGGCCACTGAAGCATTTAACATAACCTTGATGAAGCTCAGAGGTGCAGTGACTGAGAGATGTACCTGGCGTGCTGCTGTCCATAGGGTCATAGAGAGTTGGACGCAACTGAATGACTAAACAACAACAATAACCTTCATAGCGTAAATAAAATATATATACTACCTGTATGTCTGCCCAAACATACAATAATTAAAAATGTATGTTATTGTGTATGGAATCAGATGGGTCCTGAAGAAGTCTCATCAGTGAAAGACAAATATTTACAGATTACATGAGCAATGGTCACTAATTTGTAAACTGTGTTTGTGCTGTTCAGTCGTGTCAAACTCTCCGTGACCACATGAATGTAACACAACATGCTAATCCAAATTGTTATTCATAGCAGAGATACTGGAGTGGGTTGCCAGTTCCTTTTCCAGTGGGCCACAGCATACATCTCCTGGTATTCCTAGGTAATCTCCCACTCAAGTGCTGACCAGGCCCAACCCTGCTTGGCTTCAAGGTGGTCTGACCTCTTGATTCCCTGGCTGAAATTGAACCCAGGTTGCATTGGTGAAAGCACCGAATCCTAACCAGTAAAACAACAGGGAATAGACTTGAAACATTTTATTACCGTTCAAAAGTTATGCTTAGGAATCCCCCAAAAACAAAGTCATTGTAGCTTAGTAAACACAAAGTAGCCATTGTAGTAAAGGACCATTGTAACTTAGCAAAAGCTTTACTTGTTTGTATGGGTATATTAGGTAATTTGGCAATTGGTATTAAATGTAGGATTGTTGAGAATATTGCTATAATACCTGTGCCCTGATGCTGTTGCATGCAGTGGGTAACAACTATGTCACAATATTCATAGTATAATATTGTTATGTGATTTTTGTCTTTATGATAAATAAAGGTTGATACTTTTATTCAATAGATTAGGTCATTATAACAATGAACATGAGCCTGATGGAGCTCAGAGGGGCAGTGGCTGACTGAACGACTAAATAACAAAACAATATTAGCATGTTTGAAAGCCATAATCCCACAAATAGAGTATCTTTCACGCCATACTGTTATATGTACCTATCCCTTACATACACAGCTCTACTGCTCTTCTAACCCAAAATAGACAAACTTTTACATTAATCCTACTCCAACCATTATTTGTTGATCAGCTGTTTCTTGGCAAGGATACTGGAGTGGCTGGTCAGTACCTTCTCCAGTAGCCTGAGATTTGTCTGACCTCTCTGCTATGACCTGCCCATCTTGGGTGAACATAAATAGTACATTGAGATACACAGGGCCCTTCAATACTACAATATATCTATTCTGATGGGGACCCCAAGCATAGTTTACACTAAACTTATCACACAGTAACCTACCTAACCATCAAACAAACTAAATGGAAGAGCAAATCCTGGTAGGATAACTCTTCCCCTCATGCTCCTTGTAAACTAACAGTTTAGGGTGAAATGACCTGCTAAATATAATATTTTTTTTCTAAATATGATTTATGCTCTTGCTTACACAGCTGCTTAGGTTATTCATTTTATACTTAACAAAACCTTGAATTTTACCCCTAATCTATAGCCGCCATTCTAAGAAAGTTGATGAACATTATGGTCGTACTAAGATGATAAGAACTATTTTACTGCTGATTCAGTAGACACGGGGTACTCAATTTCGGACCTAGATGGTCACACACATGCCTGTATTTGCTGATATCCCTGCTGCGCACAGGTGAGCCAATCACTTCTACAGTCATCCTGATTCATTAACCTGTGCATAGAAAGCTTCCAATCCAGGCTTGTGTGTGGCCCTCAGAACCAAAATTGAGTACGCCTGCAATAGAGGAAGTTGGGCATCTCCAATTAAGGTCATATTAAAATGTTGCTTCAAATATGCTTTTCAAAGTTTAAAAAAAATCCTAAGTTTCTCAAAAAAATTATAGCCATTGACTAAGCCACATAAGGGGCGAAACGGACAATAGGCAATATTTTTTTCAGGCTATATACTATTCCCTCTTTTGATTCCCCTTAATAAGCACTTGTAATGTTCCCTAATCAGGGCATACAGGGAAAAACAGACATGGCTCCCCTGTAGGGTTACAGTTTCTCATTTGCATATTCCCAACTCATAATTCCCAGATTGCATCAGAAACTTTGCATTTCTTGAGATGTAAATATATACATACCATCCCCAATATTTCAAATAGCCAGAGAAGAAAAATGATACACTATTAGATAGTGTTACTTCTATTATGTATAGTGTGTAACCTGCGGAGATACACACTCTACACACACTTGATATATGATATATTTCTTCTTGAGTTTGAAGGCTAAAAAAAGAAGAAGAGGGACATGGCCAAGCCTGGAATACGGGGTATTGTGTTTAAAAGTGGATTTCATTCAAAACAGAGATAGTTGGCATGCTAAGCGGGACAGGAGAATTTCCTCAAAATAGAAGTGTCCATAAGTGTGTTATTTGCTTCACAATACGTCTTAGAATCCCCTTCTCAATTGCTAGCTTGTCATGGTAAAGTGGCTTGTGTACTTCAATGAAGCTCTGAGCTATACCATGTAGGGTCACCCAAGCTGGGCAGGTCATAGCAGAAAGGTCAGACAAATCACAGTTCACCGGAGAAGGAATTGGCAGTATCTTTGCCAAGACAACCTTATGGATACGCATGATCAGACACATAACAATAGATGTGCCTGGTGTGCTGTGGTCCATAGGGTCACAGAGAGGACTTAACAACTTTTTTGTTCTGAACAGGCTGTCTAAGTCTCAGACATTATCTCCATGTACTCAGGCAGAGAATGAGGAGATCCTAGCACATTTAACATATTACTTCCAGTTGCCATTGATATTGATGAGTGTATCAGCAGTTGAAGTCTACTCTGGTCCATTTGGATGAGTATTTAGTGTGTGACAAGTAGTGTCACCCTCTTAATATTCTGGATATTGAAGGTTGTCTATAGGAACATTGGAAGGTAACCACCGGTCCCCACATCAGTAAGGCTGAGAAACACTACAATAGAGGGCCTTGCTTATTATTTTGCTCACCATAAGCTTGATGAAGCATGAAAATAAACTCCTTATATTTAATTGCTCAAGTTTAGGCATGAGCAAGAGAGATGTTTTAGTCATAAGATGATTACGTTTAGTGACAGAGAATATAAATAAGAGCTTATGATAAATATAACTGTAAATGACTAATATGTTTCATGACCATCCGCAGTCCCAGCTCCTACTCTGCATATACAAAAGGATTTGTTGACAGTGCAAATATACTTAAAGGGAACATGCAGATCTTAGAAAATGTTCATTCTAACAAGGCAGAGAAAAGTAATTTAGCTAGCTTTTAATTAGAAAATAAAACCGATACCTTTGCAGGACCCTGGGTAGAAGTTGTATTTGTGAGAATGACATTTCCATTTCTTGAGAGCAGTGGTTGCATCTATTGATGCAACTTCCTGCTTTCAGGACCAGTTAAGGATGTGGAATTAATTTCAATCGTATCCAGGTTATCTGTACTCCAAACTACTCCCTGTTTCCTCCTTCCCCACACACCCTAGATCCAGCTTTCAAGATGCAATGGAACAAACACAAGATGGATTCCTGTACAGATTCTTCAAAAATGTAGATTTCCTCAAAACATGTTTTTATGTCCATGGTTTAAAAGCTGCAATGTTGTAATTTTGACCCATTCTACACAAACAAGTGTCATTCTCATTGATCCACAGAGCTCCATTATGGGGGCACTGTCCAGAGAGTCCACAGTACAAAGAGTCACGAAGAGTCAAATGCGGCTGAATGACTAAACAACAAAATTACCAATGCTAAGCTATAGTAAATCCTGCCAAAATGTAGTATTGCTACTATATTATTTCTACTAACACTTAATTTATTCAGTTTCTTCTATGTGCCTAATACCACCCTCTCAATGCCATAAACCCCCTTACCATACAGTAAGCATATCGATATAGCTACTCTATCCATGTAAAGGACCTTACTATACAACTAGTAATGTATTATTCATTTGAACCCAGCCACCATCCTAGAGAGATAGCAGAGAAATCAGACAAATTGTTGTCCACTGGAGAAGGAACTGGCAACCCACTCCAGTGTAATTGCCATGATTACCTTATGGATAAGCATGACCAGAGACGTAATAATAGAACTGCCTTGTGTGCTGAGGTCCATAGGGTCATGTAGGGTTGGACATGACCGAATGACTGAACAACAACAACAAATTCATACCTACTATAGTGTATACCTAACGTAACCCCTACTCAGTTTTCACAACTACAAATTTCCCACCATATCAAAACCACTACTTTTTCTCTGATAACTTTGAGCCTCATTCAATTGAGGCTTCGTAAGTTACCTAATGTAGGACTTACGTTTGCGGGCCTGCTGCAGGCTCAAGTTAAGGTGCTATTCAATTTGCCGTGGCCGCAAGTTAGGGGCCGATTGCGAAAATCGGAAACCATTGCCGTCGGATGTAGCATTTCCGGGCTTGAACATGTTATGGGAGCAAGCCCATAACTCCCGATGAAGAAACAGCCAATGGAAACAGAGATCGCATCATGATCAACCTCCAAGCCCGTAAATCGTAAGTGAAGGCCGTATGACTTCACATTGATTGCTGTGATCGATATAACATGAAATAAAGTATTGGAGAATGTTGTGCTATTAATTCTAAGACCTAACATCACTTTCACTCTTCATAAAAGTACAGTTTTGCTTTTTTATTTGCTTTTAAAGTAGTCAGATTTGCCATTAAGCCCTTTGCAGTTAGATATTTGCCAGTTGCGGGCTTGACGGAGTGGTTAGCGAGGGGGAATCGGAGCAATTGAATAAATTTTTTAGCATTCGCGACTCATGCGGCCGTGAAAATCAAAGGCTTGGAGGGCATTAACTTGCAATTATACAAATCGCAATGAATTGCAGCTCGGAGCACTTAACCCAATAGGAGCCCACAAACGTAAGCCATTGAATAGCAAAAAAACCTTGCAGCCGGCAGTTGCGAGCCCAGATCTCACAAACAGGTTATAGTTTACATATGGTAATGTTATGTCCCATGCTCTACTACTTGTGCCTTCCAAATCACTACTACCACTCTATGCCTACCTACAAGAGGACCATAGACAGTAAGTAACAAACCATTACTTCATTCCTGCCTTATCAGAAACAAAGCACTACTTTATGTCTGCCATATAATAACCAAAACACTTCTATGTTTTAGCCATATCAGACCATATCAAACCATTACTCTATTCCTGCCATAACCCCACTTTACTTCTGCCATTTTAGGATCCAACCACTACTCCATTTCATCAACATCTCAGTTCTGCACATCAACATCTGAAAATGTGACTATTTGAAGAGACCATACTAATGTAACCAGATCTCATCTAGCCCTCCTAATGAAGACCTTTTGGAGTTTGCAGGACTTCCCTTCTTCTAGACATTGGATGTTCTATATGGATTTTTGGGGTCTTTATTTGTTTTGTTTTTGTTACGGACATGAGCCCTTCAACTATATCTCAATCTGCTCTATTTATCCAATACACTATCCATGGATCGGTCCCTGCTATATCGCAACTATTTGCATGTTTCCCATAACTCTGCCATCACTTTATTCCTTCTATATACCATCCACAACTCTGTCTTGCCCTATTTCTCCAGGATCAGGGCTTGCAAACTGAGCAAGTGTATGCAAGTGTAGGTCAAGGGGGCAATTGTCAAATAAGAAAATCTCCATCTTCTCTTATTCTCCTCCACCCACACCTCCTGCTTAGTATCAGGATCGAAGATATCAGGAAGTGCTCGAGTCGTATAAGATGGACATTTTATATACAGAAACATCTTTCAAAAATTGTAATTTTCTCATGTGTTAAATAACTACTAATGTTGTTATTTTGCTAATTACTTCAAACATATGAGATTGTCCTAATTACAGTAGCTGTTAATGCTACATCTTTTTGTGGGTTAAAAAATAAGAAAATAAAGATGAAAACATCAAGCAGTCACCAATGGCTTCCATTCAGCTCCATCATTCCCGGCCTCCTGATGATGAACAATCCCTTGTGTTTTTTAAGACATTCAATATTGATCCTCAGCTGATAGGAAGCCCTTTTAATGAAACATCTGCCAATACTATTCACTTGCTTTCTCCTAAGGAGGTCCAGCAACAAACCCATTGCTTAATTTGATTTTGCATTGATTACCTTATATAGATAAATTTGAGCCATTGCTGCTTTGCCCTAGGGCAAGATTTGCAAAGAGCAAGGGAACATTAACACGTTATCTGCCAGCAAATACTTTAATGCATTGAGCATAATTAAATCTGTAAGAACAATTCAGTGCTATTTATACCATGATCATTTATTTTAAAAAAAAACATGTACAGTATATATATATATATATATATATATATATATATATATACATATATCTATCCATAATCTCTCTATTATATATATATATATACATATATCATGGTGAAGGGCCTTGCGTCCCTCAATGAACCTTTGAGCTGTCCCATGTAGTATCACCCAAGATGAGCAGGTCATTGCAGAGTGGTCAGACAAATTGCAGTCCACTGGCAACCAATTCCAATATCTTTGCCAAGAAAACCATATGGATAAGCACAACCAGACACACCGAAAGGTGTGTCTGGCGTGCTGTTGTCCATATAGTCTCCAAGAGTTGGACATGACTGGATATGAATGTATGTTTATCTATATCTATATATTTGTGGGCACATTTGCATGTCCCTGCTCAGCTTCCCAGAATGCAGTGTAATAACTGTATTTCTCGGAATTCTAAGCAAGAATCAGATTTTTTTTCTTGTTTTAGGCATTCAAATGTGAACACAAATGTACTATAAATATACTATATAAATATATATATATATATATATCGTTGTTGTTTTTGTTCAGTCCTTCAGTCGTGTCCAATTCTCGTGTCCAATTCTCAGTGAGTATATAGACCACAGCACGCCAGGCACAAATGTTAAATCTCTGGTTGTGCTTATCAATAAGAGTGGGCTGCAAATCCCTTGTCTGTTTGTCTGACCTCTCTGCTATGTCCTGCCATCTTGGGTGACCCTATCATGATATAGCTCACAGCTTCACTGAAGCACACAAGTCCCTTCACCTCGACGAGGTAACGATCCAGAAGAATAACATACTTGAATATAATAGATAAAATAAAATAAAGGCTGCAATTATTAAGCTGTAGTAATTTTACAAACGGTAGATTTTAAAAATACATTAAAAAACAAGTTGTATTTACCATTAAGGCATATCCCAGAATAATATATTAAAAATTATGAGTGCATATACATTAAACTGGCTGTAAAATGAATGCCAAATCACCTTCAGCTAACAAAAAAGTATTATATTATACAGATTTTATTTAATAATTCAATGTTTTGCCCGTATATACCCCCACATTTTGCAAGTAAATAGCTATATCTATAGATAAATTGATAAATATGGTGGAAAATAAGTTTCCCCTTGTTCGAGCAACCACTAAAAATGCTTGATAAAAATCTTAGATTATAATGAGAGCAGAGATGGCTGTTTTGCATCACTGGGTCTCCATTCTTTGTGTTAATACAGAAATATCATCATGACTTTGTATGTTAAGTGGCCTTGAGAATAGGAGTCTGTGGGCAGAGACCTATTGCCGTTTCCTTATACCATTAAAAGATTATGCGGCATGGAATAAATATGCATTTGTGCTTATGGGTCTTTACAGAGCACGAATAATTATCTGTGCAGTGGCTATTGTGAATATCAAATGTGCATTAATCTGTACATACTTACATAGAAAATGCTTTTATATAGTCTGCTCCAGGACTTCATTGTTTTTTAATTTATTTAAATAAAATCTAAGTACATCATTACCTTAATTGACTTGTATGCATTTCGGTGTCTGGTATTTGGAACATGGTTTAGAAATCCAGGAATTATAGATTTACATTATCCTGATAGATCCTGATGATTTGGCTTTGTTGGTTAAACTGAATCAGAAAAGGTCCCATTTATTAAAAAAAAAAACTTATAATTGGTTGTAATTAAATAAAAGTGCCTTAAAATTAACATTACACTTATTTTATGTATTAAAGTACTGAAAAATCAGCTCTGTGAGCTAATGGTTTTATCAACAGCAATTATTTTAAATTGGCAGTGACGGTGATAAAGAAAAGTATCCATCTGGTATAAATATTTGTAATGATGCAGAATAAAATATCAGTAACTATTATCATTTGTTTTTATCTGGTCATGCTTATCTTCTTTATTACACCCACTGATAATCTTTATGAATTGCTGTTGATAGAATAATTTATTCAGAGGGTGTTTTTTTTTAGTTAATTTATATATAAACTAACTTCTATATCAATTTTAGAGCTCTTCGACTTTGAATTGCAACAAATTGCTATTGTGTATTTTCTTTGTCAGTTTAATGGGCCACTGTAATGGTCGGATTACCCATTAGGTCAACTAGGCAGCCGGCAAGGTGTGCTTCCCTGTGGGGGGCGCCACTTCTAAAAAAAACTGGTTCCTGGCTTAAAAAATGAAATGTTGCAGTTCATAGACTAGCTAGTAGGGGGTAACCACCTAGAACAAGACAGTTACAACAGGAAATACCTTGCATACTCACTCGTAGCGACTCCACTTAACTGCTTAGGGGCTCCAAAAAGGTAGATACGGCCCTGGCAACTGTAGATATATATTTCAAACATAATGTCAGTAGATATAATTTCCCCTGCCATTTATGGACCCTGCTGCCATTCTCTGGGACTATCTCCATCCTATAATCCATGCTTGTGCTTACCTCACATTAGCACATGGCCCATAAAATGTGTTACTCCCAAGCCTCTGGGCCTCTTGTCTATGTTTCTGTGTTCCTGCATCCCCTGAGTCCCATGCCCATCCTGTCTGTGTACCCTGATCTGGTATCCTGGGAGTTCCTGGCCTGTACTTGTGTGGTTCTGCCTTCTGCATTCATGGCTCATGATACGTCCTCCAACTCTGATTGGCACCCTGTATAAGCATACTCCAGGTAACCTGGCCTCATGTGCTCCCACGAGCTTCTGTCTCAGGAGGGTATGTATTCTATTAGTCCTAGTGAAAGCACTGACCATTTAGCTGCCCCATTTCCATTCCAGATTGATGTTTTCTCTCCATTAAACATATCCTGCAACCTTCAGGAAGTAATTTAGTAGAAACTAAAACAGCATCTTCCTCTGCAGCATAATTGCAGAATAAAATGTAACTAAAAGCTGTATGTTTTTACTATCTAGTGTAGTCCTTCCAATGAATGTTTGTACAGAAACAACTTGTACATAAACAACTCTTTATTTTACCACAACATAAACAGTTCGGTACAATGGCATCACAATGTTAACATTGGCCTCTGCTTGATAAGAACAAACAGAAACATATTTTAGGACAATCACAGGGCCGGATTACCCATTAGGCCATCTAGGCAGCCGCCCAGGGGAGCTTCTCTCTGAAGGGCACCACTTCTTAAAAAAATGGTTCCTGGCTTAAACAAATGAAATGTTGCAGTTCATAGACTGGCTACTAGGGGGTAACCACCTAGAACAAGACAGTTACAGCAGGAAAGACAAAAATGGGTCTGCGTATACCTTGCATACTCACTCGCAGGGGCTCCTCCAGTTCACTGCCTAGGAACTCCAAAAAGGTAGATTCAGCCCTGGACAAGCCATCTGCCAGTTTCATACAGATAATAATCCATTTTGTGCCTCTGACACCAGGTAAACAAGTAAACATAACTTATTAACTATTACAAATACAACATCCTTCCCATTGAATAAAACCAAGTTTAAACATTGTATTATAGTACCCCCCTGCTGGATCGCTATCATGTTGTGGTGAAGGTGCTTGTGTAGTTCAATGAAGTTGTGAGCTAAACTATGTAAGGTCACCCAAGATGGGCACATCATAGCAGAAAGGTCAGACAAATCACAGTCCACTGGAGAAGGAATTAGCAACCCACTCCAGTATCTTTGCCATGAAAACCTTATGGATTACCACACCCATACACAAGATGTGCCTGGTGACCTGTGGTCCATAGGGTCACGCAAAGTCGGACTCAACTGAATGACCGAATAACTATAATACTATATATTGCACTTACTGTATTTACAGTTATTTGTTTATCCATTCTAGTTTTGTTTCATGACCTTTAAACAGCCATATTGCATTCCTTTACATCCTTTAAAGATTTGCATGTGATGTCTAGTCAACTACATTATACATTTGCTTTTGCTCTTAGAATCCCAAACGTTTTCTCCTAAACACTTCCAAATTACTTTTACTTACTTATTAGAGCTGAAATGCTAAGAATCCACGGAGCAGAGCACATGTATTTTACTGCTGCCACCAGCCAGAGTTTCACACCAATCACATTTCATTACTCAATTTGCCTAATAAGATTTACTTAAGTCTCATTACTTAAATGATTAACTTATAGACATCAAGGCTAGGCATCTAATTTATGGATGTCATAAATGTATTGATGTCTACTTCTCTACAGAGTGTGGCAAGTCTATCTGACGTCTGGCACGCTTTTCTTGGGAGAGAGAAGAAAAGTGCTAAGAAGGGTATTTACCCATCATAACACTTCATGTTTGTGACGGGTGCAACCTCACCAGCTGCATAAGTCATGGGCAGGAAATCATGTTCATTAAAACCAAGACTCTGCTAGTGTATGGAAGCTGTCATGACAGTAATACTTCTGAGGGACATGGGGTGGGTACAGAGCAGGATCTGCAGGTTTACATGTGACTGCCTCTGTGTTGTTAGATACTTTACAACAGTCCTTGATGTATAAGCAGGTATATATATATATATACATAAATAAATAAATACATATATATATATATATATATATATATATACATATAATAAATAGTACATTTGTAAGCCCAGCATTTTACTCGCTCAGGTTTCCCGGAAATATAATCATTGTACTACACTCTGAGAGACTGGGGATAAAATGGATCTTATTCTTAAATCCAAAGCACCATTTTATACAGTACATGGCTCCTTTGAAGCATATGCTCGCTATATTACACAGCTTTTAGCAAAGCCCAGGATAAATTATGCACAAGCCAGGAACCCACTCACAGCCAGTCACTGTTTCAAGGTTAATGCCTCTCATCAGTCTGGGATTGGTTCTGGTTTGTGCAGGAGATTTTTTGGGTACAGAGTTTTCCACCATACAGAAACAAATTTAGTACATTTATAAGCCCAAAAAAGCTTCTCTTATTCATTTACTCATCATAAACTAAATGATTATCAGCCTTATTAAATTGTGATTCAATTGCCAATTGAATAGGGCTCTATTTAAGCACGTAGCATATTTTTTTTTACAAAAAGTTTTTAGTTAGTGATGACCTTGCTTTTGGAAAGAAGTTAACTAACTAAAAACTTCTGTAAATATGCTATGTGCTTATATAGAGCCCTATTCAATTGGCCGAATTGCAATTTAATAAGGCTGTATATGTACACTGTAGGATTCCTGGCTTGTGTGTAATCCATCCTGAGCTTTGCAAAAAAAGCTGTATATTACAATGGACAGTAGCTTAAAGGAATTCATGTTTAAAAAACAAATATATTTTATTGAAGGATAGTAATCATATGACGCCATGTATTATCACATAGTTGTTGAGGAGAAAAGAGTGAGGAGAGTAGAATGAGGAGAGTAGAATGAGGAGAGTAGAGAGAGGAGGAGAGTGAGGAGAGAGACCAGAGAGAGAGTGAGGAGAGAGGGGGAGAGAGAGTGAGGAGAGAGGGGGAGAGAGAGTGAGGAGAGAGGGGGAGAGAGAGTGAGGAGAGAGAGGGGAGAGAGAGGGGAGAGAGAGGGGGAGAGAGAGTGAGGAGAGAGATGGGAGAGAGAGGGGAGAGAGAGGGGGAGAGAGAGGGGAGAGAGAGGGGGAGAGAGAGTGAGGAGAGAGATGGGAGAGAGAGGGGAGAGGGGGGAGAGGGGGTGGGTGGAGAGAGAGAGAGAGAGGGAAGAGAGTGGGGAGAGGAGAGAAAGAGAGGAGAGAGCGCAGATGCAATTTTTCTCCCACCTCAGGAAGTGGGTCACTTTAAACTACAAATGGCACTACAAGTGTAAGTACTTCAAAAGAGGATGTTTTATATTTTGACCAGTTGTCCTTTATGTAATACATTTTAGTAAATAAACATTTAGAAGTTTGTGATTCAAAACAAGTGTTTGAAAGTTTGCAAAATAACCATTTCCCCTTATCTTTAGGTTATTATTATTATTATCTTTTATTTGTATCGCGCCAACATATTCCGTAGCGCTGTACAGGGGATAAGAACAGGGGAAATACACGTTTAACAAATTCAAAGTTGAAGGGCCCTGTTTTGAGCTTAGAATCTTAGCAGAAAGTGCTTTATCCCAAAGCACCCTACAAGACTGGAAACTCGCTACTTACAATCTAAAGGGAATTAAAGGGCAGAGAACTGGGGAAGAGTAACAAATAGGAATAGCAAGGGTCAGGAAGCAGGTGAAAGATAGAATGAGTTTTATTTTAGAGGAAGAGGGGAGGGATCTGAGGTGAAAAACTAGTATGTTGGCTGACCCCTAGTGTTGAGATGATATATCTGCAATTAGGAAGTCAGGTGTTTTCCATGGCTCTATAAATTTAATCTGAGTTGGAGTGGGTGGGTGAGTGAGTGGGTGGGTGAGGGGGAGGGAGGGAGGGCAATATTCTGAGATTCTCACAGATGTAGTAGGCCTTAAAAGCAGAGTGAATTTGCACTGAAAGAAAGAGAGAGAATGGATTGTGGTCAGACAGTACAGGAAGATAGGGGAGTAAGAAACAAATGGGAGAGAGACCTTAGAAGGAATGTATGTGAGGAGGGGGGAGGAGATTTGAGGTAATTATGCCAGCCATAAATGGGGGAAGGTTGGTGGAAGGTGGGGACGCCAAAGCAGGGTATAGGAAACAGTTAAAAATTGAAATCAAAATGTCAGAAATATTTCTATCTGCCAAGATATAATAACATGCATACAGTAGTGATATTAATAAACATATTGGCTCCAGGGATGGCGCTTGGAGTTCTTTAAATCTTTTACACACACAGAAATATATACATATTTGACATTTCTTTACATATAAATGCTCATTTACTTAACCTAAAATAAATCTTGACCTAAAAGTCTTTTGCTTCTCCCAGACATTTTTAAATGCATTAACTGTGATTGTCCCAACCAACTTTACATAAATGTGGTCAACTCCAGGCAGCAGCTACAAAGGCATGTGAGATACTGTATTAGCATGCATATATAGAAGCAAGGGAATCAAATATAATGCTGCCACTATTTATATTAATGATGAGATCTAACAATGGAGCACGGTTTTGGGTATTGGGTCTAAAAAAAGGAAAAAAATGCAAAAATGTCAGAAAGGTGTAGCAAAATGAATACGGGAATTGAGGTATTAGGCTGTTTAGTTGACCAAATCGGCATATTTTTTCTATGAGAAAACATACTATTAGTAACTTGATGATTACGAATCTTGGCATTTTCAGTTAAACTTTATTTGCCAAGAAGTTGACCGTGGTGGCCAACCTGTGAGGTTAGCAGGGGTTAATAGACACTGTCTTAGAGGATCTGACTGCTTATACTTAGCCTCAAATGACAAAGCATCCTTTGTTTAGTATTGTTATCACATGCATTGCATTAATAAGCAACCAAACCAATTAAAGGATGCACCAGTGCAGTTTGCAGCACGTTATGCACATCATTCTGTACTAAGTAGTAATGGTTTGAGGAAGCTTTACAGAAGCCATATGATAATAAAGATATTTGCATGCCCCACACCCATATTCTATGTTTTCCGCTATCCAGCTACAACTTCTTACATTGAAACATGAGACATTGTAAGAAACCTCTATTTCAAACCTACATTTCTTTTGTGACCTGCTCTCCCCAGAAACCTCATACATTTACTTCCTGCAGAATGATTGCTTCAGTCTCAATAAAATCCTGTAATATCTCCTCATATGACACTATTTATGGCTGTCACTGTTCATTGTTATGTACCAGAGTGAAGATGCTTCCTTGTGGTTATCAGCTGGATATATATAGAATTATCACTATGGCACCCACTAGAATAAAGAACAGTTGGGAAGTGTGACACCATAAGCATGAAGCAACAGGACTACCTGCTGCTGTGGCTAAAGACTGGCATTCCAGTGATGATTCATTTTAAGATGGAGTGCTCTAATTCTGTAACTCTTTTAGGCACAGTCAGATAAACAATTTTGCAATATACCTTTCAAGTTTCTAAGTGGAATCATACTCCTAAAATTGCATCTAGATTTTTTTTTTCATTCCACCTAAGCATATTAGCTTCTATTAATGGATACACTTGTATCACTACTGGCAATCCATGGCTTAGGCTGAATGGATATTTTATCAACATTTTTGTTAGTCCCATCTATTTTAATATCCCTATAATAATGGTATTCTTGTTGTTCAGTCCACTCTTATTGACCATATGGATACAGCACACCAGTCACACCTGTCTCTGTTTCTGGTTGTGCTTATCCATAAGGTTTTCTTGGCAAAGATACTGGAGTAGGTTGCAGTTCCTTCTCCAGAGGGCTGCAATTTGTCTGACCTTTCTGCTATGACCTGCCCATCTTGGGTGACCCTACATGGTATCGCTGACAACTTCATTGAGGTACATAAGCCCCTTCACCACAACAAGGTAATGATCTAATGGTGTTACTAGTGATATATGAATATGACCACCTTGGATTAGGCAGAATTATTTTATCACATGATAAGGACAAATGGTGACTGAAAAAGAAAGTAGCAACGGAAAAAGAGAGGTACCAATGTCACTCAAGAGATCCCTATTTAAACCTAAACTAAAATATTGTGTTCTGTTCTGGAGACCAGATGTTAACAAATTAGAAATCATTCAAAGGTCAACTAAAATTGTGCATTGTCTAGTTTAGATAGAATAGGTAGACTATATAGGCTGTTTTGGTGTTGATCTGCCATCCCATATGTTTCTATGTAATGGCTTTGAGGACAAGTCACATGTATTGCATTTCTTTCCATTAAAGGTTTATGGTAATTGTGTTAATATTAAATTCTGAGTTACTCAAGATTAAACCATGTTCTTTTAACAACATAATAAAAAATATGTAAGGGCTCAATTACATGACTCTCGCAGTAAATCGTAGGAGTAAAAATCCACCGTAAACTCTAACATATGTATTACATGCTGCAAGTAACAAACCCTTAGTTGTAAATCCTAATGAGTAATGGCTACATATGATGTAGACCTCTATTCTATGGCTCCCTTAAGATTTGAACAGAGTGAAATTCACTCGTAAATCACTACTGAGCTTTTACTTTATACATGTAAACCTAACCCCCCAGGAATGCTGTCAGTGCTCAAAATGTCCCTAATATCCTAAGACCCCAATACCTGTTCCATAACTAGTTTAAAATCGCTATCACATGCCTCCTGCAATGATATCTGATCTCTCTGAAGTTTACTCTGAAGTCTTTCTGAGCACCCAAAATTAGAAAAAAGCATTACACCTTAATTATGTTTGTATTGAGGCTTGATTGCTCAAATTCAGCACAATTAGGGGGTTAATACTGCCATCTGTTTGGAGAAAGTGCATCCCCCTTAATACCCGCCAATCTCTTTGTATAGGGGTTAATTTTGTGAGCAATGAGGACCCCCATGGGCAGAGCTTAGTATACCATGGGAATCCATTTAGACCCCCATGGTATCAAGGTAATTTAATGCCATGAGGCTACATTAGAATCCCATGGTTATACTTTAGTTGTGGGTTACCCAGGTTTATAGGGGGAGGCAAGTAATAAGGGGGAATCCCTGGGGATACCAGAGCTCATAGAAGGATGTAAGTCATAGACAGAGGGATCGTAAAACCCGCTGCTTGCTACTTGTATTACTATTTAACCTCTTAGTTAGATATATATAGTTAGATAAAGATAAGGGAGACTAGTGTATTGTGTTCAAGTTAGTGGGTCCAATGCTCTAGCTTTCTTATGGAGACTATTGAGATTCAGACTGGGACTCTCCTGTGAGCGGGTTGCAAGCACACGTTACAGCTAGAAAGCTCCAGGCAAAATCCATGTGTGTGAGTCTATAGGTTTTACAGGATTTTTTTTTGCAGGAGCCATAGAATAACTTCAAATATTTGCTTTTCAAAACTCCAGCAGCTGCAAGTCATTCCGATAATTCTTATGGGAAGCATGGAACGCAGGCCATATTCCCTGTTATGTCAAAAGTGCAAATTCACGGCTCCTATTTGCTATTGCAATAACTCAATAGGCACTCAAAATGAGCCTACACCCTACACGTAAACCGAACCAGCCGTAGCAACAGCAAAAACTGCCTCCAAAGCTGTTACATGCCAAGTAACAGCCATCAGTTTAACTAAAGATATCCCATTCCTTGAATTGATAGTTGCATGGAAGGGGTTACATATGAATAAAACAAATGCTTGAAGCTTAGGACCCCTCCTTCTATGACCCACTACCTCTCCATCATGAAAGGATTCCTGGTGTCCCCTCACTATTTTAACCCCCATTTCCTCACTCCCCCTTCAGTATTGGGGTGTGGGGACCTATTAAACTCTAAAATCCCCCATCTAACTTAAATAAATGCTATGTGTCCTATGGCAGTGCAAAGAGAACCCCATATTCCCTATCCCTTTGGGATTCTCTGCAGACCCCCAAGACAGGGTTAATGTTAGGAGCTATGGGGTATATAGGGATTGGTTAGTATACTATGGATGTACATAGAGACCCCTATGGTATGGGGTTCATTTTAGATTAGTCTTTAATTGCCCAAATGTAGATTGGTAGAGACACTATAGGGTCTCCGTGAGAAATAACGACAGGGCCCTTGGTTACCCATAAGAACCCCCTTAAAGGATAGTGACTATGAAAGTCCATTGGAGCCCTATGGGGCACTTAGCATTTATTTAGGTTAAGTAGGGAAATGTTAAGGATTAATGCCCCCTCCCAAAGCATATGGGGGTGGGGATAAGGGGGTAGAAGCCCCCAGGGTAATAGTCATGTCCCAAAAGAGGGAATAGTAAAGTATAAGTAGGCCATAAAGTCCCCACATGTATTTTTACTGATACTTAACTTCTGTCATCGGAGTGGTTTATAAATAGATGGATGGGTAGACATGAGTATCTTCGGGCTACTGTAATATACTCATGTTAGGTAGTAGGTAGTGCTGCGTTGTGTTGCTATGGAGACTACCAAGTTGCATGTCTCCTACAGGTATATTTTAGTTAGGTTGTAAGCACATGTTAGAGCTAGAAAGCTATGGGCAATCCCTCCATGGGTACGAGTCAGTTTATTTTACTAGAGCAAAAAATTCCCTACCTTAGTTGAATGGTTTCAAATGTTAAAGAAGTTATCTCTCATTCACATATTACTCATTTATGTCGGTGGCTTTGTCGGATTTTTGTTGGAATTGATGCTGCTGAGCTGCTGCAAGAAACAAATATTCCTCCCTCTTCAAAACAAAGAGTGTGGTAATAGAGGGGAGAAGCTTTTATGTTTATTAATATTTCACTGAACACTTAGATACACTTTCAAATGACTGGCTCTGTATTCCACAGAGAACACATTGCTCTCAAAGTGCTGAATTAATTAGAGCTGTAACTGTCATATGCAAAGATATAGTCGCTAGCTAAGGCTGCCAAGCTTAACTCACATCCTAACCCAGGTACTCAATGGTCATAGCCAGGAGAGACAGCCATATTAAATTCTAAGCCAGTAGCGGCAACGGTACACCCGCAAAGCCTGCAGGCTTTAAGTTTGTCAGAGTTTAAGACCTATTACATTCAACCATGGCTGTTGGTGAGTTTGTGAGCATTGGAGAGAAAGAGAAGGAGCTTTGTAAGTCTTTGATATTGTGACTTCTAATATATATTAACCCTTAGTTTACAACACACATAATTACTGATATCACATAAATCACACACATAGTTTAATACTTACACAAAGAGATACATAGCAGTAGGCCAAAGCACATCTACACCTCCCATACCTCCACCTACCCCCTCGATACAATTACTATACTACACATAATACTCACATTCTTGTTTTACCACATACACTTATATACCCCACAGATATCATGATGTTTGTAAGTATGTATAATTAACCTTTTTTCTGGCTGGTGTATACAATGAGCTGCATCCCCCTATAATTATCCTGGCTCCTAAACCCCTGCTCACACTCATAGAAAACTGACATAAAATAGCACTGTAATGCCTATGGTTATGACTGCAGATATATGGGGCATCAATAACCAAGTAAATCCTGGTAGCAAACATATCATTTTTATAATTTGTATCAATGAAATGTCTGGCCAATAATTTGCTATTAGATCAAGATTGATTTGGCATTCAAAAGAGAGTACATGTCTGGGTGTGCGCACTGCAGAATATGTGGATACAGACTCTGTAGGACTGCATGTGCGTATTATATACTGTCCAAAATGTGCTGTCTAACATTTAACCCTTTTGGTGTCCCTTGTTGGCCAACAGCCTCTTGCCCTTCCGGGATCCGCCCACACCACACCCATAATATGTATGCACAGTCGTATACATATTAACATGTGCTATGTGTACCAAATAAAGTATGCTGATGTTATACTGTTATCACTGTTTCTGTGTGTTTGAATCTACAGAATCCAGATTTAATAAAGTTTTATTGTTTTATATATATATATATATATATATATATATATATATATATATATAGTAAATAAATAGTACATCTATGTTCACATTTGAATGTCTAAAGCAAGTTAAAAAAAACCTGCTTCCAGCTCAGAACTCTGAGAAATAGAGTTCTTACACTACATTCTGGGAAGCTGTGCTGGGACATGCAAATGTGCCCACAAATGCCTCGCTCTTCAATCCATAGCCATTATCAAACATAACTTCCTTCAAGCTTATGCCTGCTGTATTACACAGCTTTAATGCAAAGCCAAGGCTGGGTTTTACACAAGCTGAGAATCCTATCCATGTACAGCTGTTTCAAGCTTACTGTCTATCATCAGCATGGAGCGGGATGTCAGCTTGTGTTGTGGACTTTATGAGTAGGTAGTTCACCACAACAATCATTTATAATATGGTTGGCAAAAGAGTGATAGAAGCCCTCCACCGTACACTAGTACAGTATATGAATAGTACATCTGTGTTCACATTTGAATGTCTAACACAAGTTAAAAAACCTGCTTTCAGCTCAGAATTCCGAGAAAAACAGTTATTACACTGCATTCTGGGAAGCCTATATATATATATATATATATATATATATATATATATATATATATATATATATATATAGTATTTAGTTACAGTTACATAGTAGTTATAGTTACATAGTTACAGAGTAATTAAGGTTGAAAATAGACTTTCAGGCAATCAAGTTTAACCTTTTACGATATCCTCTGGTGTGCAATATGCGGATTAAATTTGATTTTTAATTATTAATTAATCCAAAGGAAGGCAAACAGAAAAACAAAAACAAATGAGACTTAGCCACTCGTCTCAAAGGGGAAAACAAATTTCCTTCCTGACCCCAGATACTGGCGATTGGATTTTTCCCTGGATCAATACTGTCTCTCTAATTATCCATGATAACCCTGAATTCCCTTTTTAATTAGAAATAAATCCAGTCCCCTTTTAAAGTTATCTATCGAATCCGCTGTCACCACCTCCTCTGGTAGAGAATTCCACAGATTAACCACCCCTACTGTGAAGAACCCTT
This sequence comes from Discoglossus pictus, assembly GCA_027410445.1. Classification (NCBI taxonomy): domain Eukaryota; kingdom Metazoa; phylum Chordata; class Amphibia; order Anura; family Alytidae; genus Discoglossus; species Discoglossus pictus. The sequence continues at coordinate 53,171,925 of CM050175.1, forward strand.
TTCTTTCTTTAAGATGGAATCGTTTTACATCTAAACTCAAGGAATGTCCTCTAGTCAGTTGAAAACCTCTTGGCACACAAAGCTCCCTTGACAAATGTTTATGCTGACCCTGGATGTATTTATATAAGGTAATCATATCTCCTCTTAGACACCTTTTTTCTAGAGAAAATAAGTTTAATTTGGTTAGTCTTTCTTCATAATTTAGCCCCTCCATTCCCCTTATTAGTTTTGTTGTCCTCCTCTGTAACTTTTCCAGCTCTAAAATTTCCTTTTTATGAAGTGGTCCCCAAAATTGTACTCCATATTCCAAATGAGGGCGTACTAGAGATTTGTGTAGTGGCAGAATTACATTTGCTTCTATACCCTTCTTAATATATTTTAATATTTTATTTGCCTTTGCAGCTGCTGCTTGGCATTGAGCACTGTTACCTAGGTGGTTGTCCACAAGCACTCCCAAATCCCTTTCAATATCTGATACACCTAGATTTGCTCCATTAAGATTATACATTGCATGGCTATTTTTCCTTCCCAGATGCATATCTTTACATTTATTCATATTAAATCTCATGTGCCATTTAGATGCCCATTCCTCAATTTTATGTATATCCCTTTGGAGGGAAAGCACATCATTATCTGATTTAATTACCTTGCACAACTTCGTGACATCAGAGAAAATGGTGACACCACACTCAAATCCCACCTCTAAGTCATTAATAAAGGGAAAGAGACACAGGGAGTAGAGAGACACGGGGGGTTTAGAGAGACACGGGGGGGGGGTAGATAGACACAGGGGGGTTAGAGAGAAAGGGGGGGGGGGTGAGAGTGACTTGAGTATAAGCCGAGGGGGCCCTTTTTAGCCTTAAAAAAAGGGCTGAAAAACTCGGCTTATACTCAAGTATATACAGTAGCTTCATTTCTAGTAGGCTCTTGTATAACCTGGGCCAGAAAATGATCCCTGAGTGTACTCAAGAACCTGCTCCGCTTAGCTGAACTGCTGGTCTCATCATTTATCCAGTTTATTTCAGGGTAATTAAAATCTCCCATTATTAGAACTTGCCCATGCTTAGCTGCATTTCCAATCTGTAACAATAATTGTATTTCCTCACTTTTAGCTATATTTGGGGGTTTATATCATACTCCTTATAATATTCTTTTGGAATTTGCTGCTCCTCTATTTAACTCTACCCACAAACATTCAACTTTATCACTAGGTCCACCATAAATATCTTCTCTGACTATAGGCTTAAATTCAGGCTTAACATACAGACATATCCCTCCTTCTCTTTTACAATTGCCTCTATCTTTCCTAAATATGTTATAACCATCCAGATTAACAGTCCAGTCATGAGATTCATCCCACCACGTTTCGGTAATACCTATTAAATCCCATTTTTCATTAATTGCTAATAATTCTAACTCTCCCATTTTTCCTGGCAAGCTTCTGGCATTAGCAAGCATACACCTTATGTTATGGGTCTGTAGTTCTGAAGTGCCTGCCACTGTACTTGAGTTACTTAGTACTACCTCCCTATTGACTATACTACCCCTCCCCGATCTCCTCCCCTATGAGTTGTTAATTCATCCCTAATACCCGCTACACTTTTTACCCCATTACTTATATCTCCAGCCTTTCTACCATCCTATCTCCTAGCACAAAAGCTCCCTCATAATTAAGGTGCAATCCATCAATGCTGTTGAGATTGTACCGAAGAGAGAAGTGCTCTAAAAACCCAAACCCATCCTTTGTGCACCACATCTTTAGCCACACATTAACCTCCTTATTCTCCTTCTGCCTCCCTGGGCTAGCACGTGGCACTGGTAGTATCTCAGAAAATACTACCTTGGAGGTCCTTGCCTTCAGCTTATTACCTAGTTCTCTAAATTTATTTTTTAGGACACTCCATCTTCCACTAACTTTGTCATTGGTACCTGTAACGGAGTTGGAATCATAAGTACAATATCTCCTCTGGTATACCGTTAAATATCCATATAGAAGCACTGCAGTCTCACAAGCCCCAACCTCCCAGATTGGACGACACTCAATTGGGAGTCAAAGAATACTGTCTTTATTTTGTTATGCAGTAAATAAAAAGTACATCTGTGTTCACATCTGAATGTCTAAAGCAAGTTAAAAAACCTGCTTCCAGCTCAGAGTTCCAAGAAAAACAGTTATTACACTGCATTCTGGGAAGTTGAGCCGGGACACACAAACATGGCCACAAATGCATGTTGTTATGCAGAAATATATATACACACCTCTTTCCACAGGCAATACACATCCCCCATATTTGGCCACAAAATACACATAGAGGGACAATAGGTGTGGTCACACCTCCCTGAGGCTACCTGGCTACTTTGATACAATCAGACATTGATCAGACTATCCTCCTCTTTGTTCTTATGTCTCATAATGAAAACACTTTATACAATAGACTTCCTTATCTTATGAGGGGTCTCTGTAATAGGATTACCTATTAGCCTAGTAGCTGTAATATTCTGAGCCAAAATATTCTGAAGAACATAAAACAACATATCTACAGTACAACATTGTGATCATATTTTAACCATAACCATAAAACAGGGTAAAACAGTGATGGGTTCCGTTACACACCTCCCCCGTGACCATAAGCCGGCATACACGGTCTTATCCCAACGGATCGGCCTGGGGATGTCCGGACAAAAGTATTTGTTAGTCAATTCTCTAGTTTGACAACCCATCAGCATTACTGCAATTCACCTTTACTCACATTTCAAGAACAAAACAAACGCTCACTTCATACAGCATTCACAGCAATAAACATTTCAAGGAGAGGGAAAATACATTTTACAAACAGGTTTTACAGTACCAATATGTACCAAGACCGCCAGTTCATTTCCAGCCCCTCCCAATAATTTGTCTACCCGGTCAACAACATGACGAACCCGAGCACCCGAGAGACAGCCAACTGTTCGATTTCAGGGATCTGGGTGACAAATCACCCTGTCTACCTTCCTAATAATAGAATCCCCTAGCACCAAAACCTGTCAGTTGCTCTGCCTATTCTGCCCTCCCACTCCTCCAGTAGAACTGTTCTCCTGGCTGTTAGAGGGAACAGCTCTATCTGGCATTGCCATTCCTGAATGGACATCCCCACTAGTTTCACTCAATCTGGCAAATTTGTTGGTATTTGCCAACTCAGTATTGGCCTGCCTCCTCCTGTTCCCCCTGACTCCCCTTCTAACTGTAACGCAGCTACCTCCCTGGACATCCTCACTAGCCCCACCTCCACCCTCCATGCTAGGCCCAGCTAAACTGTGCTCCAAGAGCACCAACTCCCTATCCAGTGGAGCAATATCACTAAGTGCTGCAATTCTCCGCTACAGATCTCCAATTTGAGCTTCCAGAGATGCAACATGCTCACACCTCTCACAGAGGTATGGACCCTGGATCATCTGTTCCAGTATTGCATACATATGACAGGATGTACACGGATTGAGGTTGCCACTGGACTGACTCCTAATTATTATTATTTAAAAAATTTCAGTGGGAAAAATAAAGAATATAAAATAATATATTTGTATAAAGTTTTCCTCCTTTGCACTATAAATCTGCACCCCCTCTTCTTTGAAGTCCCTCCTTTTATTTAAACTCCTATGCAAGCTCACAAATTCGCCCCTTCTCCTATTTATATTAACTTCTGCCTTCTCACCTGGACACAACCTTTTATACTAGTTTAACATTCAAGCCACACCCCTCTCACCTGGGCACAATTAGTGCACTCTGCAGTTTATCCGCCTTTATTTGTAAAGGAAAACCCACTTGCACATATATATATATATATATATATATATATATATATATATATATATATATATATATATATATATATATATGTGTATGTGTGTGTTTAGAGATATACATATACTACATTAATCTGTACCTTGCCAATGATAGATGAAAGTGTCAACCAGAGGGGCGTGAAATCCTGAGTCTTGTCAATATACATGCAGGGGTGTCTGTAATGACTTTAAGGGCTTAACCAGAATGATGATTTTCATCTACATTCATGATTATTATGCACATACGCTGTGGATCTATATAAGTTTGGACTGCTTACGCATTACGTATTGGATGTATTCTTGGAGTTGAAAGGTAAGGCTACATTAATGTAACGGTTGTTTTGTTGCTGTACATGTCGTTTTTCTTTCTCCATGTTGTTAAACAATGAGTTTACACATGGAAGCAGTTCTGTAACGGCAATATGATGTGATTATTGGAGTCATCAATTATCCACTGTAATCATTTTGCTCTCGACATTGAGTTAAATATGATTAGTGATTACAGATTTTGATCTCATGCAGTACATATATTCTTGTTACATATCTGCAGGTATGTTCATATTCCCAGATTGATATGAATTGTATTGATCCCTACTGGATGTGGATTTTTATTGATGTGAACTTTACTGGTCTATAGTGTGTTGAGATTTTCATATACAAATGTGGGGCATATATACATTGACATTGTGTGATATATAATCCCCTACATTTATCTATGCTATTGATGTTTTGAATTGTCAGTACTTATGATGTGTATGGGAATGTGTGCTTACTTTCCTGTAACTGATAGTGTGCCATGCTCTAGTGTATTACTTGTTAATCAATAGTGCATTATGAGACATACATCATATCAGGGAACCATCCTCTACTGTTTAATATTCTGTATGAGAATGAGTTTCAGGAGTTATGCATAATCAAGCTAAATTATGGTTATTTCTTTTTGGGTTACATGTGAAGTACTCATGAGTGATGTGGGCACATTGTTGTGACCCCTTCAGATTATCCACTACAGGGGGGAGGTAAAGGCTCTTCCTCCCCATGTAGCAGAGCCTCATCAATGTCCTCCAGACAGTTAGCCTGTACTGCTATATTGTGCTGACAACAGCAGGCAACGATGATCCAACAAACCTTGTCTGGGCTATATTGTAGAGCACCACCAAAAGAATGTAAGCATTTGAAGCGCATCTTGAGTACACCAATGGTGCGCTCAATTACATTCCGGCATGTCTTATGCACCACATTATACAACTGCTCTGCCTGTGTTTGTGGAGTGCCCACAGAGGTCAACAAACACAGCAAAACCCCATATCCTACATCACCTGATTTAAACAAAATGGGAGATGTGGATATTAATAGGATGTTGTGATGTTTTTCAAAGCATATGAACGCATACCTAATGATTAATCTATTGGTCTTTTTTGTATATGTTGTTGTGAACTTTAAACTGATTTGGCAAACTAACACAGGGTTATGCACTGCTATGAGCTCAGGTAGCATTACTCCCTTATGCACATTTGAACATCAGAGCAATAGAGGGAAATATGATGTATATGTTATTGTATCCAATGTAAGTAAGATATGGTTGCCTGTGATTACTTCTGGGTACTCAACCAGTAGACAACAGGATGGAAATTGCCCGGACTGTAACAAATCATAGGTGGATGATAGACTCAGGATATGGGCATCGTGAGCACTTCCAGGGAAGGCTGCAAACACATTTTGTATGTGCAAGTTTGCATCACAAACAACCTGTACATTGATTGAATGATAATGTTTGTGATTTCTGAACAGCACGTCTTGCTCTCTAGGAGGTATCAATGCAACATGTGTGCAATCAATAGCACCTACCACATTAGGGACACCTCCTAATCGGTGGAAATCAGCTTTCACCTTCAAGATCTCTTCCGCAGTGTTGGGGAAACTGATGTAACTGGTAGCTTTCAGTACAATAGCATGGAGGAATATACTCAAACAATTTGAGAGGCTTGGCTGAGACATTCCTCCGGCTATGCTCAGGGTGTTCTGGAAACTACCAGAGTCATGGATGTGTACTGCAGCTAACATCCGTGTCATTCTTGGTATAGCTTTATTGGTCCATGCATGAGGCTCAAGGTCCTCACTCAAGACTGCACAGAGTTCTCAAAGACTGGCACAGTTCAGCATAAAATGCTCATACACCTCCCCATCAGTTTACCCCTCTAACATGAGTCTCTATACATTGGGTGCCCAGAGACTCCTTACAGGCTCCTGGATCTGCTCACCCCCCTGTGCCTGGAGCCAGCATTTCCTGGGCACTTAGTTCCTTTTTGTTTTTGTACCCCCCACAAGAGTTGATCACCCACATCAATGTCATCCTCCCTGTCTGCAGGTGCCCCTATATGACTCTGTTCCTGTGCTACTAGAGTTCTCTCCCCTCCCTGATCCTCCACCATAATACTATGCATGGCTTGTGGTAATTCACTTGCCTGGCTTTGTTCTGGCCCAGCATGGATCACATTATCACTTGCACCCTCATTCACTCCCAGACATTCCTGTCCGCCACTCCTCAATCACACACCTTGCATCCAGATCTCCATCATGCCACATGCTGTGCAAAAAATAATACCTAAGATGTGACCATGCATCCATATTCGCATGCATCTCTCTGTCATGTTGAGAATCCATGCTGTTTCAGATGTGCTGATGACTTGTTGGGGATGGGGTTATATAGCTTGTTGATAACAGCACCTGTTAATAGGCAGGTGGATTTCAGGTTTGGAATTGGTCACCTGTGGCTCTAAGACTTATCTGGCATACCAGCTGATGATTGCTCTGCTCCATATATAGATCACACTAACTGTTTGACGCAGGGTAACCAAATGATATTACTGACAATGGTATCAGATTATTTATTGATTCAGGATGTCTCTGATTGCATTGCTATAGTTAATGTTTTGATTTTTTTTGCTGTAGTGGCAGGCCTCAACATGGTCTTTACATGAATTTCTTGACCTGTAATTTTATTTTGGATTGATATATTACATTGCTCTTTTGTGCCTTAGTGTTTGCTACATGGTTGTACATGGTTTTATATAAGTGTGCTATCTCTTTAAATGCTGCATCAATGGTTTTTTGCAATGTGTATAGCAGTGTTTGACAAACTAATCCTCAGGGCTAGCCGGACAGGTCAGGTTTTCTGTTTAACAGTGTGTATACACAGGTGAGACAATTATTATTCAACAGGAGCCTCCGATTTGGGCACCTGGGTTGTCATGGTTAATGATTTTATCTGGCCTTTCTGGGAATTATGGAGGAAAGGCTTGTGAACCACTGGTATTATTATTATTATTATTATCTTTATTTATATTGCGCCAACATATTCCGTAGTGCTGTACAGGGGTTTATTATATGGCAAAAAAACTAACTTAACACCTTATAAAGAATGGAGGGCCCTGTTTTTGAGCATATAATCAAATGTACATAGTGCTTGTTTCCAAGACACGGACAAACAATTGAAAACTCGCAAACTTACTATATGATGTTTATATGATTACTAGAGAATTGCGCGT
>CM050175.1:53181791-53533459 GCA_027410445.1 Discoglossus pictus
TACTTGAATCCTCAGAGTATCAGATATAATATCTATTGAAAGTGAGATCTGGCCTCCTGTATAAAGCCCAATCTATCACATATACATGCATATCAATTACTTGACTAGGAATTATTCTACAAATACAGGTGAATTCAAAGGTAGTCTTCATGGTTTTTATATCGCTGGAATACATGATCACATTTTTTATCTCCTTTCCTCTCAAATCCATGACTTCATGTATCACGTTAATATATCTGAAAACGCCATATGAAGCACTGAATAATATTTAACCCATCTGTAAAAATTCTTTGGGAGACTGTTCGATTTCTTATTATAAATAGAAATAAAATCATCACACCTGTAGGTGACATTTCTACTCTGAGTGTACTAAAATGTAACAATCTGCTGACGATGCCGGAGAATTAAAGTGCACAAATCATCACCCCTGTCATTAAATAATTAGAATTCCAATTTCTGGAGCTCCAGATGTTCATACCTCTGTCAGGTCAATCAATAATACATGCATGTTGAATATCAGAGCAGATCAATAGCTGTGTGGAAGTAATTAGCTGTTGAAAGTTGTTATACTGGTGGCTGCTGAACAGCAATTAGACCCACTAGACAGAGGTAGAGAGATAAGACTGTCCCTCACACCAAGACCAGGTCTGGCTAGCAGAAAAAATACCAGTGTCTAATACAAAAACATGATTTGAAGGCAAGTATCAAGGTTGAGGTCTCAGGCTGAAGGACAAATCAAGAAAAACAAAAATCTCCAAAGATATTTAACACCCAAGGGACATACTGTCATGACTGATTTTGGGACTCCCCTGAACCCACATGCAACCCTACTCTTTGGAACACTGGCATTCTGGGTTGCTATTATACAAGACTATTAAAACAGACATGAAACTTGTTGTGGGGACTGTGATATGATTGTTTTAGTGTGTAGTGTAATGTGGGCCACAATTATTAATGCTGGGGTTACTATATAATATGTACTGTAATATTCTTATCTTAACTGTATCTAGCAGAGATACAGTTTCTGCCATATTGTGTTTTTGGGACAACAAAGAGTTAACTCTATAGGAATTTGAATGTGTATATGGCCTATTGGAATGTTGGTTCCATCACAGTGGGAACTGGGGGTGGGGGTAGTTAATACATTAGTCAGAAAAACATCTGGCTGCTTTGCAGACTTTCCAGGGATGATCAAAGGATAGTCATAAAGTGGGAAGTTAGCTTAAGCTAGTGATGGGGTCTTTAACCTTGGTGACGAGGAGTGGGGTAAGTCTTTTTTCTATGCAAGCAAAAAAATAAACTAGGCAGTCTTATCTATGCTAAGCAATGGTATGGTCAGTCTATTTTTTGCGTTAAACAACGGTGCATTTGTTCTTCAGGAATGATGTCCTGATCTGAATTGAATTGCTGGGTGCTGAGATTGAACACAAATGTATGACCTAGAAGGAGAACATTGAGGTGCACGTGGCCCCTCAAATCTGGGTTGTTGTTCTTCGAGCAAGGCTGAACTTAAATTGTATGCTTTCATATTTGGCCACTTTCCCCACTACAATTGACACCCAATGTGCCATTTTCAGGTATCTTCGTGGGATGACTCGTTGCACGTGCACCAAATGTGCACCTCATGGAAGCACACAGAAAGTAAGCAGCTTGAAAGATATTGCTGAGCATGGTGCACAAGAATGACACAGACAGGTGTACACAAATGTTGCAGGAGAGGAATCGACAGAAATGAAAAACCATTTTCTAATTTATACTTGTACCAAATTTTACATTTTAGATTTTTTTTTTTTTACTTGAAACCAAGTAAAGGTTAGGCAAGAAAATAATCTCATATTTTTCAGAACATTTATAGTGTTTTATTTTCAGAAGATATCACGTACAACACCACCTGTGGGAACTTTCATACCAGACTAACACAATCATCATGCATTCAAAAATAAAATTGTATGCAAAGTTTTCTCTCTCCCACTAGATATTTTGGAAATGTGTCAAAAAAATTCACTGATTGCAATTCTCCCTACTGTTCCTGTAAGTATAGTTTGGCACCGTGTTGTGAACAAAACCTAAAAATTTATGCAATTCATTTTTTTTTATTATGTGAAGATTGACATGGTTAATTGCTGTTCATCTTTCTTATGATTTGATTCCTGGCATTCTCATGATTATATTGGGAGCATTAAAGTACTGTTAAATTACTACCAGAGTTGAAGTATAGGTGGGTGTAATAAGATGACTAACCCTAATTGGAGATAAAATATGACTACTTAGTGCTATAAATGGACTTGTATAATTGTGAATTGCAGGGAGGAAGATGTCACTAACAGAGCAGGGATAAAATTAATTCTACATCTATGTTAATTTTTTATATTTTGATAGAATTATCATTTGAAGATAATTTATTTTATACATAAAAAAGATTGTCAAGATTTGTAGTTAAACATGGAGAATGCCTAATGGGCGTCACAACCCAGTGATGAGGTTATCTCAGCACCCAGCATGCCTCAGGAACTTTTCTCAAGAACTCACTGGTTACAGGATCTTACTAACTTTAAAAAAATAAAATAAACAATGTTTCCCTATCTCTTTATGTAGGGTAGCCCATCATTCAAGAAGTACACCACAAATTAGTGTAGAGAGAGATTGCCATTATTCTGCTATAAGACACATTTTTAAATTGAAACAATAAACCCCACATGGGTCCCTTTATTTTTCCCATCCCTCTTTAAAAAGTCTGGTTACTTACTGTGACCTCCTCACTCTGTTTCCAAGGCTATCACATTACACATAAAAACAACATGTCACAGTCCTGAAAACAAGTCTCATATCTATTGAAATAGCCTTTTGATCTTAGCAATAACATGTGTTAGGGTCCCTAACAACATGGTTGCTTGTGGGGTTCAGAGAAGTCTCACCCTGAACCCAAAATCAGTCATGAGAGGCGTCTTTGTAACCAAGTGATATTTTGCTTGGCACCCTTTTATAGATGACCATTCCATGTAACATCCAGATTCTTATTTACTCAACCTTTTACCCATTACCTTTTTACTCCGCCAGATCAATATATCAGTCCTATGTCACATAACCCAATGTGCCAACTTGGCTTTTTACTTACCAAAATAATTATTTTCATTGCAGTATACTACCTTTGTTAATCTCTGTCTCAAATGGCCTTACAATACAAAGTGGTTTAAAATTCTCTTCCCAATCTCCAAGGTCACCATTGGAAATTTTAGGGTCCATAACACAATTATCATATAATATAATAATAGTATATTTTGACTGTCCACCTCAGCATATATGTATCTATAATAAAACTTTTTGATTAAGACTGGTTACATGTCAACTGAGTCTTGGGCCTTCAGACCTCCCTACAAAGTGAGACAACTATGCAAACAACCCTCACCCAAAGATCTAGATAGATTTCTGTACTTCTAAAGAGAGTAATCAAACATTCTAATTTTCCCAGAAAAATGATTTCAGACTATGGTTTACGAAGCTGCTAACACTGTTAGTTTGGAGCATACATGACAAACAACTGACTTTTGTTCAACTGCAGTGGTCTTTTAAATCACTCCCCAGATTGTATGAGTTCCTGGTTTTTCAACCCTCTGAATGATGTATTATCTGTGAGGTTGGACCCAGCCCAGGGGTAAGTACTAAATTAAAGACATTTTGAGATCACTCAACGTTACTAGCAGGCAGCGGTGTAACATGAGCTGCTAGCAATGTACACAAATACACCTTCTAGTCTCCTCCCATTACCATATTGCAAAGTACGGAAAGCCAGATTGGAAAGCATTGCCGTCTGGGCATCTCCCACTGCAGAGACAATACCTCACTCTGGCGGTGGAGAAATAATTAACTTATACTGCCTAGGAGCATGATTATTTCATTGCTTAAATGTTTAAATATGTTTTTCTTTTCAGGCCCTACTTAACTATTTTGCAGAGAGCCCTTTATAAGAGCACTAAAGGGGCCCTTTAAGTGTATGTCCTCAGCAGTTTTACCCAGCCTGTAACAGCTTTGCATAGAAAGTACATTCAGCCGAGCAAATAATTGATACCCAAGGGGTTAATTCTGGTGTTGCTTTACCAGTGTGATTTATTAAAGAAATGTTTACATCATATATCTCTTTTCTTGACAGTTGCTAATTGAAGAAAATGGATATCAGAAGACCATGGTCAGGGATCCTTCACTACTGCTAGTATTCATGGAATAATAACATTTTTATAATGTTAAATGGACACTGTTTTTTCAGATTTTAGATTTTAAAGCATTAGCATTTATAATATGCTTTTACAATGTTGAAAAAAATGAATGTGACATAATCACAAAGATAAGAAAAGGTAATACATTGAATTTCTTTATTTTTATCAACGATCTATGGGTTACTGGCTTAAAATCCACTGCGGTTGTTACAACTGTAACTTACAACCCATCTAAGTCTTCGATCTTTGAAGACCCCAAGAGTTACAACCACTATTCAATTACTACAATTCCCCAAGCCCGCAAATGTTTTCACACCCGTCAATGTCAAATGTAGAAGAAAATCCTACGGGTACCTGAGAGGACCCGCAAGGGGGTTTAACCCCTGTCCATAGCACTGTAAATGCAAATAAAAAACCATTACTGCATTGTAAATGACTGGGAAAGCGATGAAAGACATTAGAATTAATTGCACAACAATCTCAAGCTCGTAAATCTGCAATCACAAATTATTTTTTGTTATGTGTCATTTCAGTGTTATATCAATCTTGGGAATCAATGTGTTAATACATATCAGGCCACCCACATGGACTATAACTGTATCGTCATTCATTTGTATTATTTTGTACATTTCAGGATTGCGGGTCTTATTGCATATAAGACCCCTCATTGCTACTTGATTGACATGTAACCTCCATGTTTTACTGATGACATGATGACGGTCTCATTTTCTATTGTCTCTTTCTAAATGGGCAGTTACGACCTTGCTTAATCGATCATGATCACGCTCTGAAATGCTACTTACAATTGCATGGTTTATGGTGTCGGATTTCGGCCCGTAACTTGCAGGCTTGTTCAATTGAATCGCTCTGTAATTGTAGCAAACGTTAAGCCCGCAGACATACTGCCTGTAGGACGCAATCTGCGGGCTTGCAATTGAATGAGGCCCTATGTCTTTAAAATAGAATAAATACAATTTTGTGCTACAGTGACCCTTTAAAAGGACATTGAAAGCATGTTTGTCTTTGCTACTTCTGAAAAAGGGTATTTGACAAGGTACCACAAAGAGTATTTTAAATTATATTCTCAAAAAAAAAAAAAACAGATTCATATGTTTAACTTATCTGGGGCTTGCCCCAATCAGCCAATGAGCATTCACATAGATGTAAGTTATACTTATCTGACAATTAAATATACAGATTTATATTCTCTGTGCACTTCAATAAAGTTTAAAATAGGTTTTACTTAATATTTTTATGTTATAAACAACTTTGGTAATGTTTAAAACAGGTTCTTGCAAGCGCATAAAAATTATTGTGTAGAGTATCCCTTTAACATTGCCTTACAGGACTATTTTATTTTTCAAATTTCAGAGACAAATTTATTCTTGAGCTTTTGCCTAGATTTTCTACTTTATCTCTCATTAGAAGGATTTTCAGAAATGTTTCTTCGCTACAACACAAAACTCATATAGAAGATTTTTTTGGTATTAATGATGATCAATCCAAAGAATCAATTTTGTCTTAAAAGATTTTGTTTAATTGAATAAGAAAATTGTTATAAAAAATAATTTTACATTTTTATCCTAATTATACTTCATTTATAAAGTATCAATGTTTAATAAAACAATATAAACAAGATATGAATTAGAGCTATTAAATATAATATATTAAAGAGCCACTGTAGTGGTCACAAATAATGTTTCATTTATTTTATTTAGTAACCAACTAGCAATGACATCAGTATTTGAATAAAATAAACACAGTGTCGTTTTTAAAACTTATGTTTGAAAGTCGCATTATGGCTTTAAGAGTTTTGCTTCTCTCTATGTTAGGTGTCCAGAAAGGTGATCTGCCCAGAAAGCTGTACTAATGTTATTTTGTACCAGTGTAGCTATGCATACAATATCCACTATAGGGAAGGAGGCAGATAGAGACTGTTATCAGGACAACATATAAATATTCCAATAAGAATGGTCACTCTGGGCAGATGCTCAACCACCTGAAAAAACTGATGGAGGGTGGAGAGAAGCACATGTGCTGAAGTTCAGATCACTAAAAGTTAAGTTTTGATAGCTATATTGCCTTTTTGCTTCAATTATTGAATTTATGCCTAACTGGTTAACAAAAATCTACTGTGTGACTAATATAGTTGTCCTTCAAATGTCAGTTGAGTTCCCCATTGGAGAGTTTTCTGTGTAAAGCAGAGCATTGGGGACAAAAGAGTAATATAATATGTATGGTCTCCTTAATAGACTAGGAGCCCTATTCTATTAGAAACCCGTGGTTCTTGTTGTTGTTTAGTCATTCTCTCTCTGTCCTTCATCAAGTTCATGTTCTGCTATCCCCTTCTACTTGTGCCATCAATCTTTCCCAGCACAGAGTCTTTTCTCTGTATCCTGCCATCTCATGATATTGCCAAAATATTTGAGCTTTGGCCTCATGATCATACCTTTCAGTGAACAGTTTGTCTTGATTTCCTGAAGTACTGATTTATTATATCTTCTTGGAGTCCAAGGGACTCTAAGCAGTCTTCTCCAACACCACAATTCAAAGGCGTCAATTCTCCGGCTCTCAGCCTTCTTTATGGTCCAGCTCTCACATCCATATTTTGAACTCTGCGGGCCTTTGTTGTTAGTTTAATATTGTTACTTTTTACAAGCTTTTCCAAGTTTGACATAGCTTTCCTTCCTAGAAGCAAACATCTTTTAATTTCATGACTACAGTCACCATCTGCAGAGATCTTGGATCCAAGGAAAATAAATTCTGTCACTGCCTCCACTTCTTCCTCGTCTATTTGCCAGGACGTGAGATGCAGTTTGCCATGATCTTCGACTTTTTAGTGTTGAGCAGCAGGCCAGCTTTTGCACTCTCTTCTTTTACCCTCATCAATAAGTCCTTTAGTTCCTTTTCACTTTCAGCCATCAGAGTAGTATCATCTGCTTATCTGAGGTTGTTGATATTCCTTCCAGCAATATTGATTCCAGCTTTGTATTCCTCCAGTCCAGCTTTATGTATTCTGCATATAAGTTAAATAAATAAAGTGACAATATACAACCTTGTCGCACTCCTTTTACTATCTTGAACCATTCTGTTGTCCCATGTTTGGTTCTGACCGTTGCTTCTTGGTCAACATATAGATTCTTTAGGAAGAGGATGAGATGATCTGGTACTCCCATCTCTTTAAGGGCATGCCACATTTTGTTGTGATCCACACAGTCAAAGGCTTTTTAATAATCTATGAAGCAGAAGTAAATGCTTTGCTGGAACTCTCTTGCTTTCTCTTTTATCCAGCGGACATTGGCAATTTGATCTCTGGTGCCTCTTTCTCTGCGGAACCCGGCTTGTAGATCTGGTAGTTTTTGGTCCATATATTGTTGGAGTTGAGCTTGTAGAACCTTGCTGGCATGTGACATGAGTGCAATTTTTTGATAATTGGACCACTGCCTTTTTTTGGGATTGGGATGTAGACTGAGCTTTTCCAGTCCATTGGCCATTATTGAGTTTTCCAAATGTATTGGTATAAAGCAAGTAACACTTTCACAGCATCATCCTGCCATGGTCACAAGTATTGTGCGCTAGATCTTAAAGGACACTAGTACATATTTGAAATATACTGTATAAAAGAACTTCACTTTAAAATAAACAAAATATTTTTAGAATGCTACTATGGAATCTCCCAATTTAGTGTCTGTTTATCAGATTCCTTCGTTGAGAGGATATTCTGAATTAAAATACAACTATCATTTACACAATGAAAATGTGGAAGCTAAAACTGCTATTGCTTTAATTAGGACAAATTGAAAGCTCTGAAAGAGTAGAAGACAGTATCATCTGATAAAATAATATGGATCCCTGCAGTAATGAATGATTTAGCCGGACAGTCATATCTGACTATCCGTGACTCTATGGAACAGAGCAGTTGTGCTTATCATTATGGTTTCTTGGCAAATATGCTGGAGGGGGTTGCCAGTTCATTCTCCAGTGATTTATCTGATCTCTCTGCTTTGACCTGCCCATCTTGGATGACCCTACATAGTATAGCTCAAAGCTTCACTGAAGTTCACAAGCCCCTTCACCATAACAAGGTAGCGATCCTGAAGGGGAACAAATTATTTCAACTAAAATCTTACAATGTAAAGGGTGAGTTTATTGTATTTATATTCTGTCTGAAAACTTTCCCCATTATTGAGTAGAGTTATCCGTAATAACTTATTGAAATTTAACCACAGTCGCCAAATTGTGATATATACTAAAGAAACAAAAATGTATAAATCGGATTCTTTTCATTAATGTATTTTACATTTCAGAAAGTTTTCAATCAAATCAAACTTGAGGTCTGCACAATGATAAGGTTGATTAAGCTAATAAAACAAAATATTGCACGGGCTTGTATATAGTCCCAATTAATACCTTAGTTAAGAGGTCATGTTGGTGTCTCTCCATCCTCGGTGGATTCATTATTCCCAGAGCATCTCTCCATCCCGCTCAGTACTAATCAATGTAGATGATATTAGCTCATGCTCCTATTTGCTTGATGCAGCTGAATGAACTGTTGAGTTAATGTTGGAGAAACTGATGTGCTTATAGATTACCGACCGACAGGGCCATTAAAATAGTTCCTAAGGAAAAAAATACACTTGACATTAACATTAATCTACAAAAAAGATTAATTTAGCCCTTCAGCACTGGCTACATATAATTCTGAAAATGATTACAGGCTCCCCTTGTAACATTTAACAACCGAACAGCTAAGAACTAACAATAATAGTCAGATTCCATGATCAAGAGAAATAGTCAAGTTTGCCTTGATTAAAAGATAATGAGAGATGTGGGCTGGGTGTCTGCATAGTGAAACCATTAATTACATATCTCATCGTCCAAGCTGTGCATTCTCTGTAGGACAATGGCGCCGGAACTGTATAGTCTAATTGTAGCTGTAATGAGCAATGTTTTCTGATTTCAGATGCTGGTAAAAAATATCAACTAATGACATGTTAGAAATAATTTAATATCTGTAATACTGGAGGATAAGACACTTTAATAGACTAAGGGCCTCATTCTATTATCGGCCGTAAATCGGCCGTAAGGCTGCGATTCCTTGCGAGGGTTCAGTTAACTCGCGATTCTATTATACGGCCCCGCAAGGATCTCCCCTTACGGCCGGCCGCATATCTTGGAACCGGCCGTAAACTGTGAAATATAAAAACTCAAAAATAAATTCAAGCCTGCACTGTACAGCTCTGTAAATGCTAGGGATCATATTGGGGGACATGATGAATAAAAGGAACCCACTCTCAAGCTTGCACATCTGCCCAAACCCGAGTTCAAATTAACTGTTTATTTGCCGGCTGCGGCGGGGGTGTGTCTGAGGTGCTCCAAGCACTCTGGACTTTTTACATGTATATTTTACGGATATTAAAAATAAAATATTTTACGGATTTGAGTACAGGATAATTATGTGCTATTTTTTCTAACACCTAAAATCCCTTTATAGTCTTCTCAAAGTGCAGGATGGCTTTATTTGAGCTATTTTATGTGCTTAATTGGTGCTAGCGAGACCTTTTTCCTGCAAGTAACTGCGGCTCGCTTTTAGCCTTGCAGAGAGGTTTCCCGGAGCAATTGAATTGCAAATCTCTTGCGGCCGTTTTAGATCAAAGGCTTTCCTCCGGCGCGATCGGCCGCAAGAGATAGCAAGGCACCGGCCGCAAGCCTGCCGGAGTCCCCGGCCGTAAGGGAATAGAATAGCAGAATAGCTTGCGGCCGGTCCTTGCGGCCCCGCAGCGGCTGCGGCCGATAATAGAATGAGGCCCTAACAAAGCAGAAATATGTTTGCGCTTTTTCTCCACTTATTTTTTTTTAAAGGGCCAATGCAGTCAAAAACTATGTACCAAACATTTATAGTAGGTTGTTTCATACCTTTCAAACCCTTTTCCGAATGGAAAATACATTTTATATTGAAGAAAATCAACTCTAAAACCACAGAAAGGAAGATAAAAACACTATAAGCTTCATTCAATTGAGCTTTCAGGAGATTTGTTCCTCGGAAATGTAGCCCGCAAATTATTTTGCTATTCAATTGGCATCTTTTTGCGGGCTCCGATCGACTTATGGGCTCCGGCCTGCAATTCACTGCGATGGTTCACATCGCAAGTCAATGCCCCTCCAAGCCTTTGATCTTTCACGGCCGCAAGAGTTGCGAACGCTAAGTAACTCAAGTACAGTGACAGGCACTTCAGAACTACAGACTCATAACATAAGGTGTATGCTTGCTAATGCCAGAAGCTTGCCAGGAAAAATGGGAGAGTTAGAATTATTAGCAGTTAATGAAAAATGGAACTTAATAGGCATTACCGAAACGTGGTGGGATGAATCTCATGACTGGACTGTTAATCTGGATGGTTTATATTCTATTTGGGAAAGATAGAGCTAATGGTAAAAGAGGAGGAGGGATTTGTCTGTATGTTAAGCCTGAATGTAAGCCTATAGTCAGAGAAGATATTTATGGTGGACCTAGTGATAAAGTTTAATGTTTGTGGGTAGAGTTAAATAGCGGAGCAGCAAATTCCAAAAGAATATGAGTAGGAGTGTGCTATAAACCCCCAAATATAGCTGAAAGCGAGGAAATACAATTATTGTTACAGATTGGAAATGCATCTAAGCATGGGCAAGTTCTAAAAATGGGAGATTTTAATTACCCTGAAATAAACTGGATAAATGAGACCAGCAGTTCAGCTAAGGGAAGCAGGTTCTTGAGTACACTCAGGGATCATTATCTGGCCCAGGTTATACAAGAGCCTACTAGAAATGAAGCTATCTTAGATTTAGTCATCACAAATAATATTGATATAGTATCAAATGTTGGAATAGGGCAACCTTTGGGAAACAGTGATCACAGCAAAGTAATTTGAGTTTGAATTAAAAAAACTAAATTTTCTGGGGCCAACAAAAACTCTTAATTTTAAAAAGGCAGAATGTAATGGTCTAAAGGCAGCAATATAATATAGTATAGACTGGGACAGAGAACTGATAGGTAAAAACATAAATGGACATTTAAATTCTTACTAA
Organism: Discoglossus pictus; assembly: GCA_027410445.1. NCBI lineage: Eukaryota > Metazoa > Chordata > Amphibia > Anura > Alytidae > Discoglossus > Discoglossus pictus. Next base: position 53,193,068 of record CM050175.1, read on the forward strand.
ATATACATACACATCGGCATATACCATGTGGGAATAAAAGTAAAATGAGTAAATCCCATCCAATGTGGCTTAACAAATATTTAAAAATCAAGATATGGAGTAAAAAATGCATTTAAATTATTCAAATAGGAGGGGACAGAGACAGCTTTACAGGAGTACAAGGAAATCAACAAGGCTTGCAAAAGCGCTATATGACTGGCTAAAATAGAAAATGAAAAATGAATTGCAGAAGAGAGTAAGACTAACCCTAAAATATTATTTTAAGTATATTAATGGGAAGAAGGTGAGGAAGGAAGCTATAGGAACATTACAATGTGAAACAGGCTGTCTGAAAATTAGTGACCAGGAAAAGGCAGATGAGCTAAATACTGTACATACAATTTAGTAATGGGCATCTAAATGGCAGATGAGAATTAATATGAATAAATGTAAAGTTATGCATCCGGGAAGGAAAAATAGCCATGCAATTTATAATCTTAATGGACAAATCTAGGTGTATCAGATATCGAAAGGGATTTGGGAGTGCTTGTGGACAACCACCTAGGTAACAGTGCTCAAAGCCAAGCAGCAGCTGCAAAGGCAAATAAAATATTAGCATTAGTGATGTCGCGAACATCAAATTTTGGGTTCGCGAACAGCGAACGCGAACTTTATCAAATGTTCGCAAACGGGCGAACATCTGCGAACCGCCATAGACTTCAATGGGCAGGCGAATTTCAAAACCCATAGGGACTCTTTCTGGCCACAATAGTGATGGGAAAGTTGTTTCAAGGGGACTAACACCTGGACTGTGGCATGCCGGAGGGGGATCCATGGCAAAACTCCCACCGAAAATTACATAGTTGATGCAGAGTCTGGTTTTAAGCCATAAAGGGCATAAATCACCTAACATTCCTAAATTGTTTGGAATAACATGCTTTAAAACATCAGGTATGATGTTGTATCGATCAGATAGTGTAAGGGTTACAACCGCTTCACAGTAACAGACCTATCTCCCCATTTAATGCACCGCAAACAACCGCAAACAGTCCCTTTGCACAACCGCAAACTCCCCATTTGCACAAGGTTGGATACCAAGCTAGCCATGTCCCGTTCCTTGTGTCATTCCTTGATGTCATTGAAGGTCTCTTCCCCCACCCAGCCACCAAGGGTCCCCGAAAGGTGACAACAAGCCCCCTGGGACGCCTGCTGTGTTTGGTCTTCCACCTCCTCAAAGCCACCTTCCTCTTCTGACTCCTCTTCTTCAGACTCCCAGAGTCTGGGGTCTTCCACTGCCCAGCATGGAATATTATACACATGTCAGAGTCTGGGGGCTTCCACTGCACAGCATGAAATATTATACACAGGTCAGAGTCTGGGGGCTACCACTTCACAGCATGGAATATTATGCACAGGTCAGAGTCTGGGGGCTTCCACTGCACAGCATGGAATATTATACACAGGTCAGAGTCTTGGGGCTTCCACTGCACAGCATGGAATATTATACACAGATCAGAGTCTTGGGGCTTCCACTGCACAGCATGGAAGATTATACGCGTTGCCTCTGTCTGCGTTATTATAAGGTGTGTACTGTTAAGTAGTACTATTCCTATCTGTTTAATCCCGGTTACGTCCACTATCAGGGGACGTGTATATAGCATGGATTTTTGGAATCGGGAGATGGAAAAAGATGCTTGGTCAGTCCTCCCACTTCAAATTTGGGGCACTGCGCGTGCAATCTAAGGTGCCACCAGATATGAGTGTCACTGTGCACTGGCAAAAGTTGGCAGAGTAGATGCAATAGGCTTCACACACACGCCTGTAGGCAGGCAACTGATATTCAATCGATTACAGTCAAAAAAGGGTTGTTTTATGTCACTGTACACTACGGTTGCACCAGATATGACGTATCACTGTGCACTGGCAAAAGTTGGCAGAGTAGATGCAATAGGCTTCACACACACGCCTGTAGGCAGGCAATTGCTATTCAATCTATTACAGTCAAAAAAGTGTTATTTTATGTCACTGTACACTACGGTTGCACCAGATATGACGTATCCCTGTGCACTGGCAAAAGTTGGCAGAGTAGATGCAATAGGCTTTACACACACGCCTGTAGGCAGGCAACTGATATTCAATCTGTTACAGTCAAAAAAGTGTTGTTTTATTTCACTGAGCACAATATAAGCTGTTAGGTGTTAGCCTGTCACACACACACGCTGGCAGGCGGGCATATGCAATTAGATTACACAGAAAAAATATATAAAATAAAATAAATTATGTTCTAGGCTTTTTGGGTTGCTGTCCTTCAGATGGAAGGCTTTGGAGGGGAGTGTATGCTGCTGATTGGCTGGAATGTGTCTGCTGACTGTGAGGTGCAGGGTCAAAGTTTCCTCAATGATAAAGAATAGGGGGCGAACCCAAAAGCACATGTGTTCGCCGTTCACTGCGAACGCGTACATGCAAAAATCGTCACGAATAGTCCGCCGGCGAACTGTTCGGGACATCACTAATTAGCATGTATTAAGAAGGGTATAGAAGCAAGGGAAGCAAATATAATTCTGCCACTATACAAATCTCTAGTACGCCCTCATTTGGAATATGGAGTACAATTTTGGGCACCACTTCATAAAAAGGACATTTTATAGCTGGAGAAGGTACAGAGGAGGGCAACAAAATTAGTAAGTGTAATGGAGGGGCTAAGTTATGAAGAAAGACTAACCAAATGGAGATATGATTACCTTGCTTTTTGTGCCAAGAGGTTTTCAACTGACAAGAGGACATCTCTTGAGGTTAGAAGTAAAAAGATTCCACCTTAAAGAATGAAAAGGGTTCTTCACAGTAAGGGTAGTTAATGTTTGGAATTCTCTACCAGAGGAGGTGGTGACAGCGTATTCGATAGATAACTTTAAAAGGGGACTGGATTTATTTCTAATTAAAAAGGGTATTCAGGGTTATCATGAATAATTAGAGAGACAGTATTGATCCAGGGAGAAATCCGATCGCCAGTATCTGGGAACAGGAAGGAATTATTTTTTATTTTTCCATTTGAGACGATTGGCTAAGTCTCACTTGTTTTTTTTTTCTGTTTGCCTTCCTTTGGACTAATTAATAATTTAAAAAAATTATGTAAGTAATTGATTAATAATTAATTAACAACAAATTAATTAATATTTAATCCGCATATTGCAGATCATAGGAGAACTTAAAAGGTTGAACTTGATGGACTGAAAGTCTTTTTTCAACCTTAATTACTATGTAACTATGTAAAATCGCAAGTCGCTATTCCATTGCTCTGATTCCACCTCGCTAAGCACTCCGACAAGCCCGCAAATGGCAAAAGTGGAACCACAAGTTACTGGTACCAAGGACTCACAAAGGGCTTAATTACATGTTCGGAGCACTTTAAAAGCAAATAACAAAATCAATACTGTACTTTTATAAAAATGAAAGTAATGTTAGGTCTTAGAATTAATAGCACAACATTCTAAAGCTTGCAAATTCGCCAAAATAAATACTTTATTATATGTTCAATTTCCGTGTTATATTGATCCCGGCAATCAATGTGTTGATACATATAATGGAACTTGCATGTGATACAATATCATATTTACGGCTTTATCAATATTGCACTATATCTGGAATGTGGGTCTGATCGTAACTCAAGCCTGTAATACTTTGAAATCTAACCTCCACTTTTTAGTGATGTAATGATGACGATTTCTGTTTCCATTCGAACCGGGAGTTACAGCTTTGCGTGATTGATCATGTTTAAGCACGCTAATGCTACGTTCGATAGCATGGTTTATGATGTGCGCTATTGGGCTTGGACTTGCAGGCCCGTCCAATTGAATAGCACCGTAAGTCTGCGGGCCTGTGTAAACTTGTGCCTCCGAATTGAATGCATTGTATTTGATCAGCTTTTATCTAATGATTGAATAAAGAGGAAGTGTAAACAAGGACTCAAGGAAATCTTCTTAATTGTGGGTTCTTATTTATATTAAAACACCAACATATTACATTTTTCTTCCCAATGGTTTTATTATTATTTTTTATTTATGAAGCTCCAACATATTCTGTAGAGCTCGGGCATCCATAAGGCTGTAATTTATCAGGACAGAGGAGAATATAATGCCACAAAAAGGAATGCAACATATATAGATCAGTCTCATGTTGGAATGAAGATTACATAGCAGGAGACTGTTCAGGGTAAGTGATGGAGGAGAGACATAAACAGCATCCTGGATGTTTTTTGTACATTAGCGTTGCCCAAAATGATAAAGTGCACGATCATGTAGCATCTTCTAAGATCTGGTACCCCAGGCCACCCCAGGTACCCTAGGTCACTGGTTGTCTTACCTAACTTAAGGACGAACTTACTTTTATACAGTATCTCTACTACTCTCACGTCCGAAACCAAGGACAGGATTGTTCAATCCCATGGTAACTGGGGTCTAGACTAGATTAGGATAGGTGAAATTGGTTATTTAGTAATAAGGTATTATGCCCAGGGCCTGGACTGTTAGGGACTGTTAGGGACTGTGGTCTGGGTCTGGGCTGGCAAGAGTTACTCTGTTTATTACTATGGTTATGCATTTTTTGCTGATTATGGTTTTAAAATGACATCTGTATTGCATGTATTATGATTATGTTACAGTGTGAATATGGGTTCCTCAGGGACAAGAGAGCTATGGGGTACCATAATAACTTACATGCACAGTAACAGGGATGTACTACTCTAAACACTGAGCCAGGGAGCTGACCCTTCATACAGCATGATGACTCACCGGCCCAACCTGAATAAATGCAGTGTGGCAGCACATAAGCACTACACAAAGATCAAGGGGACTTAAGTGCCATCAAATGCTATTGTCTGAGAGCTAGTTTAATCTTCAGAAGATCCTTGTACACATAGACATGCCTAGGATATTACAAAGTATGATCAGGACACTGTGACAACACAGGATCTGAGTTAGATCACACAGGCACAGAGCCAAATGGCTCCTACACAAAGAAGACATGATCCTAAGTTATTTATCAGATAAGGGCCCTTGAGCAGTTATCTACATGACCCACTTTAGAGAGAACATGACATCATTTGATATGCATGTCCCCCCACATGGGCAGTCACCATTGGAAGACCATTTGTGTACTGAAGGATTTTTCTTACTGTGATTGGCCAGCATGTGACCAAAAAACTGGATATATGTTGTTAGTTTTCAATAAAAGTAGCAGTTTTTGGACTTACATAATCAAGGTTTAATTGTCATTCTGTGTCATTAATTGTCATTTATCCTCATATTCTAAGGGATTGTATGGTGTATCCAGTGGTGGAGAATAATCAGTCGGTGGCTATTGTGTCCCTGATATCCTGGTCTGCTGAAGCAAGCTTCTGGGGTGTGTTACTTGGTTCAGGTCTATCTTCTACTATCAGAGTTGTAAAAGGACCGCACGATTCTGCTGGGTAGGTTTGAACCAGGTTCTTATCAAGTCCAATTGAAGTACAGATTGTGACATAAGGATATGGAAATAAACTAAAAGTTGTACTCTGGCTATAATAAACATTACATTTCTTACTATTATAGGATCCTGCAATATAGAGTCCTTTGTGAATTTATATACCTGGTGCCATTAAGTGAATATGATCTATTTTTAAAAGTTTCTCTTTAGGCAGTCAGATAACTGTGACTATTTGTTTTTCTTTTTTTTAGCTTATATTTTAATATGTTATCAGTAAATATAACTTTGAAGACATTAATTGGGTCTACTTTGGATTTATCAAAAGGCCAAGGCCTTTCTCCATCTCTTCTTCCCTTTGATCCTCCGTTTTGCTTGTTTGCCCTCTATAATTCCTACTTCCTTTCTCTCTTTTATCCATTCCACTCTTTCTCCCTTTGCCATTTCTCTTCTTCTAGACACTATATTACCCTTCGTTCTCATCACTTGGTCATTTCTGCACTATTTTCTCCTGCTTTTTCCTTCTCATCTACATTTTTTCCTTCTTCATCTACACCTTCTGACCTGGAGTATTCAGGGAAAAATGTTTGTGATGAACACTGTGTACGGTATATATATATATATATATATATATATATATATATATATATATATATATATATATATATATATACTGTTAGAATATTATAAACTAATAAATATATTTAAATATATAATCTAAACACAAAAATCTGGGCAAAAAAGGGTTTATCATGTCCAAAATTTATCATAATACGATACCAATTTAGTCTTTAATTTTGTACTAATGAAAAATATATTTAATTTTTAAAATTAGAAGATAAAAATTAATCCATGAATGCTTTGAATTTCAAATAATCCTTACTAAATTTTTATTATTTGTGTTTTCAATGCATTTTCCAGGTTTTCCACTAATGTGTTTGTAACACCATGCATTTATCTCCATTTCATTGACATCCTGTGGTGGAGTCATAATTGTTATCTTCAATTTTAGTCCCTTAAAATTTACGTAATTCTAAAGGAATCAATGAAATGCTTTTAGTTTTCAATTTCACAACCTTACATGCTGTGAAATTGCGAACTGTTAATAAAATCATAGATGGAGCATGGTATTTCAACTAATTCCTATTGTGGCTTGAAACTCCAGCTTCTCAATATATATATAAAATATGAGCACTTACAGAATATTGACGTTTCTCAAATTTCATCTACTCTGAGGAATGCTTTGCATTTCTCAACTAGCCAATGTGTTTATAAGCTTTCAAAACTTCAAATGCATCTTTTGAAATATGTTTAATAGTAAGTATTTAGTACCTACAGACCCAACTGTTCTACTGGCTCATACCATCTTTAGCAGAACTAGGGCCCTTAACTATTGGCCAAATAGTACATGTATACACACTGAAACCACTCTTAATATTGCCACAGATTCTTTTAGCTACTCACCATCTGATTATACTGGTCAACAAATATTTTGTCTCACAGAAAATAAGGGTTGTGCTATATGTAATTTATACCACTGATTTAAAAAAAATGGTCTCAGAATTGTTCTATCACCCATTGTATTAAAGTTATTTCCTCTTTAATGTAATACATTGTGCTACATTACTCATTCAGACAGCTTTAAGATATGTAACATTTTCATCAGTAAATTCCTAGTATTATTTTTAATTGTTGTAAGTTCTACTGATTAGTCAACGTAAAAAGGGCCCAGAGTAATAAACAGTTGAGTCATATTCTGTCACGTGATACTCTTGAGGCATGATGAGTCACGTGTTTGCATGTTTTAGTCAGTGCTCCTGGTCAGTTGCTGGAAAGAGTTATTTCTTGAAACATCTAATGCTGTGAGTATCTGTTATTTGTGTCGTTCTATGTACATTTTATGTTCATAATTCAAAGTTGAACAATGGCAAGAAATTGTATTAATCATCTGGACTCATTTTGCTATATTGCGGTGAGATGATATTTAAAAATCATAAACGTGTTTTTGAAAATTCCTCATAACATCCTCTGCAACACAAGCGACATCAAAGTGCACCAATGTTCTTTTGATTAACACTATTACAACTAATTGTAAGCAGTTTAGTCAGGTCTGACTTATTGTGTCCACATGGACTTTGGCACATCAGAGAACAACTGCTTCTCTGAGCTCTTACAAATTCATGTTTGTTAATTTTACTTTCTATCCATCGTATCCTCTGACGTCCCCTCTTTCATTTTTCTTTTCTACTGAAACTTCTCATTGCATGACCAAAGTGTTTGAGTTTTAGCTGTAATATCAATCCTTCCAGTGCTCAGAATGGTTATATTTACTTCAGTATGGATTACTTTGATAGTCTTACAGTCCAGGGAACTCTGACTAGTGCAATCCAACACCACAATTCAGAAGTGTCTATCCTCAGGCGCTCAGCGTTCCCTATGGTCCAGCTTTCCCAGCTGGATGTCGTTATTATTAGTAATGCACCAACATATTCCATAGCGCTATACAAGGGCTAAGTTCAAGGCAACAAAACAATAGCAATTTAAACACATTGAAAAGGATGAAGAGCCCTGTCTTTTAATTTAGAATCCAGTGTCCATAGTGCTTTACCCAAAGCACCATGCAAATTGAAAACTCGCAAATTTACAATCTAATCACTGGGAAGTTCATATGGTCCTAGCTAAATTGTAACTTGTGAAAAGCATGACAAATACAGTAAGTAAGTACAGTAAGTGTGTCTGTTGCATAGTTACATAGGTATTGAGAATGAAAAAATCTGCTGTGTCTCTTCTCCCCTCTCCCTTCCCTGTGTCTCTTCTTCCCTCTCCCTTCCCTGTGTCTCCTACCCCCTCCCTTATGACCCTCCTCAACCTCCCTCCTCATCCTCAACCTCCCTCCTCATCCTCAACCTCCCTCCTCATCATCAACCCCCTCCTCAATCTCCCTCCTCATCCTCAACCCCCTCCTCATCCTCAACCTCCCCCTCATCCTCAACCTCCCTATTCATCCTCAACCTCCCTCCTCATCCTCAACCTCCCTCCTCATTCTCAACCTCCCAACTCATCCTCCCAACTCATCCTCAACCTCCCAACTCATCCACAACCTCCCTCCTCATCCTCAACCCCCTCCTCAACCTCAACCCTCCTCAAACTCAACCCTTCTCAACCCCCCCTCAACCCCAACCCCCCTCCTCAACCCCCCCTCCTCCCCAATCCCCCCTCCTCAACCCCCCTCCTCAACCCCCATCCTCATCCTCTCTCCTCAACCCCCCATCCTCAACCCCCCTCCTCAACCTCAACCCCCCTCTTCAACCCCTCCTCCTCATCCTCAACCTCCCTCCTCAACACCCCATCCTCAACCCCCTCCTCAACCTACCTCCTCAACCCACCTCCTCAACCCCCAATCCTCAACCTCCCTCCTCAACCCCCCATCCTCAACACCCCCCATCCTCATCCTCAACCCCCCATCCTCAACCTCAACCCCCCTCAACCCCCCTCCTCAACCTCAACCCCCCACAACCCCAACCCACCTCAACCCCCCTCAACCTCCCCCCTCAAACCTAACCCCCTCCTCAACCTAAACCCCCCTCAACCCCCCTAAATACCCTCCCCTCACTTACCTGCTTTTGCTCCGGCCTCCGCTCCTTGACCCGGCGCGCATGTGACGTCACATGCGCCGCGTCATTAGCATATACTGGGTGCCAGCATCCGGTTTATACTAATGGCGTGGAGTGCATGTGACATCACAGCATTAGCATATACCGGGTGCAGGCACCAACTATATGCTAATGACGCGGCGCGCATGTGACGTCACATGTGCGCCGGGTCAAGGAGTGGAGGTCGGAGCGGGAGCAGGTAAGTGAGGGTAGAGGGGGAGGTATTTAGGGGGGTTTTGGTTTGAGGAGGTTTTTTGGGGGGGTTTAGGTTGAGGAGAAGGGTTGAGGAGGGGGGTTGGGATTGAGGAGGGAGGTTGAGGGGGATTGAGGAGGGGGAAGGGAAAGAGACACGGGGGGGTAGAGAGACAAGGGGTGGTTAGAGACACACGCTGGGTTAGAGACACACGGGGGGGTTAGAGAGACACTGGGGAGAGTGACTTGAGTATAAGCCGAGGGGGCCCTCTTTAGCCTTAAAAAAAGGGCTGAAAAACTCGGCTTATACTCGAGTATATACGGTAAGTGTAATTTGGTTAGTCATTCTTCATAACTTTGCACCTCCATTCCGCTTATTAGGTATGTTGAACTTTCTTGTCCTTTTTCCAACTCTAAAATGTCCATTTTATGAATTGGTGCCCAAAATTGTCCGCCATATTCCAAATGAGGTTGTACTAGGGATTTGTATAGTGGCAGAATTATATTTGCTTCCCTGGCTTGTATACCTTTTTTAATATATGCTAATATTTTATTTGCCTTTAAGCTGCTGCTTGGAATTGAGCACTGTTTCCTAGGTGGTTAGCCACAAGTACTACAAATATCTGTTTAAATATCTGATACTCCTAGATTTGCTCCATTAAGATAATAAATTGCATAAAGATTTTTTCTTCCCATATGAATAACTTTACATTTTTTTGTATTAAATCTCATCTGCCATTTTAATGCCCATTTCTTTAATTTATGTCAATTCCTTTGGAGGGAAAGCACATCCTCTTCTGGTTTAATTGCCTTGCACAACTTCATGTCATCAGCAAAAACAAATACTTTCCAATCCTACTAAGTAATAAGTAAGTAATCCTAAGTAATATTAATAAATATGTAAAAAGGAGAGGACCTAATACTGAACCCTGAGGAACCCCACTTACATTAGTCCAATCTGAGTATGTTCCATTTACAACAACCCTTTGCTTCCTGTCTTTTAGTCAACTCTCAATACAGCAGATATTTACTGCAATTCCTGCATCCCTTAGTTTGCACAATAGTCTTCCATGTGGAACTTTAGCAAAAGCCTTTGCAAAATCCAAAAAGATTACATCTACTGAGGTGCCCTGATCCAAGTTCTTACTAACCCCCTCATAGAAACTAATAACATTTGTTTGACATAACATATCCCTCATAAATCCATGTTGACTCCTACTTTGTAACCCTGTTCAAACAGTCCTATTCTTGTATATTATCTATTATAAACCCTTCTAAAACCTCTCCCACTACAGAAGTGAGGCTTACAGGTCTATAATTCTCTAGATTTGTTCTTGCTCCCTACTGAAATATAGCACATGTGCTTTTTCCCAGTCATCTGTTAGCGACCCTGTGGTTGCAGGAGCTAATTTATAGAAGGAACTTCGTTAGTGTGGTGTATTTTTTATTTTTATTTTTGTAAAATGCCTTTTTTGGAAGGACATTTGCCATAGTTTGCTACATTATTCAGTTTTAATAATTATATTTGTATTTTATTGTAATATTTTTTTATTTTTTATAAAAATTTTACTGCATTTTTTATTTATTTTTTAAATTAGGCTTTGGGCTTAGTGTTTGAGACTATGGGGGTTTTATGGACACTCATGGAGGTGGGGATAGGTAAATAGTTGGTGAGGGATGATGGCCCTCCCTAGCCTGAGGTAGGGGTATTTATGGGTTAGCCTACCCCATCCCAAAGCACCAAAGGGTAGAAGAATGGGGCCCAATGGCCCCTGGGCATTTATCAATGGAAAGAAAGGCAGGTAGAGGGGTCAAAATATCCCACAAGAAAATTGAGGAGGTTAATAGATACCTTTTTACAGTCAATAGCCCCTGTCTATCTTATCTTAAAAAATATGTGCATTTTGATTAGGCTTTGGGCTTAGTGTTTGAGACTATGGGTTTTTTTTTGGACACTCATGGAGTTTGGGATACGTAAATGGTTGGTGAGGGATGATGAGCCATCCTAGCACAAGGTAGGACTATTTATGGGTTAGCCTACCCCCATCCCAAAGAACCAATGCGTAGAAGAATAGGGGCCCTGGATGTTTATCAATAGAGATAAAGGCAGATGGAGGGGTCAAAATATCCCACAGGAAAATTGAGGACGTTAATAGATACTTTTTACAGTCAGTACCCCCTGTCTATCTTAACTTAAAATATGTGTGCATTTTAAATTGTCACTGCAAATTTACTTGTAAAGTCTTGCAAGGAAAACTCTCTCCTAGCCAGCATTTTTTGGAGTGTCATGTAAACGAGCCCTAATGTCTAAAACCTTGGCATTGCTCTCCTCTTCCACTACACAAACTTTTTTATGCTTTTGCATGCTTCTCAAAATCCTAAATGGTATAATATAACGAGAAATGTATTAAAATAAAAAAATACTACTCACAAAAAAATAACAAAATCTAAGTATTAATAAAACCAAAAACATTTAATTGATCAATATGCCAACTTTGCGATAAAGAGAAGTACAAATCTACATTTTTGTGGCCAGAAAAAAGTCTGGTACCATTTCTTTCTTAAAAGAAACATAATTGTGTGTGTATACACGTTAGCTCCATGTTTCAGTTCCTTTTTTTTAATCTCTCATCCAGATCTTATAGGCTTGCAGTGCAAAATATTGACAACAAAGAAAAAAATCAAATGCTTACAATGTATATATTTTAAAATATTCTTCTCCCACTGTGAACCATAATCTCCAACATGCTGGAAGTTTGAGACACACTGATTAAATGTACAGTCTTTGGAAAGAATTGTTTTGTTTTGCAAGGACTTTACTGATGTCGCCAAGCTTATTTTTTACTGCTACTGAAGCAGAATCCATCTTCAAAGGCACTTAAGACAGGAATAAAACCTCGCTACATCTGAAGAATGAAAAAAAAAAACTACAGAATAATGAGGCAATATTTGTATTCGTCCCCAAATCAAAGGGAAATTTGAAAGTATCAATAAAAAGGCACCCCGGATGCTAAACCTTATTAATACTAAAGTGCTGACAGGCTGATTCAATTAGTGAGCGGTTTCTGAGTCATTTGAAAACGTGAATAGGATAAGCTTTTACCACCTTGTGTAAAAAGAAAGAATGTTTCTGTGCACTATAACATCCAGCCTTTGAAAATGAACACTGCTTTCACTTTGATTGACAGTTTATTACTTTAGAGTTAGGAATGACAAAAGCACAGCTAAGCTCATATGCATCTATCCGCCATGTTTTATACGCACACTGACCCAGATGAATGACAGTAAACTGCTATACTGAAATACTTGGACAGTTTATAAAAACAAAGTACTCTGGGGAACTGGAAAGACCTTAAATAAAACTTTCTAACTTCAATCAGAACAAACAAGTGCTAAGAAGAAGAAATATTAGCATTTGGCTCAATTCATCTTAGAACTATACCCCTATTAACTTGACATATCCATTATTCTCATGCTCCTCTTAAAGGTATTTGATACTTCTTGTTCTAAGAAGTGGATCATATTCATAATACCAATAAATGTATCTGTACCTATCCAACATCAATACACTTACTACTTCTTATTATTATCCTTTACTAGGAAATTTCCTTTACTAGGAGAAAAATTGTAAGGCTAGCAATGCTGTTTACCACACAATGCGAGGCTATGGGCCCTCTGAGCACCTTCGGCAATTATCGTGTGGCTCGCAATGAACGCCTTCGATTCCCATTGCAAGCCTCTCCCTCTGTGTAGTTTATAGGCCTCGCGCTTGAGTGTTACTGCCTTGTGTTAAATGTTAGTGGCTTGGATTAAGTGTTACTGGCTTTCGGTAAGTTTTAGTGCTTAGGGCTAGTTTTATGTCCTTGGGGCTAGTTTTACGTCCTTGGGCCTTGTTTTTGTCGTTTTGCATTTATTTGGCATCCATTTTTTTTCTCACTTAGGTGATATTCGACTGTGAAAAATCGCCAAATATGCCTCAAACTAACTTGCAACCTGACTCACAGGCTCCCTGCCTCTCCCACTGTAATGTGTGTAAGTTAATTTGCATATTTGTTGTTTTTTTCATGTTTTTTCAGTTCCGCGGTTTGGCCTTTAAAGTCGTAATTTTGCAAGGAGCACAGTGCATGTACTCGTTTCGGTCCTAAGTCGTACGGGTCGTAAGTCCTGCTTGCCTCAACTGCTCACCTTCGGGGCTCATTGCAGCCTAAGTCCTACATGGTCGACGGCTTGCCTCATTTGCGCGGCTCGCAGTTGCGGCCCTGTGGGCCGCAAAGTGTGACCAACATCGTAAGCGTTCCCAACACTGAAAACTATAATAGTGACTAGCGACTTGCATACAATGTACATTTGGACTGTTGGTGATCTGAGGAGAAAGTGTCAGCAATGTGGCAAGTGTGCAGTGTAAATAGGCTCCGTGCGCCAGGCTAAACTGTTTGTTTAGTTGTGTAAAGCGGCATTTTAGAATGGTAATATTATTAGTTATAAAGTAGTGCTGTAAAATGGAGGTGAGTGTGTATATGTTAGGCGGGTCTCGAGCATTTTCCGTCCTTCCTAATAGTGTATTTTGTACCTCGTACGTGCCTGTGTAAAAGTCTTATGTGCTTGGTGGTGTTATGCGTGTTTAGGGGTTGTGTAGCCTCGTTTTCGTTTTTTCAGCCGCCATTTTTTCTCTTGCTTAGGCGATTATCGGGTGTGGAAACTCGGCAAATTGTGGTTAAATTGTCGTGCAACCTGACTCCCAGACGTTGTGCCTGTCCCCCGTGCTGTGATTTTTATTTTTTATTTTAGTGTTGTTATTGTTCTTTTTGTATATGCCAGTTTGGCCATTAACGTCGTATTTTTTACTTAATTTTTTTTGTTTCTAAGTGCTGTGGGTTGTATTATTTTTTTGGTAAGTGCCGCTTTCCTTTTTGCAAGTGTTACGGGCCGTAATTTTTCCACGCCTTTTTTTTCAAGCTGCTACATGTCTCGCATTGTGAATGGTGTCATTGAGATTTCTGTTGATGTGTTGATTCTGCCTATGGCGCTCATCTCCACTAGCACAGTGGGCGCCTTTGGCGCTCCCTGCCTATGTCGTACGGGGTCGTAGGGATGAGCGCCTATGGTGCTCATCTCAACCAGCGCAGTGAGTGCCTTCGGCATTCTCTGCCTAAGTTGTACGGGGTCATAGGGATGAGTGCCTATGGTGCTCATCTCCACCCGCACAATGAGCACCTTCAGCGCTCCTTGCCTGGCCGCAACCTCGGCCCTCAGTTTGCAAGGGCCGCAGTTGCCGCAGGCTCGCTACACGAGCCCACAATTTTAACGTTGCGTTACCAATCTTTTTTGGCAAGCCCCCACTGCTGAGAACTATATATGTGATTTGGAATGTGCCAACATAAAACCCTATTTTGTTGCCCAGATCATAATGTAACAAACCGTTAAAGTCACTCTTAAAATTGCAACATATTGTATTAACTACTCGCAACTCGATTGCCGGTTTCTCGCCCACAATCACTATGGCCCAGCCAAAGACACAAATTCAGGCATACAACTCCATTGGTTTTGGCACAGCTTGAATATTACGAGCGCTAATTGTAACGGATCTACTGGCACCCCGACCGGGTACCTCCGTTGATGGATGCGTCCTAGCTTGCGTCGAGGCCTACAAGCACCGCACCGGACACCAAAACCACCACAGACTCCAAGGATAGTACATCAGGAACAAGCGTTCAGTAGTTACAGCTCAAGGGAGTATGCAGAAGCATAGCAATCTCCAGTATGATAGCGATCCCCTCAAATAACGAGACGAGGCTACGTTTTGAAGGGTCAAGTAGAACTATATTTTAATGACAGGGAATCTCCTTTTATGTGTTGCCCTCTGAAGGGCTACACCCACATAATTATCACAACAGCCAATTATCTGCATGGTTCAACCCCCACGTCTCCTCCCCTCAGATAACAGGTAACACAATTAAAACAGACACAATTTTAACCACATTCTGGATGTACCCCAAATACAGGGGGTACACCTTTAAGTCCCGCACCATTCAATATCTCTCACCCAGGGGAACAACATATACAAAAATGGCATGAATCAGACCAGGGGTTCAAAAGTTAGTAAAAGTATGTTTTTACACATAACACACAGACATTGCACATATTCCCCACACAATACACATATAGGACAATAGGTGAGTCACACCTCCCTGGCAACTTGGATACAATCAGACATTAATTAGATCATTCTTCTTTGTTCTTATCAGAGAATGAAAACACTTTGGAAAATGCAAGGATCCTTTACAACTTTCTTATCTCTTGAATCTCTGTAACAGGATTATCTATTAGCCTAGGTCTGCAAAAGTCTGGCTAATATTCTGAGCCAATATATTCTGTAGAACATCAACCAATATATATATAGTAGGATCATATTTTAACCATAATAATCATAAAACAGTTTAAAACAGTGATGGGTTCCGCTACACACCTCCCCCGTGACCATAAGCCGGCATACACGGTCTGATCCCAACGGATCGGCCTGGGGATGTCCGGACAAAAGTATTTGTTGGTCAATTCTCTAGTTTGACAACCCATCAGCATTACTGCAATTCACATTTACTCACATTTCCCATATCCCCAGATAGCTGGGATCTGAGCGCACAAAACCACCGAATCGCGCTCAGATCCTCTTCACATAGTTCAATTGCCATGTAGCTAAAGTCTTTCCCATAGTCTTTCATTATATGAATGGGCTTCATGGCACAGTTATCTGGGGTATCATGGTTCACACAGGGCAAGTACAGAATGACCCCCCTATATGTAAAGGGCCAGAATGAGTGGTATGGCCAAACACTGGTTCCAAAGGGCAATAGGTACCAGGGCCATAGTCACAGGGCAGGAGGCTGGCAAACAGTCCTCTCCAAGCCAAAGTGGCGAAGGGCACTTCGTCACACATCTCTCCTTTGGGGGGAAGTCTAACCAGGTACCTGGATATTTTGCTGTGGTGATGGGGCAACACGCTGAGGGGACTTGAGGGGCAGAGGCCAGCGGCACTCTGCCCTGATGCCTGCTCTTCTGCTGGTATAACCTGCAGGACATCTTGCTCTGTACAAGGGACATATTCCGGCTCAGTAGCCAGGGAAACGTGGGGGTCAGTGGGGGTTAACATTTCCTCTGTTAACCCTGGGGCCACATTAGAAGTTAGCTGGGGAGGGGAATTTGTACTTACCCCCTCCTCCGGTTGTCCCAGTGACGGTAGTTGGGGATCTGGACAAGCTGTGGGCGCAGAGACCACGGTCCCATCTGCGCTGTCTGGGAGATTGGTGTCTCCCCTGGTTAGGGTAAAATGTCGCTGGGGGGGAAGGACGACACCTTCTGCCCCCTGTGTTTCACACTGCCGCTGGGGGGGAAGGACGACACCTTTGGCCCCCTGGGGTACCCACTGCCGCTGTGGAGGAAGGTCGACACCTTCTGCTCCCTGGGGTACACACTGCCGCTTGGGGGGAAGGACGACACCTTCTGCCCCCTGGTGTTCACACTGCCGCTGCGGGGGAAGGACGACACCTTCTGCCCCCTGGGGTTCACACTGCCGCTGGGGGGAAAGGACGACACCTTCTGCCCCCTGGGGTTCACACTGCCGCTGGGGGGGAAGGACAACACCTTCTGCCCCCTGGGGTTCACACTGCCGCTGAGGGGGAAGGACGACACCTTCGGCCCCCTGGGGTACACACTGTCGCTGGGGAGGAAGGACGACACCTTCAGCTCCCTGGGGTACACACTGCCGCTGGGGAGGAAGGACGACACCTTCGGCCCCCTGGGGTACACACTGCTGCTGGGGAGGAAGGACGACACCTTCAGCTCCCTGGGGAACACACTGCCGCTGGGGAGGAAGGACGACACCTTCAGCTCCCTGGGGTACACACTACCGCTGGGGAGGAAGGACGACACCTTCGGCCCCCTGGGGTACACACTGCTGCTGGGGAGGAAGGACGACACCTTCAGCTCCCTGGGGTACACACTGCCGCTGAGGGGGAAGGACGACACCTTCTGCCCCCTGGGGTTCACACTGCCGCTGGGGGGGAAGGATGACACCTTCTGCCCCCTGGGGTTCACACTGCCGCTGGGGGGGAAGGATGACACCTTCTGCCCCCTGGGGTTCACACTGCCGCTGGGAGGGAAGGACGACACCTTCTGCCCCCTGGGGTTCACACTGCTGCTGGGGGGGAAGGACGACACCTTCTGCCCCCTGGGGTTCACACTGCTGCTGGGGGGGAAGGACGACACCTTCTGGCCCCTGGGGTTCATACTGCCGCTGGAGGGGAAGGACGACACCTTCTGCCCTCTGTAGGGCCGGTAGAGAGACCTCGGTCCCATCTCTACCTGCCATCTGGAGGTCATCCCAGGACCAGTCAATGAAGTCTGGTTCTGCTTGTCGAGTAGGTTGGGGCTGCACAAGGCTGAGCAGGTGTTGGTAGTCCTGCTCCAGCTCCCACTCTCTCGTTACCAGGTGGGTCATGTCTTTGCTCACCTCGCCTTCGTCATCCCAGACATACATGCCCATCCGGTAGTCGTAGATGTCCCAAAACCTAGACCCCTCCGTGCTGCCAAGATCAATATCGTCCTCCAAGGCATCCCATAATAAACCCGGGCCGTCATAATCATCCCCCTCCGGTAAGTCGTGTTCAGACGTCCAGGGGGTAAGTCGAACGGTATGCCACCAGAGGGCCTGGTATGCGTTGTCTAGCCAGAGCTCTCGCCATACCAGGGTTTCTAGTCTTGTCACCCACTCATCCAGGGGCTGCTCTCCCAATAGATACATCCGCATCGCCACACGCTTCTGTAGCCGCTGCTCATCACTGGGGAGACTCTCACCTCGCCGCCATTGGGCGTCTTCCAGGGCATCATACCAGAGTTCCTTTCTGTCTGCATCCCTGTAGTCCGCGGCCGCCTCCTCCTCCTCATCATGAAACGCTGTCTGAAAACTAGCCGGTTCCATCCTGCTGTAGCCAGGGGCGCTGTACGGATACTAGCGTTGCCCTCAATTTGTAACTCCAAACGTTACCGGTGTCTCCGTGCTGCTTTTCCTCTTACTAGGACGCCACCACTGCCACCAATGTAACGGATCTACTGGCACCCCGACCGGGTACCTCCGTTGATGGATGCGTCCTAGCTTGCGTCGAGGCCTACAAGCACCGCACCGGACACCAAAACCACCACAGACTCCAAGGATAGTACATCAGGAACAAGCGTTCAGTAGTTACAGCTCAAGGGAGTATGCAGAAGCATAGCAATCCCCAGTATGATAGCGATCCCCTCAAATAACGAGACGAGGCTACGTTTTGAAGGGTCAAGTAGAACTATATTTTAATGACAGGGAATCTCCTTTTATGTGTTGCCCTCTGAAGGGCTACACCCACATAATTATCACAACAGCCAATTATCTGCATGGTTCAACCCCCACGTCTCCTCCCCTCAGATAACAGGTAACACAATTAAAACAGACACAATTTTAACCACATTCTGGATGTACCCCAAATACAGGGGGTACACCTTTAAGTCCCGCACCATTCAATATCTCTCACCCAGGGGAACAACATATACAAAAATGGCATGAATCAGACCAGGGGTTCAAAAGTTAGTAAAAGTATGTTTTTACACATAACACACAGACATTGCACATATCCCCCACACAATACACATATAGGACAATAGGTGAGTCACACCTCCCTGGCAACTTGGATACAATCAGACATTAATTAGATCATTCTTCTTTGTTCTTATCAGAGAATGAAAACACTTTGGAAAATGCAAGGATCCTTTACAACTTTCTTATCTCTTGAATCTCTGTAACAGGATTATCTATTAGCCTAGGTCTGCAAAAGTCTGGCTAATATTCTGAGCCAATATATTCTGTAGAACATCAACCAATATATATATAGTAGGATCATATTTTAACCATAATAATCATAAAACAGTTTAAAACAGTGATGGGTTACGCTACACACCTCCCCCGTGACCATAAGCCGGCATACACGGTCTGATCCCAACGGATCGGCCTGGGGATGTCCGGACAAAAGTATTTGTTGGTCAATTCTCTAGTTTGACAACCCATCAGCATTACTGCAATTCACATTTACTCACATTTCCCATATCCCCAGATAGCTGGGATCTGAGCGCACAAAACCACCGAATCGCGCTCAGATCCTCTTCACATAGTTCAATTGCCATGTAGCTAAAGTCTTTCCCATAGTCTTTCATTATATGAATGGGCTTCATGGCACAGTTATCTGGGGTATCATGGTTCACACAGGGCAAGTACAGAATGACCCCCCTATATGTAAAGGGCCAGAATGAGTGGTATGGCCAAACACTGGTTCCAAAGGGCAATAGGTACCAGGGCCATAGTCACAGGGCAGGAGGCTGGCAAACAGTCCTCTCCAAGCCAAAGTGGCGAAGGGCACTTCGTCACACATCTCTCCTTTGGGGGGAAGTCTAACCAGGTACCTGGATATTTTGCTGTGGTGATGGGGCAACACGCTGAGGGGACTTGAGGGGCAGAGGCCAGCGGCACTCTGCCCTGATGCCTGCTCTTCTGCTGGTATAACCTGCAGGACATCTTGCTCTGTACAAGGGACATATTCCGGCTCAGTAGCCAGGGAAACGTGGGGGTCAGTGGGGGTTAACATTTCCTCTGTTAACCCTGGGGCCACATTAGAAGTTAGCTGGGGAGGGGAATTTGTACTTACCCCCTCCTCCGGTTGTCCCAGTGACGGTAGTTGGGGATCTGGACAAGCTGTGGGCGCAGAGACCACGGTCCCATCTGCGCTGTCTGGGAGATTGGTGTCTCCCCTGGTTAGGGTAAAATGTCGCTGGGGGGGAAGGACGACACCTTCTGCCCCCTGTGTTTCACACTGCCGCTGGGGGGGAAGGACGACACCTTTGGCCCCCTGGGGTACCCACTGCCGCTGTGGAGGAAGGTCGACACCTTCTGCTCCCTGGGGTACACACTGCCGCTTGGGGGGAAGGACGACACCTTCTGCCCCCTGGTGTTCACACTGCCGCTGAGGGGGAAGGACGACACCTTCTGCCCCCTGGGGTTCACACTGCCGCTGGGGGGAAAGGACGACACCTTCTGCCCCCTGGGGTTCACACTGCCGCTGGGGGGGAAGGACGACACCTTCTGCCCCCTGGGGTTCACACTGCCGCTGAGGGGGAAGGACGACACCTTCGGCCCCCTGGGGTACACACTGTCGCTGGGGAGGAAGGACGACACCTTCAGCTCCCTGGGGTACACACTGCCGCTGGGGAGGAAGGACGACACCTTCGGCCCCCTGGGGTACACACTGCTGCTGGGGAGGAAGGACGACACCTTCAGCTCCCTGGGGAACACACTGCCGCTGGGGAGGAAGGACGACACCTTCAGCTCCCTGGGGTACACACTGCCGCTGGGGAGGAAGGACGACACCTTCGGCCCCCTGGGGTACACACTGCTGCTGGGGAGGAAGGACGACACCTTCAGCACCCTGGGGTACACACTGCCGCTGAGGGGGAAGGACGACACCTTCTGCCCCCTGGGGTTCACACTGCCGCTGGGGGGGAAGGATGACACCTTCTGCCCCCTGGGGTTCACACTGCCGCTGGGGGGGAAGGATGACACCTTCTGCCCCCTGGGGTTCACACTGCCGCTGGGAGGGAAGGACGACACCTTCTGCCCCCTGGGGTTCACACTGCTGCTGGGGGGGAAGGACGACACCTTCTGCCCCCTGGGGTTCACACTGCTGCTGGGGGGGAAGGACGACACCTTCTGGCCCCTGGGGTTCATACTGCCGCTGGAGGGGAAGGACGACACCTTCTGCCCTCTGTAGGGCCGGTAGAGAGACCTCGGTCCCATCTCTACCTGCCATCTGGAGGTCATCCCAGGACCAGTCAATGAAGTCTGGTTCTGCTTGTCGAGTAGGTTGGGGCTGCACAAGGCTGAGCAGGTGTTGGTAGTCCTGCTCCAGCTCCCACTCTCTCGTTACCAGGTGGGTCATGTCTTTGCTCACCTCGCCTTCGTCATCCCAGACATACATGCCCATCCGGTAGTCGTAGATGTCCCAAAACCTAGACCCCTCCGTGCTGCCAAGATCAATATCGTCCTCCAAGGCATCCCATAATAAACCCGGGCCGTCATAATCATCCCCCTCCGGTAAGTCGTGTTCAGACGTCCAGGGGGTAAGTCGAACGGTATGCCACCAGAGGGCCTGGTATGCGTTGTCTAGCCAGAGCTCTCGCCATACCAGGGTTTCTAGTCTTGTCACCCACTCATCCAGGGGCTGCTCTCCCAATAGATACATCCGCATCGCCACACGCTTCTGTAGCCGCTGCTCATCACTGGGGAGACTCTCACCTCGCCGCCATTGGGCGTCTTCCAGGGCATCATACCAGAGTTCCTTTCTGTCTGCATCCCTGTAGTCCGCGGCCGCCTCCTCCTCCTCATCATGAAACGCTGTCTGAAAACTAGCCGGTTCCATCCTGCTGTAGCCAGGGGCGCTGTACGGATACTAGCGTTGCCCTCAATTTGTAACTCCAAACGTTACCGGTGTCTCCGTGCTGCTTTTCCTCTTACTAGGACGCCACCACTGCCACCAATGTAACGGATCTACTGGCACCCCGACCGGGTACCTCCGTTGATGGATGCGTCCTAGCTTGCGTCGAGGCCTACAAGCACCGCACCGGACACCAAAACCACCACAGACTCCAAGGATAGTACATCAGGAACAAGCGTTCAGTAGTTACAGCTCAAGGGAGTATGCAGAAGCATAGCAATCCCCAGTATGATAGCGATCCCCTCAAATAACGAGACGAGGCTACGTTTTGAAGGGTCAAGTAGAACTATATTTTAATGACAGGGAATCTCCTTTTATGTGTTGCCCTCTGAAGGGCTACACCCACATAATTATCACAACAGCCAATTATCTGCATGGTTCAACCCCCACGTCTCCTCCCCTCAGATAACAGGTAACACAATTAAAACAGACACAATTTTAACCACATTCTGGATGTACCCCAAATACAGGGGGTACACCTTTAAGTCCCGCACCATTCAATATCTCTCACCCAGGGGAACAACATATACAAAAATGGCATGAATCAGACCAGGGGTTCAAAAGTTAGTAAAAGTATGTTTTTACACATAACACACAGACATTGCACATATCCCCCACACAATACACATATAGGACAATAGGTGAGTCACACCTCCCTGGCAACTTGGATACAATCAGACATTAATTAGATCATTCTTCTTTGTTCTTATCAGAGAATGAAAACACTTTGGAAAATGCAAGGATCCTTTACAACTTTCTTATCTCTTGAATCTCTGTAACAGGATTATCTATTAGCCTAGGTCTGCAAAAGTCTGGCTAATATTCTGAGCCAATATATTCTGTAGAACATCAACCAATATATATATAGTAGGATCATATTTTAACCATAATAATCATAAAACAGTTTAAAACAGTGATGGGTTCCGCTACACTAATTAATTAAAGTTAAACAAAATCGATATTCTTTTAGACACGCAGCTCTAGCTCGCAAAGAAAGTCCGACCTTCAACTAAAAATAGTATCATGTTTCTGTCAAAAATATTCTGAATACTAAATAGGACTCACAAGGGCTTTTTCATACACTTATTAGAGCTATAACAGCAATTAAACACACAATACTGTAATATAAAAGCATGAGAAGACATGGAAAGACAGAATTAATTGCACAAGTCTCAAATCCATAAATAAGCCAAAAAAAATATATATTTTTTTTTAGATATATTTATTAATGGCATATGGTATTACAACATCACATTTCACATACTTGGGTTACATAAGTATCTGTAAGTGGTACAGTGTATGTTTTAACAGTCATATTGTACTTTGTAAATAAAACAAGTACATGTATATTTTCTGTATCTTGCCTTTTTTTTGTTTTCACATTTTTAATTCTAACAATAAACATAACTGTAAATCAGAATATGATACTGAGAGAATTATGACTGCAAAGTATTTAACTCTTTGTTACATATATGTGAAATACTTCCTCCCAATAAGGGAAAATTAACAAGAAGGGTAATGGAGAAAAAATCTGCTATCTCTAACCCTGAAATTCTCTTTCTGTGCCTCCGGGAGAAGTCCCGACTCGGATTCCCTCCGCCTCACATGTCAGGTAATGAATATATGTATTAGCAAGTAAAAGTTATATGAGGGATATACTAATTGGATTCATTATTCAGAGTTCCCATGTTTTTAAAAACTGGGGGAGAGTACCCAATATACTATGGGTTAGGTGCTCATTTATTAGTATATGGTTAATTTTTCGTACAACTGCTGAAAAGTTTAAGGTTGGTAGCTTCCAGTTACTGGCTACATGAGTTTTGGTCGCCTATGCCATAAGTTGGAGTAATTTATTTTGGAAAGAGTATAAGCTATTAACGTGTATCCCCAATAGGCATGATTCCATTTCCAAAGGAGTCAGGGTGTTAAAAAGTACAGAAGTTGAATTAGCTGCCTCCAAATATTTTGAGCTATTGGGCAAAGCCACCATGTATGTGTATGGTCTCCTATACTTTTGCAGCCTCTAAAGCACTGGTTACTCTCTAGGGGATTCATTTTATGTCATTTTTCTGGCGTGCAGTAGATTCTATGTAAGCCTTTAAACAAAGTTTCCAACATGCTATAATTCAATTATCCCCTATGTAAGTTTGAGCAGGCTTCTGACCATTTAGTTATTTCCCATTCATGACCCAGATCTTCCTCCCATTGTATGATGTATTTGGGTATTTCAATCATTTTAGACCTATTGAAAGTGTCATAGAGCCTTTTGTTAGTGGAGTCTTTTGACATATGAGGGAGAACGAAGATGTCTTTGGGGCTGCCATATCTTTAAACACTTTAGTGACCCAGTCCCTGATCTTGAGATAGTTATAAAATTCTGAGCTTGGAATATTGTGTATAGTGTGAATTTGATCATATGTCAAAAGGTTTCAATTGAGATCCCAAGATCCAATTCTATCTAGGTTCCTAGAGATCCACCAATGTCTCAAGACTACGTTTGAGTCTCCTAGTATGTGTGGAAAAGACAAAACCGATAATAGAGGAGTTAAGGGTGGGGCAAGTTGACATCTGGATTTGGTCCAAGAGGCTAATGTTAGCTGTATCATTGAGTTAGAGTGAGATTAAGTGGTTATTAACCCTTTAGGTATCCAAGGAAGTTTATCCCAAGAGTGTGGCTTCAGTTGTTGGTCCTCTAATGAGACCCATGCTGGCTGATGTTTGGGAGAATGGACTAAGGGTAATACTGCCACTTGGGCCGCTTTAAAGTAAAGTCTCCAATTTGGGCTAGAAAGTACTCCCACATCTTTGTGCCTATACATTTATTCTTTTAGCTATACGGGGGCATTTGTTATTCCATATAAATCTGTAGAAGCTATTTTGAAAACGATATTGTTCTTTTAAGTTAAGTGGTATAAAATATTTTTAACTGTTATTTCTGATTAATATTAATCCCGGGACTCAAGGGGTTAATACATATCATGAAACCCACATGGACTAGAACAGATGCTCTAATGCATTTTAGTGCTAGATTGCGAGCCTGGTAGGCAAATATTACTTATTGACACTAATTAATTTGTAGCCACTGATTGCAGATTACGTTTAACTTCCATGTTTTACTTACATCATGAGGACTGTCTCATTTACTATTGACTGTGTCTAAGAAGCAAAGTATGGGCTTGCTTAAATATTGTCAGATCATAAGCAGGGCTTACGTGTTTATATGTTTAGGCTTAAGGAGGTAAATTGCAAGCTGGAGTCATTGGAAAAATTTTGAGAAAAAACAACCAAAGCCAATTATGGCTCATTGTTTTTATCTTTCTAATGATTTAGTGTTAATTTAATTTCCTAAATGAATATACCTTATTTCAATGAAGAAAAAAAAAAGAATCATACTGATTAAAATGCATGATATAAAGTTTTGGATTATGGTGTTTTTTTAACAATTACACCGTCCCATACAGATGGCGAGTGAAGTTGGCCTCTGTACCGTTCAACATCTCAAGATGACTTTGTCATAAGCGGCCAAGTTTATACATTTGTTTTCTACATTTGATTTTCCAATCAACAAGGAGTAGTGGCATCCATCTGTGACTAATGTTTTCTTGCCTATATAAGTAGGATGAGATTGGCTTTGTTCTTAGCACTCTAAGATGCAATTTGCTGTGGCTTCCAATAGTTTTAATGCAGCATCTTAATTGGGCATTTCACTTAAAAAGACTCTGTGCAACACATTTGTCAAGATTTGTAATGTACAAGTGACGTGTGATAGAGAGGAAAGCATCATTACTCTTCTGTTCGCTTAAGTAAGTAAACCTTAAAAGGTCACAAGCCCAGAGCATAAATATCCAATACATTAACATAACAGAGCGATGATACTGATATTATTATAGAGAGTATATATTAAGCCCCTTTTGGATCACTACCTTGTCATGGGGAAGGGGCTTGTGTACCTCAATGAAGCTAAACCATGTAGGGTCAACCAAGATGGGCAGGTCATAGCAGAGATAAATTGTGGCACACAAGAGAAGGAACTGGGAGCCCCCTCCAATGAAAACTATATGGATAAGCACAACCAGACGCAAAGAGATGTGCCTCCATATGGTCACAGAGAGTTGGACATGACTGAAGGACTCAACAACAACAGACATTAAGAGGTGTAAGCCATGCAAATAGAGCAAAATCTGGGAAATAAACCTAAATGAGTTAATGATATTTGAGAGGTGGGTGTGATGTCGTATTAATGCATAAAATCAGCATAAACAGTATACTAAGGAAAACAAATGATCTAAATGGACAATGCATTTATCAATGCTGCTCTACGTCAAACACAGCACAGAAAACTACGAGAAGAAATATTTTTTAAAGTGATGCATATGTATAAGACTTTTTTTTTACCCAGTTATTCTGCATCTTTCCATCACTGCAAAATGCAAATAGGTCCTGAAAGGAGGAAATATCACAAGCTCCCTTTTTGCTGCAAAAGAAAAAAAAATTCAGTTGCTTTTTTTCAGACATAACTTTAAAGTAAAAAAAAAAAGAAATATTTTAAGGAATGAGTAAAAACAATGTAGGGGCTTGTAATTTATGGTTCCTTCAGGACATGAGACTTTTCCAGCATTTCTGCCACATATGCTTAATATAATTAAGCAGAGCAGCTAAAGAGGATAAGAGAAAGCAATAAAAGACCAGTTTGCAGCCAGTGAGTGTGTGGCCAAGGAACCCCAAGGGGACCATGGCTGGTTGGGCTCGGGTGGCCCCGTACACTGAGGAAAATATGTACACAGCACTGTCCCCTCCAGATGATGGCCCTGGTGCATTGCACTACTGGTAGCTACGCTCTTTGCCCAAGCTGCACCATATCTGGCCCCACTATCTTTTCCAGCCTTGCACTCTGCTATCTTTTGTATGGTTACCCTCTCCCCCACCCCTCATGTATGAGTGCCTCATTGTTTTAGGGAGGTGGGCATCAAGCTGTGAAAATCCATATTGTAGTTTCAAGTGCAGGAGCCAGCACATTGCTACACTCGCCATTAAAAAACACCACTGGCCCTGCTGTGTACGTCACAATCTCAGAGGAATCAAGTCAGATCTTAATTATTACTTAGGTATTACTTGGATTATTAAGTGTTAAGGTGTAAAACACTAGTTGGTAGAAGGAGTATCCCAGTAATCCAATGCCAAGAGTAGTAGCAAGAATGGTGGAACCATGATGCCATACTTTACTGCCAAACAGACTTGAACTGCATATATACCATAGTTAACTATTTAATACAGTTTGATAAACAGCCTCAGCAGATGTTAATCCATCTCATAAAGATGGAATGAAAATAAATATGGAACACACGTTGTGTGTTTCATCTCTAACTATTTGAAAATTGTGATGAGTTTTTTTTGGATGAAGTGCTGAATAAACTGAAATAGGCGGGATTGAGAGGAAGTGACAAGAGAGGTTGAGAGAAGAAGGTAGTTAGCAGAATGAAGAGGGCGTGTGGGGGAGTATGTGGAGACGAGAGCAGAGATGTACAGGGGTGCTCTGTTGTCGAGGGCTTTGTAAGGTAGGGTCATGATTTTACATTTTATTCTGGAGGCTAAGGGAAGCCAGTGGAGTGATTGACAAAGAGGTGCTGCCGACACTGAACGTTGTGTATGGAAGATGAGTCTGGCGTAGGAATTAATTATGGATTGAAGTGGGGAAAGACCGGTGGTGGGCAGGCCAACAAGAAGGGAGTTGCAATAATGGGGACGAGAAATGATGAGAGAGTGTATTAGAATCTTAGTTGTGTCTTGGGTTACGTAGTGGCGTATTTTGGAATTGTTTTTTTTGATGGAGAAGGCAAGATTTTGTCAGTGACTGTATGTGAGGGATGAAAGAGACGGCGCGGTCCAGTAGAACCCCAAGACAATGGGCTTGGGAGGTGGGAGTGATGATGGCATGTTGACAGTGAGAGCGATGTGAGGAATTGACGCTGTAGTAGATGGTGGGACGATTAAGAGTTATACATAAATATATATATATATATATATATAAGGATCCGGCCCCACGCAGTAACCTTGAAAATGGGCATATATTTAAGGGAAGCCATGTTTCATATGGTTATGGATTGCATGGACACATTTGATTTCCCTGGCAAGGTTCCCAGAGTGCAGTGTAATAACTATATTTCTAGAAATTCTAAGCAGCAAACAAGTTTTTTTTAACATGTTCTAGACATTCAGATGTGAACACACATTTACTATTTACTATATATATATATATATATATATATATATATATATATATATATATATATATATATATATATATGTACAAACATATAAATATATATACATTTATCAAAATTAAAAGAAGGAATCGGGATAACCTTTATTGTTAGCTGCCCACAAAGGGGCTTGCTGTTATATTTAAAAAACAAAACATAAAATTAGCCCTATGCAAGCCACAAACATATATATACTTTGCTGCCACTTTGCAGCCCTAGCTCTCTCACTTCTCCCCTTATACACATTACCAACATGCTGAACTGCTCCATACTGCCACATATTGGAACTTCAGTAGAAATACTCTTTTTAAAACAGAACACACAAATTTAAGGCTGGGGTTGTGTGTATGTGATCAAGGAGGCACAGGTGTATCCCAGGGGGTCACAATGGGGCATTATTGGGTTGGGCCATGGTGGGATGACCCCTAAGGCCCCTACACTCCACAAAAATAAATAAATGCACAAAAAAAAGACATTAGAATCAAAGTCCAAGGGAATAATGGCTGCTTGTTACTTTCTCAGGTGATGTTTTCTTTTAAACTAATGAAATTCCCTTTAGTTTTGCAAAGAGCACTGACAGATGTATCTGTCATGTTCCCATTGTGCACACATAATCTCCTCCTCCTGGTATTTGACGCATCTTGATGAAAGGAAAACCTTGGCACTCTTCATGCTACCTCGGTTCTCGTCGTGCTTACGAAAACCAATTTACATTACTCCATATGGGAGTTTGGTACTTGTCGTTTTTGCCAATCATTTTGCCTTCTGGAATCAATTAACGACGAGTACCAAGGTAACTCTGTATATATTAAGTGTTCTTCATCAACAAATAATTTTTTGGAAGAAGTAGAATTAAGTTCCCTGATTTTCTGGATTTATTAGGTGGCTACTAAGGCTATGGAATCCATGGCCAAGTTGTCATGGCAATGAAATAGATTATTGCATTTAATATGCACTCAAGTTCTAAACATAGAAAGGACAAATATTCTATAAATTGCATCCAGCTAATGCCAAGTCTGTTACTTCATTTCATATGATTGGTTAAAAAAGTATTTTGCACAGACCGGTGCTGGAAATGACCTCGTTTATGTTTATTGAATCACTTCACACAAAAAAATGAAATTGAGTTTACAAGAAATTAGCATAAAGGAGCGAAGTGATAATCTCTATTTTCTATTCATGCCACTGATGGTAATAAATTGCTATCTCTATCTGGAAGATGATGGGATTCTGAAGCAGCAAAGAGAGGAGGAAAGCAGCGTCTACAGTAGCTACAAGTTAAATTACTTTTATTAGGCATTGTGGTACTTTGAATAGACGGGCAGACACTTGTCTGGATGCTGGAAGAAACATGACCTGTGAGTAGGGCCGTATCTACCTTTTTGGAGCCCTTAGGCAGGGAAGTGGAGGAGTCCCTCCACTGACCCATTTTTGCCTTTTCTGTACGTGTACGTTTCCTTTCCTGATGTAACTGCTTTGTTCTAGGTGATTACCCCCTTGTAGCCAGTCTATGAACTGCAACATTTTTTTTTAAGCCAGGAACCATTTTTTTAGAAAGTGGCGCAATTACAGGGAAGCGCCCCTAGGCCTAATTGGCCTAATGGGTGATCCGGACATGCCTATGAGGAGACTAAAAGAGTCTTTCTAGGATTAACCAGATGGGTGGCAGAGCTGATACATGGGGTTCCTCAATGCAAAATAATTTAGGAGCCCCCTTGCAAGTTCTCAGAAAACCAAAAATATATGTAGGTGGTCAGATTACCATAAAAATAAGTATATGCTGTGTTTAGCAGTTAAGTTGTGTCCGACTCTCTGTGACTATGGACCGCAGCACAAGGGGCACATCTTCTGTCTGGTTGTGCTTATCCATAAGGGTTTCTTGGATATTGGAGCGGGTGAACAGTCCCATCTCCAGTAGACCACATTTTGTCTGACCTCTCTGCCCATCTTTTCTGACCCTATATGATATACCTCACAGTTTCACTGAGGAACACAAGCCCCTTCACCACAACAAGGTAGCGATCCCGAAGGAGAAGTATATGCTATTCTCTCCTAATAAATTAAAAAATTGCCCTTCTCTCCAGACAGCTACAGTTCCTACTGCAGTACTTTGCACGTGGTGCACCGGCAGTAGCACAGCCTCTAAATCCCTGCTCAGAAGAGGTCACACAGTTTATACTTATTCCAATGTGATGTGAGTAAAGCTACAAGAACATTATAATATAGTACATACAGTATATAAAGATAACATAGCTTCCGAGTAAGGTCTAATTTGAAATTTAGGTAATAACAAGCACTCTATCCACTTAATATTATTATTAAAATTGCATATATATATATATATATATATATATATATATATATATATATATACATACACACGCTGCTTCTGGTTCACTACCTTGTCATTTGACGGGGCTTGTGAAGCTGTGAGCTTTACTATATATACTATGCTGCAGTTCATAGGGTCACGGATAGTCAGACACAAATGAATGACTAAACAACATATATATATATATATATATATATATATATATATATATATATATATATATATATACACATATGACAAAATAATGATACGTGACAAAATCTTCATGTAAAACATGATTGAACTTGCAAGAAATGTCTGCGCGCAGATAACACAACTGTGTATTACATCACTGTGTGTAACTACTGACACATACAGCTATATTACGGTTTAATATTTCAGTTTATTCAGCACTACCTCCTAAAAGAACAACACAATTTTCAAATACAGTACTTGTATAGAGATGCGACACACAAAATGTGTTCTATAGTCATTTTCATTTCATCTTTATGAGATGGATCAACATCAGCAGGCTATTGCAGGCCGCAAATGGGCCGCATTTGAGGAGGTGGAGGCTCTACAGCGCCTCAAAACCGGTTACAAATAACCACACAGGCGGCACTCTGAAAAAAAACAAAAAAACTTGCAATGACTAACTACACGGATTTACACAAAAAAATACGAGCCGCGGGACTTAGAAAATAAAAAAAAGCGGACTTACTCAAAAAAAATCCGACCCGCGGAACTTAGCAAAAATCTGTTAAGGACTCGCAAAAATATAACCTTAATGGACAACCCCGCGCACAGCAGCAAACATTCAAAAACACAAAAATACACACAAAAATAAAATAAAAACCTTACCCACACAAAGGGGGGACACCCAGGAACTCTGCAACACAAACATCGATTTCAGTCAAATTTACAAAGTTTAGACACTCGAAAATCCCCTAAGCAAGAGAAAAAATTGCTGACGAAAAAAACACGTAATACACCACAACACACATCATTAGCAAGGACGCTAAATCATACAAACCCGCCTACCACATACACATTCGCCGCCATTTCACAACACTAACTTACAGAATGCGGAAGTACACAGCTACACTAATGGCTTCCCCCTCACGCACGCAGCCTATTTACACTACACACTGCACTCATTGCTGACACTTACACCTCAGCGCCACAACACTGCACACCGACATTGTATGCTGCAGGAACATCAAAACAGATTGTTAGCTCTTCAGCACATTCCTTGCCGCATATATTAATTACAAATAGGTAAAGTATATTAATTTATGATTTCATTAATTAATTAAAATAAAAGAACAAAATAGAAACAAAAAAAATGAAGACCACACTAGTGCAAACAACCACAAACACCTTCACCGCGCCACCCACAAGGAGCGCCAACGCTGCTCATAGGACACAAACTACACTAGGGGAGAGCCTTGCAATAAGCGACAAAACAAGATCACTGCAGACCTTACAATAAGCGCAAAAGCTCCTATGATAACAACAAATACACCAACCTAGAGGCTCGCAATGAGTGCACAAGGATCTCAGACCACCAAAACACTTACTCTCTGTGGCAAACAGCATTACCTGCCTTACAATTTTATTGCCGTCATTTTTTGATGGGCAAGTCGCTAGTACATAAATAATTCCCAAAATTTTCAAGCCTCTACCTGATGATCAGCAGTTTTAGTGACTTCAATGTCCCTTCAGCTATTTAGGGAATGTGATTATATGACCGGAGCCCGGAGCGCGTTCTCAATGACCACAGCAGGAGCCACTCCAGATAGAAGTAATGCTGTAATCAGGATTACGCCGCACATCCGGGGAGGCATAGATGCAGCCGCCTTTATCCTCATAAATGTGAGAGAAAGATTGCAAAGAATAAAAGCAATGTTATACAGTCCTACAGAACATGGAAAAAAAAATCAAGAAATTAAATAAAAGGGCCTGAATAAATAAAATGAAAAATATACAAAACGTTTTTATAATTCTAGACAAGTAAAAAAAAACAAAAAAAAACAAAAAGCAATCTATTAAATTCACATGTGGCAAGTATTTTTACAGCCTCTCCTGTCTCAAAAGGGTTAAATAATATAGTATGTGTGTTCACGGCCCTTTGTAAGGTATCGACCACTGTGAAAACCAATATGTTTCGGAAATATTATTCCAAATAGTCTTGTAATAGATGTAATAAGCTGAATGCTATATTCTCCCTCCCTCATTACATGTTGAGACACAAGTTAATGGAGTTTTGTTACAAACAAATAACTTGTTTCTTGTTTACTTTTCTTTCAATCCTTCTAAATGAATGTATTTAAATGTCCAATAATGAGCCCGGTATTAAGGACTATTTGTCAAAGTGAACATTCCAGTCTATTGTAAATAGCGCCATTGTACGACAAGCAACAATGTATCTCCGACATGAAATTACCGCATAGCTTGTTACAAAGCAGGGCCACTTTTCAGATTTGAAATTGGATTTCTCTTTAACATTTTACATTAATAAAGGCTACCATTTTCTCGAATACACAGAAGAACAGCGGGGCTTTGTTCTCGGTGAATACATGCATTGGACAGGCTTCACCATGGCAATACATGTCAAACCTGCTCGGAGTGACATCAGAAAAGGCTAAACAAAAGCTCTGATAAAACACATATTGTGATGGAAAGCTGAATGGAGAGCTCATACAGTCTCTAGATTAAACCCTGAAAGCCGTTATCTTTTCCCATCATGCACATTCCATACAGTTGCTTTTGCATCAGTGGATATAATTACTTTAACAATTTAAACACTAAAGAGAGAAAGGCATGGACCGCAATTTAAAGTCTGTGGTAATACATAGTGGGAGTTTTTGCCAATAGATAATAATGAACTTAAACTTACGGCACATTTGTTTTATTCTGTCACAGCTGATGCAGACAGACCTAGCACTTTGATTGGATGACAATCAAGTATTTAAGTGGGATGGCCTAGCCTGTTGGATTGTTGCAGACATATAAATGGTTGTAAACTTGTTTCCTACCAGTTGGGCACTCTATCTGCGGACACAATGGCTGCTGTCATGGGGGCACATGAAGTATTCTTGTGTGGGGCCTAGCTGGGAAGAGGGACCCAGGTCAAGTCAGTTCCCCATCTAATTCCTCTTACTAATGGTAAGAATTAAGGCAGAGCTGCATGGGTATTTTAGACTTCCATCCTCCCACGTGCTATCGATTGGTCTGCACTTGTGCAGTTCATGTACATTATCCATATGAGGGAGAGAGCAATTGAGGAAGAAGCTATGAAAACAAAATGGAAAGAAAATAAATAACAGCAGAGGAGGTGGTTAAAATATAAGAAAGAATAAGAGTGTGGGCACAAGGAAAGAAGAAGCAGAAGAAGAATAAAATGACTGAAGAGCAGCTAACAGGATCCATACTACCAATTAGTTAATTACATTTAGTTCTTTCAAAAGGTACATTTAATAATTAACGGTCAATAATGTAGCAACAATATTTTGTATATACACACAAAATTAGCTTAATATATTAATAAGACCATATCAAATATACACTGTATATATATATATATATTTTATATTTTGAATAAGTGTATATAGTACATGTAGATACTAAAACACTTTTGTACTGTATGTGGATCTTATAATTTCAACCTATTTATTTAATATTTTGATACATCCCATAAACATCATATTGAATATAAGTAAATACACTGAGTGTCATATTTATATATATATATATATATATACTGTATATTTATATATATATATATATATATATATATATATATATATATATATATATATATATATAGTGCGTAAGATATAAAAATTGCACATAAATATATATATATTTATATTTTGTAAATATTTTATTAAATCTTTTCATGTCACAACACTGAAGAAATGACCCTCTGCTACAATGTAAAGTAGTAAGTGTACGGCCTGTGTAACAGAGTAAATGTGCTGGCCCCTCAAAATAACTCAACACACAGCCATTCATGTCTAAATTGTTGGCAAAAGAAGTGAGTACACCCCTAAGTGGATATGTCCAAATTGGGCCCAATTAGCCATTTTCCCTTTCCCAGTGTCATGTGACTTGTTAGTGTTACAAGATCTCAGGTGTGAATGGGGAGGAGGTGTGTTAAATTTGGTATTATTGCTCTCACACTCTCTCATACTGGTCACTGGAAGCTCAACATGGCACCCCATGGCAAAGAACTCTCTGAGGATCTGAAAAAAAGAATTGTTGCTCTACATAAAGATGGCTGAGGCTATAAGAAGATTGCCAAGACCCTGATACTGAGTTGCACCACGGTGGGCAAGACCATACAGCGGTTTCACAGGACAGGTTTCACTCCGAACAGGCCTCGCCATGGTCGACCAAAGGAGTTGAGTGCATGTGCTCAACGTCATATCCAGAGGTTGTCTTTGGGAAATAGATGTATGAGTGCTGCCAGCATTGCTGCAGAGGTTGAAGGGGTGGGGTGGGTCAGCCTGTCAGTGGTCAGACCATATGCCGCACACTGCATCAAATTGGTCTGCATGGCTGTCGTCCCAGAAGGAAGCCTCTTCTAAAGATGGTGCACAAGGAAGCCTGCAAACAGTTTCCTGAAGACACGCAGACATGGACATGGATTACTGGAACCATATCCTGTGGTCCGATTAGACCAAGATAAACTTATTTGGCTCTGATGGTGTCAAGCGTGTGTGGCGTCAACCAGGTGAGGAGTACAAAGACAAGTGTGTCTTGCCTACAGTTAAGCATGGTGGTGGGAGTGTCATGGTCTGGGACTGCATGAGTGCTGCCGGCACTGGGGAGCTACAGTTCATTGAGGGAACCATGAATGCCAACATGTACTGTGACATACTGAAGCAGAGCATGATGCCCTCCCTTCGGAGACTGGGCCGCAGGACAGTATTCCAACATGATAACGACCCCAAACACACCTCTAAGATGACCATTGCCTTGCTAAAGAAGCTGAAGGTAAAGGTGATGAACTGGCCAAGCATTTCTCTAGACCTAAACCCTATTGAGCATCTGTGGGGCCGCAAAATATCGCAAAGCTAATACGGCTTTAGGGTTAAGGCAGTGCTGGAAAATAATGGTGGCCACACAAAATATTGACACTTTGGGCCCAATTTGGACATGTCCACTTACGGGTCTACTCACTTTTCTTGCCAACGATTTAGACATTAATGGCTGTGTGTTGAGTTATTTTGAGGGGACAGCAAATTTACACAGTTATACAGGCTGTGTACTTACTACTTTACATTGTTGCAGAGTGTCATTTCTTCAGTGTTGTCACATGAAAAGATATAATACAATATTTACAAAAATGTGAGGGGTGTACTCACTTTTGTGAGATACTACATATATATATATAGGGACATAACCATAACCATTTCAAAAATGTCTTCCCTTAAGCATATGCCCGCTGTATTACACAGCTTTGATGTATCTATCTAATCTATCTATCTCTATATCCTGACAACACCTTGACACGCCTCACAGCTTCTGGCACACTGTGATTTGAAGTGACAAGACCAAAATAGATCTTTATGGTCACAACCATAAGCCCTATGTTTGAAGAGGGGTCAACAAGGCCTATAGTGAAAAGAATACCATCCCCACTGTGAAGCATGGAGGTGGCTCATTGATTTTTTGGGGGGGGGTGAGCTCTAAAGGCTCGGGGAATCTTGTGAATATTGATGGCAAGATGACTGCAGCATGTTATCAGAATATACTGACAGACAATTTGTATCCTCCTGCACAAAGGCTGCGCATGGGACGCTCTTGGACTTTCCAGCATGACAATGACCCTAAGCACAAGGCCAAGGTGACTCTCCAGTGGTTACAGCAGAAAAAGGTGAAGGTTGTGGAGTGGCCATCACAGTCTTCTAACCTTAATATCATCGAGGCGCTCTGGGGAGATCTCAAACTTGCGGTTCATGCAAGACGACCAAAGACTTTACATGACCTGGAGGCATTTTGCCAAGACGAATGGTCAGCTATACCCCCTGCAAGAATTAGGGGCCTGATACACAACTATTACAAAGACTGCATGCTGTCATTGATGCTAAAGAGGGCAATACGCAGTATTAAGATCTAAGTGTATGCAAACTTTTGAACAGGGTCATTTAATTTTTGTCTATGTTGCCATGTATTGTTTTATGTTTGTGCCATCCTGTTATAACCTGCAGTTGAATATGAATCCCATAAGTAATAAAATAAATGTGTTTTGCCTGCTCACTTTCTTTAAAAATGATACATATATTACCAATTCACCAAGGGTATGCAAACTTTTGATCACAACTGTATATCTATATCTATCTATCTATCTATCTATCTACAGTATATATGTATCTATCAAAAACGACAGCAATAAAATTGTAAGGCTGGGAATGCTGTTTGCCACACAATGTGAGTCTCTGACACTCTTAACCTTTTTCTTATCTACAAAGAAGTACAACAATTGTAATATTTTTCTACATTTTTTAACATTCAACTTGTATTTCAAGAACTGTCAAACCAAGTATGCAGGAATAATATAACAATGGATGAATTTTGTATGAATAAGTATTTTAAACCATTACATAAAGCTTTGTAACATGCATCTTATATTTGAAACAGTGGTCAACCAATTATTTTTAACAATACTAAAATGTTTAATTCTGAACTATTCATGAGTAACAAAGAATAGGTCAACTTTGTATGAATGAGCATTTGAAACCATTACAGAATGCTTCTTAACATGCAACTTGTTGTTGAATTACTGGTAAAGCACATAGGTTTTGAATCCAGAGGAAGGCAAACAGTAAAAAAAAAACATGGAAACTTAGCCAATTGCATCAAAGGGGGAAAAAATTAATTCCTACCTGACCCCATTAACTGGTGATTGGATTACTCAATGGATCAATCCTCTCTATTTAATTATACATTTAAATTTTGAGCAAATGATTATGCTCAAGAAAACCCTAATAAGATCCAAGAAAACTACTTTTGAAACTTTTAAAATGCAATGTTAACAATGCAAACATTAACGTAATGTAATAGTAACATTTGAAGTACAATTGTCAAAAAATACAGTGATCTTGAATATTGAATCCAGAGGAAGGCAAAAAAAACAAACAATGGGCCTCATTCTATTATTGGCCGTAAATCGGCCGTAAGGCTGCGATTCCTTGCGAGGGTTCAGTTAACTCGCGATTCTATTTTACGGCCCCGCAAGGATCTCCTTTTACGGCCGGCCGCATATCTTGGAACCGGCCGTAAGCTGTGAAATATAAAAACGCAAAAATAAATTCAAGCCTGCACTGTACAGCTCTGTAAATGCTAGGGATCATATTGGGGGACATGAGGATTAAAAGAAACCCACTCTCAAGCTTGCACATCTGCCCAAACCAGAGTTCAAATTAACTGTTTATTTTCCGGCTGCGGCGTGGGTGTGTCTGAGGTGCTCCAAGCACTCTGGACTTTTTACATGGATATTTTTACGGATATTAAAAATAAAATATTTTACGGATTTGAGTA
The DNA here is from genome assembly GCA_027410445.1 of Discoglossus pictus. Classification (NCBI taxonomy): domain Eukaryota; kingdom Metazoa; phylum Chordata; class Amphibia; order Anura; family Alytidae; genus Discoglossus; species Discoglossus pictus. The sequence continues at coordinate 53,231,034 of CM050175.1, forward strand.
CAGGATAATTATGTGCTATTTTTTCTAACACCTAAAATCCCTTTATAGTCTTCTCAAAGTGCAGGATGGCTTTATTTGAGCTATTTTATGTGCTTAATTGGTGCTAGCGAGACCTCTTTCCTGCAAGTAAGCTGCGGCTCGCTTTTAGCCTTGCAGAGAGGTTTCCCGGAGCAATTGAATTGCAAATCTCTAGCGGCCGTTTTAGTTCAAAGGCTTTCCTCCGGCGCGAGCGGCCGCAAGAGATAGCAAGGCACCGGCCGCAAGCCTGCCGGAATCCCCGGCCGTAAGGGAATAGAATAGCAGAATAGCTTGCGGCCGGTCCTTGCGGCCCCGCAACGGCTGCGGCCGATAATAGAATGAGGCCCAATGAAAGTTGGTCAATTGTTTCAAAATGGTCACACAAAAAAATTCCTTCCTGACCGCATTAACTGGCGATCGTGTTACTCCCTGGATCAATACTCTCTATGTAATTAAACATCTAAATTTAAGAACAAATTGTCATCATACTAACATGAACTCTTAATTATATACAACTAGCAAATTGCCCGTCAAAAAATGACGGCAATGAAATTGTAAGTGAGCTAATGCTGTTTGGTGTGTAATAATGAAATATATAATACATTAATAAATGAATATACTTTACCTATTTTTAAGCATTGTGTTGAAGAGCTGTCAATGTTTTTTGATGTTGCTGCAGCATTAGTGGTGTGGAGTTGCTGTGTAAGCGTTTTGAATGTGTGCAGTGTAATACTGTGCGTGCGCGAGCCGAAACCGTTAGCGTAGTGGTGTACTTCCGCATTGGCGTAAAATGGCGGGTAATGTGTGGTATGCGTCTCGGATTATCCGTAGGTCTTTTGTGGCGTTTTGCGAGTTTCTTGTGGTGTTTTGTGAGTGTGTTGTGGTGTTTTCCGTGTTTCGAGTGCTGTAGCCTCGTTTTTTTTTGTTCGTCGGCCATTTTTTCTCTCGCTTAGCGATTTTATTAGTGTCTAAACTGTTTTATTTTTATTTAAATGAAGGTGTTACTTGCTTTTTTGAGGTCCTGGATGATTCCTCTTGCTGTAGGTAAGCTTTTTATGTGTGTGTTGTCTGTATTTATTGTGTTTTAAATGTTTTTATGTTCGTGTGTTGCGTCCTAGTGTTGCAAGGTGTCGTATGTTGCTAGGTAAAGTTTGCGAGGGTCGTAATTGGTGTGTCGTGTTGTATGCTGTGCGACGTAAAGTTTGCGAGGGCCCTCGCCCGCTGCCCTCGCTACGCGAGCCCGCAAGCGTTAGCAACAACTCACATGCTCACAACTATATATGTGATGAAACAACTTTGTAAAGTTAAAATTATATTTTAAAATGTGGAGAAACAGTAACTTAATGTAGTAACATGTAACCTTGAATTTTAAGAAAATGCCACATAACTGTTTTGTGGGGGCAATCCTGCAAAAAGGCCACTTCCAAGACATTGCAATTTGTTTATTTGTTTGTATGTCCAAGTGGTTCCCTTGAAAAGTGCCCATGAGACTTGTAAGTTTGTCTATGAAAAGTAACCACTTTTCATTCTTGTTTTATTTATTTTTTTGTACTTTTTCTTGTTATTCTTGTAGTTCTGGAAAATGGCAGATAGAGTTTCCTATGTGAAATAGTGGTCCTCTAAAAAGAGTCCCAGTGACATTCTAGTGCATCCTGGAAGTAAAACCACTCTTCTCTGTTTTTTGCCATTTATACAGTTTCTTAGTAAAGTAGTGGTCCCCTAAAAAGAGCCTGAGTGACATCAACTTTCATCCTCAAAATAAAGCCACTGTTCTCTTTGTTTACAGAACCTCATAGTACACATTTTTTTTGGTAAAAATGCATCCATCCTCTAATAAATCACCCTGACTTTGGTTTTCTTCAACATGAATTTTAATTTCCTCTGGATTGTTGCATCTGGAAAAAGCAACATAGAGTTGTCCATGGGCAAATACAGGTTCTTATAAAGAAATACCCACAGACTTAAAAGTTTGTCCTTGTGATTTATTAATGGTCATGGCAAATGCCATGATAATGGGAAATTGTCTCATTTGAAGGACAAAAGGTAAACCACCCCCACTTGGAGCCAAATCAATTTGTGGTATAAAAACTCCTTCACCTTTATGGGTACCAGTCATAATTTCTGCATGTATAAAATGATATTTTAAATCCTGCACAATTAATCTGGTCCCATTACAAAGTCCTTTTTGGGGATTCATATTTCTCAGCAGCATGACAATTGACCCTTTTTTAAGCTGCAAAACATGTGGTGGCATTCCAGAGGGAGTTAAAAAATTAACAAGTTCGATAGAAAAGTTGGATTCACTTTCTTGGTCATCAGCAAGAACCGAATCTGCACTATAGTACAATTTTATTGGTGCATTGATAAATTAAAACATTTCATTATTTAGATTCAAGGCATCTATATTTTTTTATATTAATATCACTTTGTTTGCAATGTCTGAGTAATCGTCGTTATTGATTGTATTCAGAAAGATTTCCGATATTAGTGATTATTTGAAAATAATTTGTGGTGGAATTTCTATGGTGTCATCAGGTAGATTATATATTTGTGGATGTTTTCATTCTCCAATTTGAATTAGCCAATTATTGAATTCATGTTGGTCTTCAGATCTCATATTTTTTTCTAATTTGAGTAAATATTTTCCACACTTTACTTGTTTTCATACATGTTTCGACGATGCCAGTCCTATTTCCATGTGGTACAACAGGTAATGTTTGCCTAAAATCTCCTCCTAACAACATGACCTTTCCACCAAATGTCAAATCATTATCCATAACTTCTTTTAATAATAAATTAATACATTATAATCAATTAGGTTTTTTTGTTTTTTTGGCTTGTAATGAATTCATTTGAATATCCAACGCAGATGTTTCTAAAATGGGAACCGGCAGTTTAAATCCACTATGCACAGTTCTGCCACCTTCTTACAAAAGTGCGGCAATTGCAGTTGTTGCAAATGGCATTGCTATTTGAATTTCCATTAATGCTCTTAATAGTGCAATGGTCTCATTGTAACGTTTCATATAGTCTTGACACATTTTTAATTAAAATGTTTCCCAGAAAGCTAATGCATCAGGTACATTGCAAAATATGCAAATTAATGCAAATTCTTCTCCCATTTGCTTTGGCATTTGACATAGTGCTGCTTCTTCTAAACACCTCTCCCTTTTGGTATCATCTGCTATGAAGTTTTGACGTCTTGCAGCTAATTGGAAAGTATCATAAACTATGTAATTTACTGTGCGTAAATGTTCATAACTTTGTGCACCGGGAACATGTAAAAGAAGTAATCTTAAACTGAAAGGTTCAATGTCTTTTGGACTGACGGTATAAATTCTTGGGATCATTTTATGAGTATCTCTTTTTCGTTGTCGCCATTGGCCATTTACAAATACATAGTGATATGGAATCTCAATGTATAAAAATTGTCTGGCCTCAGTGTCCTGAAAGTTTAATTGAAACCAAGCAGTAGGTGTTGTTGCTCTATGTTCTTTTTGTGCTAGAGCATTTCTTTCATTCCCTGCAGTAAAGAAAACAAATTGACCTTGTGGCAAATATACAGCCAACCGATACACAGCATGTGACGGATCATGCATCTCAAATTTGAGAAGACGCCACATTGCTTCTGGAGCACTGACATAGCAAGCATCGAAATAATTAGAATGTTCGTCATATAAAATTGGATTATCTTGTTGATTTAGTGCACCTTGCACAACAACAGTTGCTGTATCATATTCTTTGTATATATACTTATACACATATTTGATGGATTTAATAGAAGTGCAAGCTTCCACATTTATGTTTGCATTTTACTTCATCAGCAAATGTGGAATGTATGGAACTACATATCTATTATCAACCTTTTGTCCATGGATAATAGCTGTTTGTCCTTCTCTTCTTTTATATAAAGGGTATCCATCGCAATTTGCATAAGTCTGAATTTGATATTGTTTTGGGAATTCTTTAGTGCATTTTTTATTTTCCATACTTGGTGAATTAGGATTCATCTCTCCACATGGGCCATGAATCATTCTGTGTGTTACAATGTCATAAAGTTTTGAATATTTTTCTGGATGTGGCTGTTCAGCAGTAATTACTGAAACACTCTCTCTGCAGTATTCAATTTATCTTTTTCTTGCAGGATTAATAGTATGTGAGCATGTGGCAGGCCTCTTTTTTGAAATTCAATGGTATAAACTAAAGCCACACATTTTTCAAATAAGTATTATATTAGTTATATCCTGAATTAATGAATTGAGTTTTATTTTGAATACTCTCACCACTAAATCTGGTCGGTCAGAAGTATTTTGGCCAAGTTTTAAATTTTCCTTGATCTCTGGCCATTGTGGATTACATGTGAATGTAATGAATAAATTAGATTTTTCAAATTTTGTCACAATAGCCATGACATCATTGTATCTTTCTTGCATATTGCGAGGATATCCTTGGAAAGTGGATGGCAAAATGATTGCTCTTCCAGCTGGAAGGTCTCTGTTGGTAGCTAATTCAGCTACATAATCCATCAATCCACAATATTGTTCTATGCGAAGCTTGTTTTGTTGAAATTTGGAAAATAACATTTAGATTATTTGCTTATTGATATGAATCAATAATCCATCTGTGTGAGAATTTTCCCCCACATAAAATAGGATTAAAATGTTCGCGAATAGCAGTTTGTGCCCCTTTATATTCCAGCATAGAAATATTGTTCCTAATACAAACTTTACTATTGGGATTACAAATTAATATCTTGATGTTTATAAAAAGTTGGTCTTCATTGCGTGGATATATTCTAATATCCCGCTGAAAAGGTGGTTCACTATCCTCATTTTTAAAGACCATGGCAACTTATTTACTGTTGGTAAATTATCCCGTCCTTGATCAGTATTGCAATCTCTTTTCAAAACCATATTTACTCTTGACATTGGCAATTGTTGTATTTGCGCATGTTCCTGTTGTTCTTTTTCAACCTCTGCTAATTTTTTGTATGCTTGACTGTATATGGGTTGTTGGCCATAATTTTATCCAGCTGTACAAAGACTATGCGCAAACACTGTTTATTTTCAGAAAGCGTTGTTGAACAGCTTCCATTGTATCCAAGACATATAACTGTGCAAATTACCCATGCTCTTGTGGGTGTAAATGTGAAGTGCAGTGATAAATTTGTCCTTGAACTCTAAAACAGTAAGGACCATGTCCTGGGACATTTTCTGCTAATGTAGCACCCATAGAAGCAAATGAAATTGCACTGTTATAAGACCTGATATATATTCTTTAAATTAGAATAATTTGGAAATGTGGGATCGCTCATTACACTTTCTAAATATTCAGGAAATGTGTGTCTTTGTGTGTCTTACCTTTCCTTTCTGACAGCAACTAATGAACTAATATCAGGCTCCCATAAATGCATATCTCCACCCTACTATGAGGTCATCAATGGGGTAAAAGCAGCTCTGGTTGAGATGCAATCACATATATATTTGTGAGCATACGAGCCGTTGCCCACGCTTGCGGGCTCGCGTAGCGAGCCTCCGGCCCTCGCAAAGTGAGAGTCGCAGTTGCTGGCAAGGAGCGCCTTTGGCGCTCCTTGCCAGCAACTGCAACCCTTGCAAAATTTTGACATACGAGACATGTTACGACCCATTACGACCTCGCAAAAATCGGCTGCAACACGCGCACATGAAAACATAAAAAATTCAACAAATACACACAACAAATACATAAAAAGCTTACTTACAGGAAGAGGGAGCATCCAGGACCTCAAACATTGAAGTTACTCAATTTAAGTCAAATTAAAAGAGTTTAGACACTACAAAATTCTCTAAGCGAGAGAAAAAATGCCCGCAGAAAAAAACAGAAACGAGGATACAGCAGTCTAAAGACACAAAACACCTACAAACACTTACGTATTTGCCTAAAAACACGAGATTAAAAAACAAGGACGCAATCCGCGCAACCCCAAAAACATTACAAACACAATAAATACAAACAACAAACACATAAAAAGGTTACTCACAGCAAGGGGGGGCACCGAGGACCTCTGGAAGTGAAGTTACACCTCCATTTAAGCACAAATTTCGGAGTTTAGAGACCCAAAAATCACCTAAGCGAGAGAAAAAATGGCCGCCGAACAATACGAAAACGAGGCTAAAGGTCCCTAAACACGCAAAACACTACCATAAAACACGCAAAACACCACCAAACAGCTATGGATATTCCGAAAAAGACCACCAAACAGCTAGGGATATTCCGAAAAAGTCGCACGACATAGAAAATGAACGACGCTACATCAGCCACATTATATACACCAAACACCCTTAGCTCACTTACAATTTCATTGCCGTCATTTTTTGACGGGCAATTCGCTAGGGCTAAATAGTTGGAAACATTATCTGAAGACGTGCTGCTTTCAAATAGTTTCCATTGGCAACAAACCAATTATCTGTAGTGGTTGGGAGGAAGCTAATGAAGAGCCTGGTCTTGTATATGACCATTAAATCATCTACCTTCTTTATTAAGGCATTGTAGTAGCCCTTTAAACTGCTGTTCCTATCTCGATATCAATGACTGTGACTAGACATGATGTTACTACTGCCGTGGGTTTTTACTGGCACCCCAAACCAGATAAGACACAGAAGCAAGAGTGAGTTTATCGGTCTACTTGGCCAAGTCAACTTGTAATAGATGTCAATAAATGTTGAATTGTTACACTAGGCTGTCCAGTTCTCAGCAGACTCACTATGCTTCTTGGCATTACCAATAGCTCCTGTACCGTCAGTAATATATATTTTAGAAATAAGTGAAAGATAACTACAACATGCATTATATCCAATTGTCCAGACTTAATGATGTTCTTTTCCAGGTATATTCTCTTGCTGAATCACTTTGGCACCTGCAAATCTGCTCCTGTTTTGTACACTTCAATGCTATTAATTGACTGGAGTACTTTCAGTGTCAATAGGAAATTGTTTGGTTAGCATTTATTTGGAATAATTATAACACTCCAATCCACTTACTGTCACTTGTTCAGAAATTAGGAGAAATATAAATATTACTTTAAGCTCTAGTGCTGGATGTGAAATGTCGCATTGGTTAATTTGTTGATATCTCTTGGGATGGTACTCGGGTTGGTAATGCACTGAGGCCGCAGTAAATGAAAACCTTTCATATATTTGCTCGTACGACAAGATTTCTAAATAAATTACATGGTATGATGAAGTCATTACAAGAGCGAGGTAATGCGAGGCGCACCTCTCTGAAGTACACATTTTAATGCAATGGCTTTATCAGATCTGGGAAGAGATTCAGCAAAAGCTTCATTTATTGACTTCAGCAACGAATATGGAAGATTAAGTTATCTAAGAGATATTGTAAAATGAATGGAATAGTTCATTGCCTTGAGATCGACAAAAGCATCTAGTTTAAGACTTTGGAAATTCAGACGGATTATTTTTGTGATCTTGTGTAATAGACGAATCATTGTGCTGGGCTCCAGATACTTGTTTAAAGCAGAGGTTTATTTTTAATGGAAACTTCCATGTGTGCTCAGAATATCAATGCACTGCAGTACACTGAAATACAGCATTAACAGGCAAATATAGTAGGGATGCCATTGCTCATGGTATGATTTGTTCAGAGAAATGGGAGGCCCCCCAAAAATGTTATGAATTATCGCGTATTACATATAGGGTTCTGCAACGTCATAAGCCAAATGTGGCTCAGTACATATCAATATAAGTCTCTTAACATCCATAAATTCAACATTCACGATCAGATAGAGGATAGAATATATTGTAATAAAGTGTTTTCTTTCTTGAAATTGCTGCTTAATTATGTGAGTTACCACATTGATAGTTGTTGGTTTACATTACTCCTAATCTCCCATGAATGGCAGAATACATGAGCTGCACTGACTGCTGGCACCAATTAGAACCGCCTGTGTAAGATGAGTAATGAAGTGTTACATTTCCTATATAGTGGAACATCTATATTCATCATTAACTCGTTGCAGAGGGTCGGACAAATACTGAATCGGACGAATACAGAATTTTCATGAAGAATATGGGAGCATTTTTTTTGCCCCAAAAATATGATTATTATAGAATTTGATGACTATAGGGGCTGACGAAACTAGAGGTGCCACTGTATTAGCTTTATATTAGTTACATTGTTGTTTTTACCCATATGTAGAGCAATAGCATAATGTTTAAGGAATGGGGCTGTGAGATCAAATCACATATTTTCCTTTTTTTTAAATAATATATATATTGAAATACATGATTAAACATTATAATGTGTGCCTAATCCACTCTATGCTATGCTTTAAAGCTTTGTAATAAAGCAATAATATTTTTAAAAGGAGGTGTGGATAAAGTGGTATTGGATAATGGAGTGAAAACTTTTAGGCTCATTTGCATGTCCCAGCCCAGTTTCCCCAGAGTGCACTGCAATAGCTGTATTACTCAGAATTCTGAGCAGGAAATACAGTTTTTAACTTATTTTTTATGTTTAAATGTGGACACAAATGAACTTAATGTATATCATAAAAGCGTTTCTTTTACAGATTCGGGTCACATAAGAAAATAGAGACGCACAATAAGGAATTATAATTAAAAAATGTAAAGGTTGTTAAACATACTATACTAAACAATCATGGGTGTAGGACCTGGGGGGGGGGAGGGGGGGGAGATTTTTCTCTGTTTGTATGAATGTATATATAAGCTATTTTATGGCCTGTGTATACGAGCTGAATCTCCCCCAGAGTTTTTAAACTATGACTGTGGTCCTTTAAGACCCTTTAAATGTGATTATCACAAAATGTGTTAAAGAGAATGAAATAAAAATACATATTATTAAAATGGTTCTAGTATACAAACTTTCTAATAAAAAAAAAAAAAAAAAAAACATGATTGGGAAACCATAGACATAATTACAGGATAGAGACAGACCTAGTTATATATTTTAATCTGCATGATAAAGGAACAATAATACTAATTCATTGTGCATTTATATATAAAGCATAGCCGATACACTAGAATATCATTGCATTTAGAAAATAAAAAGGGAGAAAACATGGCATTTATATAATTCTGTAGCATTATCAAGTTCCAATTCTACGTAAAAAATCATCACCTTCCCCCATCCATGACTCAAATATAAGGACATCTCTTAAAGGAACTCTTTAGGCATTGTTTGTATAAAATTTTTTAATTATGTGACATATACAATTTGTACTTCACTATATATTAATTTCCCCTTCTGGATCGCTACCTTGTCATGGTGAAGTGGCTTGTGAACTTTATTGAAGCTGTGAGCTATACCATGTAGGGTCACCCAAGATGGACAGGACATAACAGAAAGGTCAGACAAATTGCCATCTACTGGAGAAGAAACTGGCAACCCACTCCAGTATCTTTGCCAAAAAAAATCTGTGCCTGGAATGATGCGGTCCATGGAGGCACGGAGAATAGGACATGACTGACCGACTTAACAACAAGAATATCACATATATAGTTGTCATAACTGCGGGTTGTCAAACGTTGTTGCTAACTCTGCGGCCCTCGCTCCTTGCCAGCAACTGCGGACCTCGCAACATTTACGGACTTACAACACAGAAATACGAGAAGCGGGGCTTAGAAAAAAAAACATTACAACCTCGCAAAATTACGACTTTAACGGCCGACCCGCGCAAACCTCAAAACATTCAAAACACAATAAATACACCCAACAAACACATAAAAGGCTTACCCACAGCAAGGAGGGGCACCCAGGACCTCTGCAAGTGAAGTTACACCTTCATTTAAGTCCAAATTGAAGAGTTTAGACACCCGAAAATCACCTAAGAAAGAGAAAAAATGGCCGCAGAAAAAAAAGAAAACAAGGCTACAGGACCTTAAACATGCAACACACCACCAAACACATACAGATTTTGTCTTCAGACAATACACAAGTAGCAGCTATAACTAAATATACAACCAAATATCCAGGCTTATCTTGTTGCGCAAATAGCGATAATTCATTTTCTTTTTTTTCAATATATCATATTCTACAGTAAGACGTTTTCCCGTTGTCCTTCCTACTCTGCATTATTAACATGAATGAAACCAGAGCACACAACAAAACATCTTTGACAACAAAAGGGGGGAAATGTCAGATTTCCAGTCATAATAAATTGCCCCCTTAGATTCTTGCTGGCGCTAGATCAGCTAATGCAATCTTTATCTTGTTGAGTGACAACACAAAGCCATTTAAATCTGGAATTATACATTATTGCTTTTTATACAACACATATTTTTCTTGGTAGTTGTGAGACATAACTAATGAATATGATACATCTATGTAAAGAATATATATGATGTAATGGATCAAAGCCAATTGGGATAATATGATTCAGTAAGATGGTTTAATGGAAATTGTGACATTATATAATAGGGTGGGCATTCCTCAAGGTGTAAATTAAATATGTAATAATTTTAAAAACTGGTGAAGTATTAAGGATCTAAGATTCAATGATTATCTATTCAAAATGATGCACTTAGGACACAAAACCCTTACAAGTAGAGCAAATACTTATTAGTTTAATAATGGACATAGAAAAGGAAGGGGATTTGGAGTCATTATTTTTGATGTTTTAAAAGTAGGCAAACAACACATCAATGGAACATGAAAAAGAAAGTAGGATGAGCATGGCCGCATTACATATTAGGCCAACTAGGCAGCTGCCCAGGTTCCTGGAATAAATAAAAAATAAATGTTGCAGTTCGTAGACTGGCTGCTAGGGGTAACCACCTAGAACAAGATGGTTACAACAGGAAAGGGAACTTACACGTTATGGCAAAAATAGGTTTGTGCATTCCTTGTGTACTCACTCGCACGGGCTCCTCCACTTCACTACCTAGGGTCTCCAAAAAGGTAGATACACCCCATAGGATGAGTGGTACTATGCAGGATATTTTATATTAAATATTTAGCAGTTGAATAATAAAGGGACTGTCTCTACAGATCCCTAAGTAGACCCCACCTCCATCCTGTGTCAACAGAGATTTTATACAGTGCTTTGCAAAAGTATTCACCCCCTTGGCATTTTTCGTGTTTTGTTGCCTCACAACCTGGAATTAACATGGATTGTTTGAGGATTTGCATCATTTAATTTACAGAACATGCCCACAACTTTGAAGATGTTTTTTTTATTTTTTTTATTTATTTATTGTGAAGCAAACAACAAATAGGACAAAATAACAGAAAAAGTCAATGTGCATAACTATTCACCCCCCTAAAGTCAATACTTTGTAGAGCCACCTTTTGCGGCAATCACAGCTCCAAGTTGCTTTGGATAAGTCTCTATGAGCTTGCCACATCTTACCACTGGGATTGCTGCCCATACCTCCTTGCAAAACTGCTCCAGCTCCTTCAAGTTGGATGGTTTGCTCTTTTGAACAGCAATCTTTTAAGTTTGACCACAGATTTTCTATTTTATTGAGGTCTGGGCTTTGACTAGGCCATTCCAACACATTTACATGTTTCCCCTAAACCACTCAAGTGTTGCTTTAGCAGTGGGTTTAGGGTCATTGTCCAGGTTTTGCTCAAGAATATCCCTGTATTTAGCAACATCCATCTTTCCCTCAACTCTGACCAGTTTCCCAGTCCTGGCTTCTGTTCTTTGGGTGATGTGGGTTCTTTTTGGTTTGCGCCAGACATAGCGTTTTCTTTGTTGGGCGAAAAGTTACATTTTAGTCTCATCAGACGAGAGCACCTTCCTCCATACATTTTGGGAATCTCCCACATGCCTTTTCGCAAACTCAAAACGTCCCATTTCGTTTTTTGCTGAAAGTAATGGCTATCTTCTGGCCACTCTTTCATAAAGCGCAACTCTATGGAGCGTACGGCTTATTGTCGTCCTATGTACAGATACTCCAGTCTCTACTGTGGAACTCTGCAGCTCCTCCAGGGTTATCTTAGGTCTCTGTGCTGCCTCTCTGATTAATGCCCTCCTTGCCCGTTCTGTGAGTTTTGGTGGGTGGAAGTCTCTTGGCAGGTTTGCGGTTGTTCCATGTTCTTTCCATTTGGTTATGATAGATTTGATGGTGCTCCTGGGGATCATCAAAGATTTGGATATTGGTTATAACCTAACCCTGACTTGTACTCCTCAAAAACATTGTCCATTAATTGTTTGGAGAGTTCCTGGGTCTTCATGGCAGTGTTTGGTTAGTTGTTTCTCTTCCTTAGGTGTTGCAGCCTCTGGGGTCTTTCAAAAAGGTGTATATATATGTAATGCCAGATCATGTGACACTTAGTGAAATGATGTCCACCTGTGTGCAACCTAATTATGTGACTTCTGATGGTAATTAGTTACACCAGAGCTTTTTATGGGTTTCATAACAAAGGGGTCGAAGACATACGCACATGCCAATTTTCTGTTTTCTATTTCTAAAAAATAGTTTTATGTATATATTTTTCTCATTTCACTTCACCAACTTAGACTATTGTGTTCTGATCCATCACATAAAATTAAGATTAACAAAATATTGAACTTAAGGCTGTAATGTAACAAAATAGGTAAAAAGTCAAAGGTGTGAATACTTTTGCAAGGCACTGTATACAGCACACTAAATTGTTGTACCAGACTGCAACCCCTCTCATCAATCTTGACAAGACGTCTCCTGCAGTTCTGGCTGCATTTCTCCCTTCATATTTTTTATTTTGAGTACCCAGTGACTTGGGGCAATAAGGCAAAGAACCTCATTGTAAACCTAGTCTTGGCATTAGCCAAGCTGGCTATTTATGAATCCAGTAAGCAGTGTTTGGCAGAGGAGGTTCCACCACTTGTGTGAGGACATGTTCCAGGCATTGGTGAGCTTACATATTCGGGTTAGAGTACCACCTGGCTGGATTCATTTCTACTCAAGCTCCAAATCTGATATAAATTATTTTGCAGTTAACATATCTTTTTGTGGTTGGCCATGTTTCTTCCATGGCGTGGCTGTGAGTAACAACTCCAGATTAGCCAATTATGATAAGCCCTCAACTTAATACATTGTGTCCAGTTCAATCTCTTAAATCATATTAATAAGTTCAAAGCAATTCAAAGATGGTCTATAAAGTTGCTTGGTGTAAAAGACAATACCTCTAACGACAGACATTTTTGACCTTACTATTTATAGTTTGAAGGACAGAAAGAAGAGGGGGAGACATGATAAGAAAAGAATAAAGGATTACATGCAAAAGCAAATGGTAGGGTCCAGTGCAGTTAAGGAAATTAAATAAGACACAGAAAAGCATCAGGATTAATTTAGCCAAGTGTTTTAGGTAGATATAAAATGCCTTTTGGTTCTCATCTGCCTTCCAATCTATGTCACTCTGTGGAATCAAGTTATTGTGGCTGTTAAGATATGAAAACAGTTTTTCCCAATATAGGACATGAAGTTCATTAGTGACACAAAACACAGCATGTGTTACATTAATAATATCAGTACACAAGACAAGACTCTCCATTATCTGCAGTATCAATAGTTGGAGATCCCAGGTGCCAGCAGGTGCAATATTGAGTGCTACATCTGTAATCTAATATTGTTTTTTTTTTTTATCAAAAACCCTCTGGTTTTCTTGGATGTACTTCAAAATGAAGTGATTAGATTGAATCCTTATATTGATATAAAATAGTAGTACTTTAACCCATTCACTACTGTTGAAACCAATACATGTTTATACTCCACATGTTACTTCCTAATACATTATTCTGCTGATTTACACAGTTTATAAATAATGTTTCAGTCTAGTATGTTCCTATAAATGTTCCTGACAGCTTCTGACATACTGTATATAAGCATCTACAGTAGAGTTAACCGGCACCCATGGGGATTGGTAGATGCCGAATTAACGCTGGATAAATGTAGTTTTTGGTTGCTTGAGCGTTACTAGTAAAAGAGGCCTAGATTAGCTGCACATAGGATGCTCTGCTAAGTAATATTTGTCAGTGAGGGCTGCTCTAGCAGCAGCAGCTTTCATTCCTCATTTACACACAAGTACGTTTGGCTGGACGGTGCAGTGCTGAATCCGAGCAATGTAAACCCAACACTGCATTGGCTCAGTCACTCATGCCTGTCTGCTTCCAGGTAACATTGAATTGCAGATACATAAAGTGGATGACATCTAGGTGCCTGAAAGCATTATGTTCCATGACAACCTGGGTCCTGGCATTTGTAAGTGTTTGTCTCTGGTGGTGCAACCAATATTCCAAAAACGTCCATAATCCCTGGAGGCATGCAACTTCAAGGGAAGCACTCAGACTCAGTATTCTTTCTCCATGGCAATGACCAATGTCCCCTTCTTCCGAGTCAGTTAAGAGCAAGCAAAATTTTCTGGGGGAGCTACATTGAAATTGTGTCCTGGGGGTCCTTATCGGCAGTCCATGGAAAATGGAACCTCCAGTCTAGAAGGGATTTGGAATAGTCCTTTCCCAGGGCAACCATTCCCAACCAAATCTGTGAAACCACCTGGCCTACTGTATCTGAAGCAGTATAAGGTCCAATGGGTAACAACATTTTTCTCCTTTCCAGGCCTGAGCCTTCCCCTGTTTATGAGAGAATTCTGGGTTTAAAGAGTGGGCTTGAGTCATTCCCAGCTCTACTCATTCTGGGTTCTCCCCTTGACCTAGGGTCTGTAAATAGTTGCATTTCTCCTCTACTGCCCTACTATTAGCGGTGGTGCTGGGAATAGCTGGTCCTTTGGTTGTTGGTCTGGCAGGACCTCAGGGCTCATCCTGGTTCCTGCCCCTGGACCTGTGTCTAGCTCCCTGATTGTGGTTATCAGCTGGAGCCCTATTGCTGGTTCACAGTCCATGTTTTATTCTTCAAAGAACCTAGGAGCATGGTGGCTCCCCTCTAGGCCCTCTACTTGGCCTACTTCCTGGAAATAATCCTCTGTGCCCCCTTCCAGAACCGCATTTCCCAATGAGTCAGTAGTTTCTAATAGGAAACAACAATCCAAACAGCTGCATGCTTCTAGGGCCTCTTCATTGCAGGATGCATTTTCTTCATCCTCACCTGTTTGCAGGGCTCTTTCTACACCTTGGGCCAAGTCTTACCCTGAACTGTCTTCTCCAGCAGCTCAACATACTTGGTACCAGCTGCAACTCTTGCTGGATCAAAGGCTCAATCAGAAATCCCTTAGACCCTAGTTTTAGTGCCAATTCTTGGCAGCATTGATTATACAGGATCCCACCCCTTTCTGAAGGTCCAATGCCAAATGTTGAATCACACTGTAGTACCTACTGGAGACTTTCCATTAATTCCAGCTTGTAGTAGATAGGCTGGTAAAGCAACAGCTGGTGCCATCTAGGCATCATACTGCTCTCCCACATAGAGCTCTTCCCAGACCAGATCTAACATCCATTCCAATAGCTCCTTGCTGGAGCCCTAAGAATGACATTCGCTTACTTATAAGAGATGCTACCAGATCCGCTTCTGAGGAAAGCCAGTGTGCCTGCCGCTCCATCATCTTTGTGATCTGGCTTCTTTTCTCCTGGATCACCTCTGCTAGGCATGCACTCAATGAGCTGGTCTGGGCACAATGGGCAAACCGACTTTAGGTCTCAGCATTTGGAGGCTTATCCACTGAGAAAAATATTTTTGGGGGCTTGGAGTGATTGCAATCC
Organism: Discoglossus pictus; assembly: GCA_027410445.1. Classification (NCBI taxonomy): domain Eukaryota; kingdom Metazoa; phylum Chordata; class Amphibia; order Anura; family Alytidae; genus Discoglossus; species Discoglossus pictus. Next base: position 53,246,707 of record CM050175.1, read on the forward strand.
TGGCTGCATAGTTCTGTTGAGTTGTCTTACTGGTCAGCTCCCTTTTTTACGTGGGCCACCACTAGCTTGGCCGCTACGGGGCTCTGCCCCACAACAGACACTGGAGAGAGGCAAGCAGGCAACTCTCTTCTCTTAGACTGTACTTCCTGCCTGATCTGTGCCTGGCGAGCCACCAACAGATCCATAGTTAGATCCTTAGGCATAATAGCTATACACCTTTGAAACCTTCTGGACACCTCGTCTTCATAGGTAGCTATCTTGCTGCTTATTTCTGCTGCTGGGATCATGATTCTGCCACCAGTTTTTACAATCTGCTTTCTTCAGTTGGCTTGATAAAGCTGTTATGGAAAAACCTACCCAGCAGATCTTTCAGGTTCTTTTGATCCCTTCACCAAGGCAGCAGATATCTCGCTGCTTGCTGCTTATTTCTGCTGCTGGGATCCTGCTTCTGCCACCAGTTTTTACAATCTGCTTTCTTCAGTTGGCTTGATAAAGCTGTTATGGAAAAACCTACCCAGCAGATCTTTCAGGTTCTTTTGATCCCTTCACCAAGGCAGCAGATATCTCTAAAATCCCTCTTCCTTGAATGAAGCATTTAAAAATGTGAGCACACAGGATAAGCATATGGGATACTTCATCTGGACAAGTGGTGCTGGAACAGTTTTTACTGTGGGGAAACTTCATAACAGATACACCTTTTTTATATCAACCACCAGATGAAACTTTAATAAATAACTCAAATTATTTAACTGACTCTATACTTAATAGTTATGGACTATCAATGAAACTTTCAGTTTGAATTTAACCTGTCATCAGAGAGAGTGGACACTGAATCTAAAAATACATAGAGAAGCAACGTAACATACAGTAATTAAGATACATAGGCTAATCAACATATCATAAAAATGTATTACATAACTATAACAACTACTGAGCCCAAAGGGTGGTCAAGGGGATCATGACACCACTATTAGTAGAGCACGTCATTATCTCCATCTAAATAATATGTAATACTATTCAAACCCACACATACTTTAACCATTAAAACTTCAATTGGTGGGTAAACCTAGATGGCACTGAGTTCCTTTTGCATTATTGATGAATTTTGACCCTATGCATGCCCATGGGCTAGTCACACTGGTTCTTACACCCTTTCATGTATTATGTTTTACATTGCCTTGATTCTGACTTCATCTCGATGCAAGCTTTCAAATCTCTCTCTTCAGAAGTGTGCAAATTGGCTGCACTTTTTCTCTCAAAGGCTCAGCTTCCTAATGATATAATACATACTCTTACATGTTTCTGAGGTGCAGTTGATGTATTAAAGACGGAGTTACAACAAGAGCATTTTGAACACTAAGAATTATAATTTTACATTCTCTGCTGAACCATTTGAGAAATCATCTGCTCTAACCAGTATCCGATTTCTAAATTCATCATATATATATAAAAAAAGTAAATGTGAATATTTAGCACGAGAAAGCAGGAGAGATCTCATTTGCAAGGCTGTTAAAGTAGGAAAGGTTAATATTCACCGAACCTCTTGGCTCATACATAAACACGAAGAGTGCAGATTTCTGCTTCCAGCGTTCACCTGAATGATGAATACAGAATGTCACATAATAATGAGAGGGAACCTACTCAAGAGAAGGGCTCCCAGGGCCAGTAATCACATATCCTGGAAATATTCAGGCACTGACAATTGAAGGCTTGCATTGGCACCTTAGTAGACTAATTAGCTATTGGCCTAATGTTGAGTTTGGTGCGAGTCTGCAGAAGAATTGTATCTGTGTCTACGCACTATTACCATATACTGGCTACTAAATAGAGAAAGGCCAATCTTAGCCAGGAAATGTTGTAATTCATGCAATTTCAGATGATATATACATCCTTGTCACCTATATAAAAGGTGTAAATACTGATTTATAAAGTAAATTACAGAACAGCTATTCTACAGCGACTTTATTAAAATCAATAAAATGGTTTGTCTGTATATTATTTTTGGGTAGTTGCATTTCTTGTTAATTTTTCTCTAATATAGCAACCTCTGTTTGCCCTCCTCCACTATTTGCCATGGCATCCTATGTACTCCCACTTTTTATTGCCCTGGTATTAATTCCTAGAGGGAGGGGAGAGAGATAGCGCACGAGCACCTAGTGTAGATCAATGGCAACACTATTATAGATGTAACTTTCAGCTGTCTATCACCCTCCCCTGGAGAAACCTCAAATGTAATCAGGTATCAAGATCACATCCAATATAATCTTAACGCAAGTGACAGCGTTCTTCACCTCTGGCTCATCTGTTACAGTCTGCTTTACTGTATATACGTTTGTGTATTATAGTTTTTACACATGTACAGATATGATAACGTTATATGTGATAGATTGTAGGTATGTTCTTGATATATCCATATATTACCACTGGTGTGTCAATAGACTCAATACGTGGGGTTGAGAATCTGACCATGTCAGTTCTGTGTATACATAGTATATAACAAAGTTACTCCAATGGACGCCCTGTATCGATATCGTCATCTGACTAGTAGGAGGACACTCAATCATAGTAGGATTAAAATCATAGCACACAGAGATGCATAGGACATGCTCCAAGCACCAGGCGCTTTCTAGTGACATCATTAATCAGTTTCCTCATCCTGCCCCCCGATTTTGTTGTAATCGCTAGGCATAAAGGTGAGTAGTCGTGATGAGTAGCTCAAAAGTAGGCATGCACTTTGCTAATACCATGTGGCAAATAGAAATGACTAAGATCAAGCAGTATGTGAACAGTGAATCACCTCCCACACGGGTACAGCGATGTTTTTTTCGATAAGGGGAAATGGATCCATATCTGCACACATTTTACCATTATTATCTGGAATATTGGAGCTATTATTGTTCCAATTATTATATCATGTTATATATTATTACCATAACTTACCATAACTTCATGGATCCTCTACATATTAACTGTTCATTTGAGCCCTCCATTGACCAGACAGTTTAAATCATATATAAATGTATATATAAACTGCCAGGTCAGATTTTTAAATATCTAGATAACCATCCCATCTGCTAATTAGAATGTCACACAATCTGTCAAGTAGTGGACATATATGGGCTTCAATGGAATGAAAAATAATAGTGACACATGGTTATCAAATATCAACTTGTTTAATCATATTATTATATGATATATGTTTTTATTATTCACTATTTATATTATATTTTTATATAACGTCACTACTAGTATATACTGTCCTACATTTGGAACTATTCTATAGGTTTGGTTCTTCACAAGGTTGTCAAGGTGTATTATAAATAAATACATGTAAAGGTGTATATATGTTTTGTTATATCTATTATTATTATTATCTTTTATTTGTATCGCGCCAACATATTCCGTAGCGCTGTACAGGGGATAAGAACAGGGGAAATACAAGTTTAACAAATTAAAAAGTTGAAGGGCCCTGTTTTGAGCTTAGAATCTTAGCAGAAAGTGCTTTATCCCAAAGCACCCTACAAGACTACAAACTAGCTACTTACTAATTAAAGGGTGGAGAACTGGGGAAGAGTAACAGATAAAGAGTAGCAAGGGTCAGGAAGCAAGTGAAACATAGAAAGAGTTTAATTTTAGAGGGAGAGGGGAGGTATCTGAGGTGAAAGACTAGTATGTTGGCTAACACCTAGTGTTGAGATGATATATCTGCAAGTAGGAAGTCAGGTGTTTTCCATGGCTCTATAAATTTAATTTGCGTTGGGGTGGGTGGGTGAGGGGGAGGGAGAGCAATATTCTGAGAATCTCACAGATGTAGCAGGCCTTGAAGCAGAGTGAATTTGCACTGCTGAGGTGTTGTGCATGCAGCTATGAGAATCTCACAGATGTAGCAGGCCTTGAAGCAGAGTGAATTTGCACTGAAAGAAATAGAAACAATGGATTGTTGGACATACAGAACAGGAAGATAGGGGAGTTAGAGAGGAATATCTATATTTATATTGTTTATATTGACGACATGGAATCTTGTCTAATGCATGAAATATGTACTTATGTATATTGTTACAATTTTACATTTGTGTGTGCATTTTTTACACACACACATATATATATATATATTAGCGAATTGCCCGTCAAAAAATGACGGCAATGAAATTGTAAGTGAGCTAATGGTATTTGGTGTAGAATAACTAATAGATTAATTAAGTAATATACTTTACCTATTTGGAAGTAATATATGCAGGAAGCATTGTGTTGAAGAGCTGGCAATCTGTTTTGATGTTGCTGCAGCATTAGTGGTGTGAAGCTGCTGTGTAAGCGTGATGAATGTGTGCAGTGTAATAGTGTGCGTGCGCGAGACCAAACCGTTAGCGTAGTTGTGTACTTCCGCATTGTTCTAAAATGGCGGGTAATGTGTGGTATATGTCTGTAGCGTGTTTCTTGTGGTGTTTTGCGTGTTTAGAGCGCTGTAGCCTCGTTTTCGTTTTTTTCTGCAACCATTTTTGCTCTTGCTTAGAGAATTTTTGAGTGTCTAAACTCTTTTATTTTGAGTTAAATTAGGGTGTAACTTCATTTTTTAAGGTCCTGGATGCTCCCTCTTGCTGTAGGTCAGCTTTTTATGTATGTGTTGTGTGTATTTATTGTGTGAGGGGTGTTAGGGTTAGGGTAAGGGGTGTTAGGGATAAGTGTGAGGGGGTATTAGGGTTAGGTGTTAGGTTGATGGGTGTTATGGATAAGTGTGAGGGGTGTTAGGGTTAGGGTAAGGGGTGTTAGGGATAAGTGTGAGGGGTGTTAGGGTTAGGTGCTAGGGTGAGGGGTGTTAGGGATAAGTGTGATGGGTGTTAGGGTAAGGGATGTTAGGGTTAGGTGTTAGGGTATGGGCTGTTAGGGATAAGTGTGAGGGGGTATTAGGGTTAGGTGTTAGGTTGATGGGTGTTATGGATAAGTGTGAGGGGTGTTAGGGTTAGGGTGAGGGGTGTTAGGGTTAGGTGTAAGCGTGAGGGGTGTTAGGGATAAGTGTGATGGGTGTTAGGGTAAGGGATGTTAGGGTTAGGTGTTAGGGTAAGGGCTGTTAGGGATAAATGTGAGGGGGTATTAGGGTTAGGTGTTAGGTTGATGGGTGTTATGGATAAGTGTGAGGGGTGTTAGGGTTAGGGTGAAGGGTGTTAGGGATAAGTGTGAGGGGTGTTAGGGTTAGGTGTTAGGGTGAGGGGCGTAAGGGATAAGTGTGATGGGTGTTAGGGTAAGGGATGTTAGGGTTAGGTGTTAGGGTAAGGGCTGTTAGGGATAAGTGTGAGGGGGTATTAGGGTTAGGTGTTAGGTTGATGGGTGTTATGGATAAGTGTGAGGGGTGTTAGGGTTAGGGTGAGGAGTGTTAGGGATAAGTGTGAGGGGTGTTAGGGTTAGGTGTTAGGGTGAGGGGTGTTAGGGATAAGTGTGATGGGTGTTAGGGTAAGGGATGTTAGGGTTAGGTGTTAGGGTAAGGGCTGTTAGGGATAAGTGTGAGAGGGTATTAGGGTTAGGTGTTAGGGTGAGGGGTGTTAAGGATAAGTGTAAGGGGTGTTAGGGTGAGGCATGTTAGGAATAAGTGTGAGGGGTGTTAGGGTTAGGTGTTAGGTTGATGGGTGTTATGGATAAGTGTGAGGGGTGTTAGGGTTGGGTGCAAAGGTGGGGGAGGATGATGATAAGGGGGGAAGAGGCACAGGGGTGTCCTTGCAGCAGAGATCAAAAGAGTCCTTCAGGACTGTATTGCACACTGTGTACAGTAGCCTAGCTATGGTTTTCCCTTTTGATGCAGTATCACCTACACTCTCCCTCCTCTCAGTAAGACTGCAAGTTAGTTATGATTCCAAAATGGCTGCTGTCCATGAGGTAGAAGGGTCTGGAAAGCAAGGTATGATGCTGATTGGCTGGAATGTGTCTGCTGACTGTGAGTTGCAGGGTCAAAGTTTGCTCAATGATAAAGTATAGGGGGCAGATCGAACATTGCATATGTTCGCAGTTCGCCGTGAACGCGATCATGCTATGTTCGCCGGGAACAGTCCGCCGGCGAACTATTCACGACATCTCTACTCACAACTATATATATATATATATATATATATATATATATATATATATATATATATATATATATATATATATATATATTCTTGTAGGATATTTCTAACTGAAGAAGCTGCATCAGGAGCAGCTAAACACTTTTTGTACACATATTTATCCTTTTAGAACATTATATGTTTTTCGGATCAAACAAGTAACAAGTAGGGGTGTTGGAGTAACTTTGTGATATACTATGTATGCACAGAACTGACATGGTCAGATTCTCAACCCCACGTATTGAGTCTATTGACACACCGGTGGTAATATATTGATATACCAAGAACAAAGCTACGATCGATCACATATAACCTTGTCATACCTGTACATGTGTAAAAACTATAATACAAAAACTTATATAAAGCAGACTGTAACAGACGAGCCAGAAGTGAAGAACGCTGTCACATGCCTGGAGATTTTATTGGATGTGATCTTGATACCTCATTACATTTGAGGCTTCTCCAGGTGAGAGTCATAGACAGCTTAAAGTTACATCTATAATAGTGTTCCCATTGATATGACTAGAAGCTTTTAGAAGGGTTAATAAGGGATAATATACAAGAATATGTCTATTTGAACAGGATTATAAGTAGGAGTCAACATGGATTTATGAGGGATAGGTCATGTCAAGCAAATCTAATTAGTTTCTATAAGGAGGTTAGTAGGAACCTGGATCAAGGCAACTCAGTGGATGTATTCTTTTGGATTTTGCAAAGGCTTTTGATACAGTGCCACATGGGAGACTATTGTGCAAACTAAGAGATAAAGGAATTGCAATAAATATCTGCTTATGGTTGGAGAGCTGGCTAAAAAACAAAAACAGGAAGCAAAGGGTTGTTGTAAATGGAACACACTCCAATTGGACTAATGTAGTAAGTGGGGTTCCTCATGGTTCAGTATTAGGTCCCCTCCTTTTTAACATATTTATTAATGACTTAGAGGTGGGATTGGAGTGTGGTGTCTCCATTTTTGCTGATGACACAAAGTTGTGCAAGGTAATTAAATCAGATAATCATGTGCTTTCCTTCCAAAGGGATTTACATAAAATTGAGGACTGGGCATCTAAATGGCATATGAGATTTAATACGAATAAATGTAAAGTTATGCATCTGGGAAGGAAAAATAGCCATGCAATTTATAATCTTAATGGAGCAAATCTAGGTGTATCAGATATTGAAAGGGATTTGGGAGTGCTTGTGGACAACCACCTAGGTAACAGTACTCAAACCCAAGCAGCAGCTGCAAAGGGAAATAAAATATTAGCATGTATTAAGAAGGGTATAGAAGCCAGGGAAGCAAATATAATTCTGCCACTATACAAATCTCTAGTACGCCCTCATTTGGAATATGGAGTACAATTTTGGGCACCACTTCATAAAAAGGACATTTTAGAGCTGGAAAAGGTACAGAGGAGGGCAACAAAACTAATAAGGGGAATGGAGGGGCTAAGTTATGAAGAAAGGCAAAGAATATCCTAAATCTAAAATCGGTAAAATTATGTAAAACACCCCAGAGTAAATCAGAGGGCCTCCATATCCCCACTACTTTCCCTATTTCGTTATGGGGATCTTATCCGGCCATTTTCTACCATCAGGTAGTTGCTTTGTAAACCTTAGTGTTATGTGTTTTGTACCTATCCCTGGAGGGTATTCATGAGGGCCTGTAAGAGCAAGTATATGTTCCACAGGCCCCTCTATACCAATCAAGGGTGCGGGATGTATGTTGAAAGTTTGATAGATGTGTGGGATATATATAGAAGTTGGGAATTACCAAATAAGATATTCAAATTCATAAGTTTAGTTAATGACCAAAGGAATAAAAATAATTTCACACAATGTTAATGGACTAAACTCACCGACCAAAAGGAAAATTGCTTTTTTAAATTATGTCAAAATCAAAGCAGATATATTGTGCCTTCAGGAGACCCACCTGAAGAAGGTTTCATTTAAGTATCTGGCTGATAGACAATACCCTTTTAATATACACTCGACCTTCAAAAGTAAATCTAAGGGAGTTTCTATACTGTTTAATAAAAGATTAAAAGTTTCGGAACTGTTCTCAAAAATAGATCCTCTAGGTAGATAAATAATATGGTCGGGGTATGTCAATAACTGTTTACTAACTCTTGCAAATGTATATTTGCCTAATAAACATCAGATCAGTTACTTAAAAACTTTTCTGAAAGATCTGCATAAATTGAAGAGAGGGCGGCATATTCTATGTGGAGACTTCAACATGATTAGGGACTCCCATATGGATAAACAGAGGGCTTATAAGATAAAATCAGAAGCCAAAGAATTTAAAATTGCCCTAGACTTTTCCAAAATTGTAAATGATTATGAATTGTATGACATCTGGAGAGTCCTCCATCCCAGTAGCAAAGATTATACTTTTTTCTTGAATCAATTTAAATCTTTATCCCGCATAGACTATATATTTTCTGATGTAAACACCTTAAAAATGATAGGGAAGTCAGATATCATTTTAACACCCTGGTCAGACCACAGTATGAACAGTATTAATCTGGAGGATTCACTGGATTTAAAAGTAATAAAAAGATGCAAAATCAATCCAATACTATTCAAAAATATAGATAATCTTAACGCAGTGAAAAAGGATACCTTGGAATTTTTTGAGCTTAATAAAGACTCAGTGACCTCCAGTAAGATACTGTGGTGTTCCTATAAAGTCTATATCAGGGGCACCTTAATTTCAAGCATTGCAGACATAAACAAGCAAAGGGGAAAACCCCTAAAAACTCTATATATTGAACTAGAAAAATTGCATCAGCTCAACAAAAAGAGCCCAAATACAGATTTCGGTCATAAAATAAATGCATTAAATAATCAAATAAATCATATTCTACAATCTCAGGCAGATAACCTTCTCTGGAGACTACAACAATCAAAATTTCTATATGGTAATAAAACTGGTAAAATTCTCGCGAATAGACTAAAGAAACAACGAAATCATAATAGGATCTTAAACTTATTAGATAATGAGAAAAAAGCTCATATGAATCTGGATAAAATCTGTGAGCTCTTTCAGGAGTTCTACGAGAAACTATACAACTTAGATAAGGATGAGAACTTTGTAAAACCAGACAGGGCAGATATTGATACCTTCCTAGATAAGATCCAGTTCCCTAGGATTTCTGACCAAGAATCCATAGATCTAAACAGGAAAATATCGGGTGATGAAATTATTAAAGTAATAAATTCTGGTAAAACAAACAAAGCCCCAGGTCTAGATGGTTTTGACCCTCTGTTCTACAAGGTACTACAGTCTGAGCTTAAACCTGTTTTACATAGCTTATTTAACGAAATTAAACAATCAGGTCACATTCCGTTTAAAAATTATAAATATTCTAAAGGAAGGGAAGAATCCTGAGGAGTGCAGTAGCTACAGACCAATCTCTTTAGTAAACATAGATGTCAAATTATACTCAAAAATTCTAGCAAATAGGCTAAAGAATATCATTGTCAATATGATCCATCCGGATCAAACAGGGTTTATCCCAGGACGCCAGACATCAGATAACTCAAGAAGACTTTTGAATATATTATCTTATGTCAAAGAAAAAGATATACCGGTAATGATACTATCACTAGATGCCGAAAAAGCCTTTGATCGAGTTAACTGGGAATTTTTACAATGTGTATTGATGAGATTTGGTCTGGGTGAATTTGCTTCCAAGTCTGTTAAAGCTCTTTATAGAAATCCCTTTTTACGAGTTGTGAATCCGGAATTTGAATCAAAACAATTCAAAATAAGGAATGGTACCCGTCAGGGGTGTCCTTTATCCCCGCTTTAATTTATACTTTTCATGGAACCACTGGCAATACACATACGACAGTGCAAGGATATTAAAGGGGTCTGTATAGGCAAAGAAGAGTTCAAATACATGGCATTTGCAGACAATATCATAGTCACCTTAACAAATCCGGTACATGCCTGCTATAAACTCCAAGAAATAGTCGAGGAGTTTGGCAGGCTATCTTTTTTCAAAGTTAACCACTCAAAATCAGATACCTTAATAAAAGGCATAACACCTGAAATTAAAAATAAATTAAGGGAAGTTTTTAGCTTTAATTGGGACTCTAAATATATAGTTCATTTAGGTATAAGATTTTCTTTCCGGGTGGATAAAATCCTCAAAGACAACATTAATGAGGTGATGAAGCGAATTAGACCTACATTAATTGATTGGAGCTATTTTAACCTATCTTGGTCAGCTAGAATAGCTTCAATCAATATGAATATACTCCCTAAAATCACATATTGTATGAGATCCATACCTGATGTTTTAGCCAACAACTACTTGAAGTGTATTCAGGACCAATTAGATAAATTTCTGTATGTAGCAAGAAAACAGAGGATCCCGAAAAGTATAACTTACAAAAAATTAATTAATGGAGGCTTAAATGCACCATGTTTAAAAGAAATTCATCTTAAGATAATCATCGCCCAACTCATATGCTGGAACATTACCAAAGATAAGCCAAGATGGTTAATGTTGGAAGAAGCACTAGTGAAGTACTTCCCCATCCAAACATTGTTCTGGTTTCCTGCATATAATAAAACTATGGCCAGCAATCTTCCAAAAAAATTACATGCTATTTTAAAACTTTGGTATAATTCTAGAAAGAAGTTGCAATTATTAAATATACCTTCAATTGCGGATCCTTTAGAACTCTTGAAACCGAAGGTGCAATGTCCTATAATAAAGATGTTATTTGACCACGGCCTAAGAAGTATCTCTCATTTATACAATAAAGGTAATCTCCTTACTATACATGTATTACAGCAGAAACTGAAGCCAAAAAAACTAAATTGGTTAAACTACGAAAGTCTTAAGCAAAACTTGTCGGAGAGAGCTTATATATTTTCAGGGATGAATATCCCAACTAAATTAGAAGAACTCATTCTAAAAGGAGAAATGTCACATATCATCTCTAAGTGCAGTAGAATCATTGATGACCTCACCCCCTTTATTAAAAGCCCAGGGGTTAAAGGCTGGGAAATTGATCTAGGGATCAGCTTAGAATAAATAAGCTGGAGGGAAATTCTAAAAACCACAAAAAAATCCTCTGTTAATGTATCATACACAGAGCTGTATTTTAAAATTATTCACAGATGGCATTTAACACCAGTTAAAATGGGGAAAATCAACTTAGAAGAGTTAGATCGTTGTTGGAAACTATGTGGCTCACGAGGGACCGATTACCATATCTGGTGGGAATGCATTAAAATACAGAAGTGGTGGCTAGATATTTCTCAATTAATATCCAAGTTGCTTGATAAACAAATTATATGGTCTCCCCAAGTAGCCATTCTTCACATGAATTTAGAGAAACTACCTCCTATAGAGAGATATTTGACTGCCACATTCTTTTGGTGGCTAAGTACCTTATAGTAAAATACTGGAAGCAACCCACGATTCCAACAATTAGTGAACTGTGTAACCATGTTCATATAAATAGAGAGTTGATGAATAATCGGAATGGCATTTTATCGGAGCGTTATGCCCGTCATTTTAGTTGGTTGAAATGGGACTGTTACATGGAGTCTCTATAACGATTTTAAAGCCTTTTCCTCTTTATGTAAGACGACCCCATATTATTTATTTCAATATCACTGTGTCTAGCTCAAAATAACAAGTGAAAAAAAAAAAAAAGTCTGGCCAGGGAGTTTTAGTAATTTTTTGCTCCTCTCCCTTACTAACGGATCTATTAGATCCAAGAGTCGGTTGAGTTTCTTTTTTAAATTTATTTTTTGGTAAACAAGTACCTTGTGTCAAGATATTGAACGGTTTGACAATGCTCCCACACTGAGGATCAAATAGATGATTGTGTATTTATTGTATTAACTATCTATTAAGGTATTTATTGTTTTTGTATGTTATGTTTTAATTTGTTTTTGTATGTTTTCTAAAACTCAATAAAAAAAAAAAAGTTATGAAGAAAGACTAACCAAATTAAACGTATTTTCTCTAGAAAAAAGGCATCTAAGAGGAGATATGATTACCTTATATAAATACATCCAGGGGCAGTATAAAGATTTGTCAAGGGAGCTTTTTTGTGCCAAGAGGTTTTCAACTGACAAGAGGAAATTCCTTGAGGTTAGAAGTAAAAAGATTCTACCTTAAAGAAAGAAAAGGGTTCTTCACAGTAAGGGTGGTTAATCTGTGGAATTCTCTACCAGAGGAGGTGGTGACAGCGGATTTGATAGATAACTTTAAAAGGGGACTGGATTTATTTCTAATTAAAAAGGGATTTCAGGGTTATCATGAATAATTAGAGAGAAAATATTGATCCAGGGAGAAATCTAATCGCCTGTATCTGGGGTCAGGAAGGAATTTTCTTTTTTCCTTTGGCTAAGTGTCACTTGGGTTTTTTCTGTTTGCCTTCCTCTGGATTAATAAATAACTAAAAAAAATTAATAAACAGATTAATAATTAATTAACAACTAATTAATATTGAATCTGCATATTGTAGATCAGAGGAGATCTTAAAAGGTTGAACTTGATGGACTGAAAGTCTTTTTTCAACCTTAATTACTATGGGCCTCATTCTATTAGCGGCCGTAAATCGTCCGTAAGGCTGCGATTCCTTGCGGGGGTTCAGTTAACTCGCGATTCTATTATACGGCCCCGCAAGGATCTCCTTTTACGGCCGGCCGCATATCTTGGAACCGGCCGTAATCTCAGAAATATAAAAACTCAAAAATAAATTCAAGCCTGCACTGTACAGCTCTGTAAATGCTAGGGATCATATTGGGGGACATGAGGATTAAAAGTAACCCACTCTCAAGCTTGCACATCTGCCCAAACCCGAGTTCAAATTAACTGTTTATTTTCCGGCTGCGGCGTGGGCATGTCTGAGGTGCTCCAAGCACTCTGGACTTTTTACATGGATATTTTACGGATATTAAAAATAAAATATTTTACGGATTTGAGTACAGGATAATTATGTGCTATTTTTTCTAACACCTAAAATCCCTTTATAGTCTTCGCAAAGTGCAGGATGGCTTTATTTGAGCTATTTTATGTGCTTAATTGGTGCTAGCGAGACCTCTTTCCTGCAAGTAAGCTGCGGCTCGCTTTTAGCCTTGCAGAGAGGTTTCCCGGAGCAATTGAATTGCAAAACTCTTGCGGACGTTTTAGATCAAAGGCTTTCCTCTGGCGCGAGCGGCCGCAAGAGATAGCAAGGCACCGGCCGCAAGCCTGCCGGAGCCTCCGGCCATAAGGGAATAGAATAGCCGAATAGCTTGCGGCCGGTCCTTGCGGCCCCGCAACGGCTGCGGCCGCTAATAGAATGAGGCCTCATGTAACTATGTAACTATGTAACCCCTGGTCCGTCAAAACACCCCTAAGCTTTTGTCTGAAGCATTTCCCTGGGTTTCCTTTAGCATGTAAACTAAGCATGTTGGTCATAGGCTATTCAATGACCTTGGTAAAGCACCCTAATGTTTGCTCAAGGCAGTGCCCTCAACTTACCTTGCATCTATTTGTACCTCTATGTCTATAGTTGTTACATACATTTTGGATAAACAAGCTATTTGAATAAATAAGTTAATTAAATATTAAAAAATTAAGAACATGTGCTTAGGTAGATCATATTGACCAACATTTTATAGTGCTTTATTTAAAATATACTCTATTGGACAACTACATGTGAATACAGGTCCTTATTTTTTCTGATATATATCCATAAGAATTCACTGTCCAAGATCTCTTCTTCCAAATATTTTTGTGAAAATCAAGCTTATTGTTATCCAAGCTACTGACATTATTATCCACATCCCTTTAAACTAAAGGGAAAGGTTTTGTTTAGTTCCTGTTCCAAGTTGTTGAAGCTCTGTTGACCTGAAAATGGATTCCCATACGTCATATTGATATCAAGGTTTCATGTCCAGCCAGATAAGTGCTTGAAATTTGCCATGTACAATAACAGCCTTAAGAAAGTGTGGGCTTCAAAGAGAGTATGGCAGGAAATCAAAGGTAACACGTCAACTGGATCCATTAAAGGTGTGTATTACAGCTGAGATTGTACATTTACAAAGTGTTATGGTGCATGGATGGAGGAAGCATCACATGGACTCTGCATGGAAAAATTACCACAATATTATGATTCTTTCACATTTACCAATGAGTTAAAGCAAGAGAGACAAAAAGAGCGAAATATGTGCAGATTTAAAAACTCAATAAATTTAAGTATGTACATTTATTTATGGATACAATTAGAAGTATATACATTTTTTCTCAATGTTTATTTAGTTTTACATTTTAAACACTTTGTTTTCATGGCCTATATAACAAGTTACTATTAATGAAACAGGTCATGAATAATTAATAATTTCAGCTCCTCTATCTCCCTGGTCTCTCACTCTGACTCTTGGCTCCTCTACAACAGCTAAGGTACTTGGAAACTGATGGTTATCTAGCAATATTAATGATTAATAATTATTGTGATTAAATCCCGATATTATAACTAGTGACATAGTTACTTTATCTAGATAAATGTGTGTACATCTTAAGTCATTAGTATCGTTCCCCTCATTGTTATTTGCTGCAACTCTATCACATTATGAAGCTATCCATTCTCTTTAAGGCCTTATATATCTCTGGTCTCTCTCTCTGACTCCTGGCTCCAATCCTCTCCCTGCCACTCCCCCACCAGCCCGTTTATTTTTAATTTATTGAGTCACACAAATCTTCTACTCCTGATCAATAAGCAGCACCTGCTAACGTTTCCTATTAACCCTTTACACAATGTTTCCCCATGCCTTCTTCTTCCTCATACCCCCATGCCTTTTCCTCAGGCTTTTCTTCCCAACTTTTCCCCTTCTTGTCTCCAACATAACCATTTCACCTTTCATGCCCTCCACTCCTCTTTTATTCTCCCATGAGATAAATTTTACTCAAGCTGTGGTTAAACTATATGTCTCCTGACATTCTCATCTGTAGGTTACATTATCTGTCCCCTAGGGGCAGATATCATATTACATAATAGTGCCATTCACTTTATATCAGATCCCTTTCCTCTCCAACTAATGCATAACCGTCTAACTTTTCACAACTTCCTACCTATGTAAACTCTCACTTCCTTCCCAATCTTCCCATTCCTTATTTGCTCCTCCCCATGTTTCTGCCTCTTTCATTCCCTTTAGATTGTAAGTAGCGAGTTTCCAATCTTGTAGGCACTACAGAATATGTTGGCACATTACAAATAAAAGTTAATAATAAAAATAATAATTAGAAAAAAATATATATATATATTATTAAATAAAGAGAGAAAGGGGCAAATATATATATATAAAAAATATAATATCAAGCACTATATAAAATTACAATAACAATCTTTGGCACAATATTCCAAATATATATATATATATTAAATATAGTGTGATTTTGTTTTTATATGACAGAATTATGTGAGTAAGAAAAAATATTTTATAACATTAATAAAGAAATGAATTATGACTTTAAAATTATTTAAATAACTACTTTATCAAGTCATATGAAAGAGTCTGATTCTTTACTGCACATTTGTATGTAAGTGCTGTAGTGCAGCAGTACTTGCAGGCACTATGCTGGTGAATCTATCTTGACTTCATCTCTCACACACACATACACACACAAGTAAGATTCAATGTGCCATTAACAAACAAAAATATGCATTAATATATATTAAAAAAGAAAAGATAGTTAAAATATAATTATGAAAAACATTCATTAAATAGGAAGTTCTTTTATGTAAATTGTCCTTTATTTTTTTTAATTGTATAAAAGCTATTTTACCAAAGTGCAATTCTTTATTATTAGGCTCAAAAGAATAAAATACTAAGTGGATTTAATTTGACTTATTTTCCTCTAATAACCACCTTTATCCCTCTGTCATTGCTTTCTAAAAGATGTAGTCAGACAACAGGCAAATGAATAATTGGATGGCACTCTCATTTCCAGTTTAAGTTAGAAAGTATTTGCAATTTGTTCAATTGAAATAAAGGAAGCGATCGCTTATTGCACAAAAATCTCTTTTTTGTTTTTAATTGTTCGTTCCGTTCTTCTACTTTTTGGTAGTAAAATAGTTGGTAATATAAACTTGCTTTTCTACCATATTCCTAGATTTTTATTACCATTTGAAGCATCCAAACACAGTTTTCCATATCTAGTAATGGTGGGTACATTCTTGTTTGTGAGCAATAAGATGCGTAAAGGTCATCTAGTGCTCTTACAATATGGTTTAATTTGTGTATTTAGTTACTGCTTAATTGCATTTAACTGTGTAACTTCAGCAGACTCTCTAGCCCTATCAGAAATCTAGTGGGTGAGAGAGGTTCTACCCATGTAGATGTCCCATAGGGTGTTATCTGCTCATGACATTGCTCATCTGCCTCCTCCCCCTGCAGTGGCTATTGTAAGCAAACCTGCACTGGTCAGAAATAAAATAGAAGAGAGGGGATCTTGAGGGGATCCTTTTGGCACCCCAACTATAGGGCACGTGAGAAATGCGCGCCGACGTAAGCACGTTGACAGTTGCATGTCGTCAATTCAGCACTGTAATCAAAAGTGCGCCAACAAAAGAGCTCAGTGCAGAGAGGGAGCGACCACAGAGAGAGGATCTGTGACCAGAAAGTGTTTGACAGGTTAGAGCTTAGAAATGATAGACAAGACCCCTTCACAACTGGAACACCCCAGAAAGAGTAGGGCCCCCCTATAATAAATAACACCTAAACAAAGACTGGACCCACATAATGAGTAGGATCCTGTTCAAATTACTAACACTCCTTCTATGTAATACAGACTGGATCTCTTCCATACATCATGGCATCCATCCATCAATCCATTCTGCCGTCCATCCATCCCGCCATCCATCAAGCCATCCTGGCATCCATCTATCCTGGCATCCATCCTTTACCTCTATCAGTGGTCCGGTATATATATTAAAGCTGTGCAATACAGCAGGCATAAGCTTAAAGGAAGCCATGTCTGAAAATGCCTATGGATTGAAGAGTGAGACATTTGTGGGCACATTTGCATGTCCCAGCTCAGCTTCCCAGAATGCAGTGTAATAACTCGGAGCTGGAAGCAGGTATTTTTAGCTTGCTTTAGACATTCAAATGTGAACATAAATGTACTATTTATTTACTATATATATATATATATATATATATATATATATATATACATACATACATATACACACACAAACATACACACAAATCTCTCTCTATGAAACACGGCTTCCCGCTATGCCCGCTGTATCATACAGCTTTGGACAAAGCTAGGGTTGGATTAAACACAAGCCAGGAATCCCACCCACGTACAGTCGATTCAAGGTTACTGCCTATCATCAGCGTGGAGCAGGATCTCAGCTTGTGTAGTGGATATTTTGAGTAGGTAGTACACCACAACAATAATTTAATATATGGTGCACAAAAGAGCAATAGAAGCCTCCATCGTACAGTAATACAGTAAATAAATAGTACATCTGTGTTCACATTTGAATGTCTAAAACAAGTTAAAAGACCTGTTTCCTGCTCAGAAGTCAGAGTAAAACAGTTATTACACTGCATTCTGGGAACCTTGGCAGGGACATACAAATGTGCCCACAAAGGCTACGCTCTTGATATACATTACTATATATATATATATATATATATACACAAACAATGTAGTTTCCTTATTAAGCAAATATTGGCAACTGCCTCTCAAGCATAACCTCCTGCATAACCACCCATCAATTGAACCATTCAATGACTGAGCTCCTAATCTTCTCACTCTCTACATCTCCCACTTCTCAAATATCCCTCACTGTTGACGAAGTCACCAAAATGCCCATCTCTCAGGCCCATTGACTTGATGTTCAACTGGACTCTGTCCTCTCTTTCACTCCTCAAATGCAATAAATAATTAAATAATGTAGCTGGCATATCCTCCTGGATGTCTGCCCATCAAGCAAAAATGAACATATCAATGACTGAACTCCTAATCTTCACACCCACTACTACAGCTTTATATCTCTCTCACTGTTGACAATGCCATCATTACTCTCATCTCCCAGGACCACTGTCTTGGGGTTCTATTGGACCCTGCCCTCTACATCACTCCTCATATACAATCACTAGCTAAATATTGCCTCTTCCATCCAAAAAAACATCTCCAAAATCTGTCACTACCTTACAAAAGATATAACTAAAATCCTAATACATAATCTTATCATATCCTGCCTTGACTATAGCAACTCGATCATTGCTGGCCTCCCCCATCACTCTCCACTCCAATCCATAAAACTAGAATCATCTACCATACTCAATGCTCAGTATCTGCATCTCCTCTCTATCAGCTTCATGTAGGCTCCAGAATAATATTTAATCCTTTATACATTTTTTACTATTATCAAGTTTAGTCATTCAAAAGATTATACAAAAATTGGAGTATTTTTATGAAAGCTAGTATGAAATATAAAGTTTATTTTAAATCCATATATACTTTAGATTGTACTTTTGTGAGTTTTCAATCTTGTGTTGGTCCAATGTACATTTTGATTTTAAGTCCAAACACTTGGCCCTCCATTCTCTTGCAATGTGTTAATATTGTCTTTGCCTTGTATGTAACCCCTGTAAAGCGTTACAGAATAGATTGGCGCATGACATTTAACACATAATAATAAAAATATTCCTCTTCCCATGAGCTGCTGCAATGGTGAGTTGTTCATTATTTACGAATATTATGGTTTGTCAATGGATCCATGAAATTGCAGGACATGCTCAAGGACAAATGCAGCTCCGCCAAGAAAAATTTCAAACGTGAACCATGTTTCTGAAACTACTGCCCCAGAATTCAACTGGTTTTCAACTTTTTAGCTTAGTATTGATAAGCAAACAAAATTCACATATGATTGTTGGAAATCAAGTCCTCAAATTGCAGATAAGCAAAACAGCCAATTTTGATTAAATATATTAGTTAAAACGAGGCCCAATTTTGTCTTAGTTGGTAAAAGTTTAGATAGACAGACAGATAGATAGACAGATAGAGTAGACAGACAGACAGACAGATAGATATAGACAGACACAGATATATAGATAGATAGATAGATAGATAGATAGATAGATAGATAGATAGATAGATAGATAGATAGATAGATAGATAGATAGATAGAGTAGACAGACAGACAGATAGATAGATAGATAGACAGACAGACACAGATAGATAGAGATAGATAGATAGATAGAGTAGACAGACAGACAGACAGACAGATAGATAGATAGATAGATAGATAGATAGATAGATAGATAGATAGATGGGTGGAGAGATAGATAGATAGATAGATAGATAGATAGATAGATAGATAGATAGATGGGTGGAGAGATAGATAGATAGATAGATAGATAAATAGATAGATCTATATGTTTGTTAACTTTAGACAGTCCCAAACTGACAGCTATGCGGGCCAGTGAATTTGTGCATATTTACATATTGATTCCATATATAGTTATCAGTGTCCGCCAGCCGCACCTTCACACATGCGAGCCTCGCCAAGTCAGGTCAAACAGCCGCGCAGCACTTAGACTGAACTGAGCGCCAAAGGTGCCCCATATTTGGCATTGTTTGTCACTCCAAAATCGCCAAAGCAAGGAAAAAAATGGCGGATAAAAAACGCAAAATTTCAGAAACAGGTTGAAAACGAGGCTCAGCAATGCCAGACACACAACACTTACAATACACAAAGCCAAATACAGTAACACTTACACGAACCACGCCAGGCACGCAGCACTTTGAAAATAAAACCAACGGAAGTCACTGTGCACCCTGTAAACATTCAGCAGAGACACAGAGAGGAGAAAGACGCAGGGAAGGGACAGGGGGGAGATGCTGGAAAGAGACACATTGCATTCCCAAGCACTAAACTTGCAGGTTAAGGAACCCTGCAATGAGCGACCCGTACAGTAGGCGAGAGGTGCTCATTGTGAGCATGGTGATGAGCGCCAAAGGCCTCACATTGTGTGGCAAACAGAAATCTCAATTACACAATTCACAATGCGAGTTGTACAAAAAATACAGTGGAAAAATTACGGCCCATAACACTTTGGAAAGGAAAGTGGGAAATCAGAGGTCGAAAAAATACAGTGCACATCGAAAAACACGCCGAAGGCGCTCAGCGCAAGGCTGGAAATGAGCGCCCAAGGTACTTAGAGGACTAACAGCCTTACATTGTGTGTGTGGCCAACAGCATTCCCAGCCTTACAATTTTATGACCGTCATTTTTTGACAGTCAATTTGTTAGTATATTATAATTTTATGTAGAAAAACAGACAGACTGATGGATTAAAAATAAGTAGAAATACAGATGATGATGGGTAGCAACAGACAGACACATGGAGAGTTAGATAGAAAGAGAGAGAGATGGATAGATAGATAGATAGATAGATAGATAGATAGATAGATAGATAGATAGATAGATAGATAAGCACAGGAGGGCCCACCACTGAACTTTTAGGGCACCATGGACTTTGTGGACCCTTTGGGGAAAACCTGATATGAATCATGGTTATTGGTAATCCTGGTCTGTGGACTTGCGAAGAAATATGACATGATGGTGCTGTGTGTAATGTACGGTAGGCCTCAATAAGTAATGTTGGGGGGCAATAAATTATGTATATTATACAGAGCTGTGTGTTTGGCCTTATGGATGCAAAGGGCGTACACCGCATGTTTGGTGTACACATACTGCATTTTCCTTAGAGAGTTTAGTGAGGTGTATTACCAGGGTCTCTGGGCTGAGGGGTCATCAGTTGAGAGGTGCTTGGTCATAGGGGAATCCAGTACCGTATGGAAAAAGGCCTCCATATTGCCATGTTCCTGCCATAAATGTATCTAGCGAGGTGGCACCTCAGACGGTGTGGGAGATAGATACTAATACTATTAAAATAGTATATATATATCGCAATTTTCATTCATTTTACATAGTCCCAGACAGACAGCTACACATGCCAGATTATAAATTTGGGAGTTTTCAAACTTGTAAGAAGTTTTGGGGAAAGCTCTATGGACACTGGATTATAAACGCAAACAGGGCCCTCCATTCTGTGCAATGTGTTATATTGCTACTGTTTTTTACCTTGAGCTTAATCCTTGTAAATAAACAATAATATTTATCGATAAATATTTATCTATCTATATATTATAATTTTAGGCAGAAAAACAAACAGACAGACAAATAGATGGATAGACAGACTGATAGATTCAAAATAAATAGAAATATATATATGATGGATGGAGATACTCGATAGAATTACAAACAGACAGATGGATAGATAAACATACATATATATATATATATACATCTCTCTCTCGCTCTCTTCACTCTGGTTCGCCCCTGACCCTCTTGATCCTCCCCCTGGCCCATCTTGATCTCCCCCCTAGATCCACCGGGGGGCTGGGGGGTGGGGGGGATCAGGAGTGGGGAGGAGATCCAGAGGGGCCAAGGAGGGATCAGGATGTGGGGGAATCAAGAGGGCCAAGGGGAGGATCAGGTGCTGGGGGGGGGATCAGGACAGGGCTCTGCATTGCACCGGGTGCACCTGCAATAGCTCCACCACCATGTTAGACAGCCCCAGACATATGTCCATATTTATCGATATATTATAATTTTAGGCAGATAGACAGTTAGATTAAAAAGTAATAGAAAAATAGATGATGTCATTTAATATGTTGAGGGAGGAATACATGTAATGGACTGAAATAGATAGACAGACAGACAAACAGATAAAATACCCCAGATTTATATCCTGGATATTCAGACTAAACAGTAAATAATTTGATGAATCAAGAACCATAATGTACAAAACTTAGTGTTAAGACTTCAATATGATATTATAAAGAGCAATTTACTGAGCAATTGTGCCTGTCAGGCATATCACTTATTTAAATTGTTCAATTCGCAATAATTGTCAAACTCTGAATCTGATTTCATTCCCTGTCACACGATTAACTCTTTCCTTGAGAGATCTGCTGCATCTTATTCATGTATGTCACTTCTGACCAGTAGGGGGAGACCACAACAGCAACTCATTAGAATTTAAGCAACATGGAATATTCCCAAGAAAAATATCTTCGGTACACACCATTTCCCTCTCTGTATGTGCTAAAATCCACAAGTGGCAATTGAACAAATGTTTGAATATGCACTAATATTAGCCAAGGAAAACCTGACATTTCTTACAAATTTCTGAAAAAGTCAACATTAATTACTTTTTAATGTTTATCTGTAGATGTTCTGGAGGCAGAAAATTGATTAAATAGGAAAGCGCAGAAATCACAGCACTTGTAGTAAATGTTATAATGTGTATTTATAGCCTTTTTTAAAAATCTGCGTCCTTTTAAATTGGCCTCCCTAGGCCTAGGACTATTAATCCTAGACTTAAATATGTAAGCAATGTCTGTGAATAATAACCATCAAATGAAATATTCCTATTGCTTCATTTTAATTATTAAATTAAAACTTAAGTCACTATTTACACTATACTGTTTTATTGAAGGAACATCCTACGGGCCTCGCGATGAGCACCTCAGGCTTAGGCTTCCTTCGGCACTCATTGCAGCAAAGTCGTGTGAGCCTTGCTTTGTGAAGCCCACAAAGTGTGACGACAACTCGCAGTACGTGTAGCGAGCTGGCCGCATTTGCAGGCAAGGAGCGACAAATGCGCTCCTTTCGCTGGAGGAGATGAGCGCCATAGGTGCTCATCCCTAAGACCCCATACGACTTAGGCAGGAAGCGCCAAAGTCGCTCACTGCGCTGGTGGAGATGAGCTCCATAGACGCTAATCCCTACGCGTCCGCAAGACTTTGGCAGGGAGCGCCGAATGCCGCAGGCGCTCATCCCTATGACCCCGCACGCATTAAGCACCATACCTACGATCCGCAGGACTACAGAACAACAGAAAACTCAAATACACAATTCACAGTGCGAAACCGTAGCACTTAGAAAAAAATTGTGTGAAAAATGATGGCCCATAACACTTGTAAAATTAAACTGACACTCACAAAAAAAAAATATGACCGGCAAAAAACACGAACTTAGTGGCCGACCCAAGCACATGAAAAAACACGAAAAACACTAAAACATAGCACGGGGGGACAGCCAGGACGTCTGGGAGTGAGGTTGCGCGCAATTTTAAGTTGAATTTGCTTAGCCACTCGGAAATTGCCTAAGCAAGACAAAAAATGTCCGCCCAAAAAAACGCAAACGAGGCTACACGACCCCTAAACACGACTCCTAAACACCCAAAACACCGCCAGGCACATACGACTTTTAGCCAGGAATGTACGAGGTACAAAATACACTATTAGAAAGGACGGAAAATGCTCGAGAGACGTCTAACACACACACACTCGCAGCCATTTTACAACACTATCTTACAACTAATAACATTATCATTATAAAATGCTGTATTACGCAACTAAACAAACGGTTTGCCCTTGCGCACGCAGCCTGTTTACACTGCACACTTGCCACATTGCTGACACTTTCTCCTCACATCACCAACAGTCCAAATGTACATTGTATGCTGCAGGAAAAACAACAGAGATTGTTAGCTCTTCAGCATATTCATTCCTGGATATATTTATTAGAAATAGGTAAAGTATATTAATTTATTATTTAATTATTTAATTATTAGAAGAAAAAAAAATAGATAAAAAATGCATGAGCAGAGGAGAGACTCACTTTGCCAAAGGCGCTCAGCACGGAGCTCACAATCAGCGCTGAAGGTGCTCAGAGGACAAAAAATACTCAATGGGAAGGTGTTCATTGCAAGCCTCGCGATGAGCGTCGAAGGTGCAGGGCTTGCATTGTGCACCAAAGGTCCTCAGACAACTAAAAGTACATGAGGGGAGAGGCTCGCAATGAGTGCCGAAGGCGCTCAGCGCGAGGCCTGCAATGAGCGCCGAAGGTACTCAGAGGACTAAAAGCCTTACATTGTGTGCCAAACAGCATTCCCAGCCTTACAATGTTATTGACCGTCATTTTTTGATGGGCAAGTCGCTAGTATATTTATAATATACACTTCACATACTTCTAAGTCACTCTAGAATACCAGATTCTCACATTCTGGAACCTCCCCATATCTTCCTGTTCTCCTTCATGGCTGACATTTTAAACAGGGGAGGGACTTCAAACTGCAAGTGTCTCATGCTGATCAGACACAGCACATTACCAGTGACTCATGCTGCTAACAAGCAGACTGTAGAGTGCAGGTCCTACCATGTGGATGTGGCTTTAGGAGAACAATGTCAGCTCTCATGAGGAAGAACAGTGAGAAAAGGAGGAGCTCTATAGGTTACTCTGGGGGCTTCTTAGAAAGAAGTGACTGTAAAGTTCATATCAGTTACATTTAAGAGAATACAATGAATGATGTTACTTAGTTAAAACCTGGATCATTTGCATAAAGAGTCCCTTTAAATGGTTCTGCAAAACATTGGGAGACTCTGAATAAGATTGCACAAAATGCTCCTTATTTACTGCTTTGCCTCCCTCTTCCATGTAATCCATATCCCCCTGGATAAAAGGGATAACAAAAAATAAAGGTACAAATGAATAAATAAATAAATAAATAAATAAATAAATAAAAATAAATTGCAGTTGACTGTAAATGCAAATTCTAATTGAAATTGACCTAAAATTCAGTAACAAAGTTAGATTTATTTTATATGTAAAGTAGAAAATGCTCCCTAATGATACTGTCAACAATTATTCGCTGAGCTGGTTTATTAATGATACAGACTTAAAGGCATATCCAAGTTTCATGGATTAAGACATTTCTGTGATCCTTAGGCAAAAAGCAGTTTATATGTATGCAGCACATCTCATACACCTTTTTTTTATATCTCAAAATCCCTCTAATTATTATGTTATTACCTCCAGGAGGTGTCTATACGGGCATCTGATCCCCCCCAATCAGCATGCAGCATCAGGGGTAGAATATTAACCCACTATTTACCTGCTGTTGCTTGCACAGACAATCTCTTTGCAGCTTCCTGTCTGTATGTCAGCAGCAATACATAGCACATATCAGATACACTACATATCCCAGGCTGCTTTACAGCACACACAGGAACCCCAGAGTTTAAATCAAATGTTTCAGCTAACCTGGTTGGTAAAAAGAAATCATTTTAAATTTGACGCTAATTTGACCTGGGTTTGGAGAGTGTTAACCCTAATTTGCAACTGTCAGACATTACAAGAGATGTTGCTGACTTCAATGTAAGTGTTTAAATGTTTATTTGGGGATTTTTTTCATGGAATTTCTTTTTTGCATACACTACTAGTTCTCCTCTATCAGGTGCATTCATAATCCAGGAAACTTAGATATGCCTTTAACAGATACAAATCTGTCACTGGTAACATTTTCAACTGGACATACTTTCTTCACTTCACCACCTGGTGTTAAACTTAATTGCTGTTGAAAAAAAGATTAGCCACAGCAGTTATGTTATACATAAAATTACCCTACATATTTCAAGGAACTCCCACTTATAATTTTTAATTATTATTATTATGTTTATATTTATGAGAAAATGTCAGTTCTACAAGTTAGAGGCCTGATTTTGCATTCAATGGATAATTAAAATTCTACTACATGGAAAATGTACGTCAAAACTTTCCAGGTGACATTAACAGCTTCTAGAAATACAATGGGAATCATATCACAGTAGAAAGATGGTTTCTGACTCTCTGTGACCTCATGGACCTAACACACCAGGCACATTTTTATGTGCATGGTCATGCTAATCCACTTGGTTTTCATGGCAGAGATACTGGAGTGGTTGCCAGTTCCTTCTCCAGTGGGCCACAGCATACAGCTCCTGGTATTCCTAGGTAGTTTCCTATTCAAGTACTGACCAGGCCCAACCCTGCTTGGTTTCAGGGTGGTGTCCTCTCTAGGTTCCCTGACTGGAATCAAACCCAGGTCGCAGCAGTGAAAGCACCAAATCCTACCCGCTGGAGCACCAGGGAGCGCACTACCTGGAGCCTAAACTGGCACATTACATACTATTCCCTATTGGAAATGGAAATATTTTTATGTTTTAACTTTACATATTTCCACTTTTTTCTGCTTATCCTCACTTTTATTCCATTATGAATAATATGCCCCAGTAAATGATTTTTCTGTGGATCCTCCCTCCTGTTGTTGTTTAGTCATATCCAACTCACCGTAACCCTATGGACCGCAGAACGCCAGGTACATCTGTCAACCACCGCCTCTGAGCTCGATTAAGTTCATGTTCATTGCTTCAGTGACCTCATCTATCCATCTCCGTCATCCCCTATTTCGTGTGCCTTCAATATTTCCCAGCATCAGAGTATTTTCTAGGGAATCCTGTCTTCTCATGATATAACCAAAATATTTGAGCTTCAGCCTTATGATTAAAGCTTCCAGTGAACAGTTTGTCTTGATTTCCTGAAGTACTGATTTATTGGATCTTCTCGCAGTCCAAGGGATTCTAAGCAGTTTTCGCCAACACCACAGTTCAAAGGCATCAAATCTCCGGTGCTCAGACTTTGTTATGGTCCAGCTCTCACATCCGTATATGTTACTACTGGGAATACCAGAGTTCTAACAATGTGGACCTTAGTTTAATATCTTTACTTTTTACACGTTTTTCCAAGCTTGCCATAGCTTTCCTCCCCAGAAACAAACATCTTTTAATTTCATGACTACAGTCACCATTTGCAGAGATCTTGGATTCCAGGAAAATAAAATCTGTCACTGCCTCCACTTCTTCCCCATCTATTTTCCAGGAACTGATATTGCCGTTTGCCATGATCCTTGTCTTTTTAACGTTGAGTAGCAGGCCAGCTTTTGCACTTTCTTATTTTACCTGCATTAATAGGTCTTCTAGTTCCTCCTCACTTTTAGCCATCAGAGTAGTATCATCCACATATCTGAGGTTGTTGGGATTTCATCCTGATCAGACCATTATTAGGCAATTCCCTCTCTTTTGTCATGTTGAACAATAGACCTCTTTTGGAATACTGCTGTTGTATATAAAAGTGTTAAAGTGACTACCACACTGTAAAGGTGGTGCTTCACACTACCAGTGTAATACTTTTGGATAGATACAGTGACATGCTGTGTGTCTGCATGCAGCAAGATTACACTGGTAGAGTGAAGTCCCTTATCTTTGAGCGTTGGCTTGAGTCGCAGCTAGGCAAGACTTTAGCTCTAATGACAGAGAACAGGAAGACAGGAGGAAGTTCCAGAATATGACAATACGTTTCTTTTGGATTCTTAGAAATAACTAAAGTGAAATGTATATAATGTTATATGGTAATTACATTGAGACGTATAAAAGGAATTAACGGTATATGCAAGTGAGCTGGGTTATTAATGCATCTGATAGAGGGGAATTAGTAGTGTATGATTACATTTATTTGCATGCAATATTTATTTTTTTAATGCAAAGCTAAAAAAAAAGAAAATACTGTTGCAGGTGATGTTTACAACCCCACGATTGAACTAGGCTCCTGAGAGGGTTCATTTTTGTAAAAGTGTACCCTGTCCATGTGAGCATGCCCAGGTTTGTAGCCAATCCGCAATGCTGTATGCAGCCAGCTAGATGAGACTGCTACACTAGGTCCTTAATAGGCCATAAATTGAGATTCAAGTAAAAATGTTTAAGAGGTTACATGGTTGTTCATTAGACATACACCCTCTGCTTGATAAATTTTGACAAATTATAATTGTACTGAAACCAAACATTTCAGCTTCTTCCTATTCTAATTTGTCTTTTAGGCAAATGAGCATGTATGGTCCTGCAATGACCTGCAATGTTTTCTATTCATGTGTATCTTTGTGAGTTAGTGCATGCAATTCCCTGGGGCTGGGAGAGGTGATGGGGTAATTCACTGAGGCTGGGAGAGATCACAGGGGAAATTCACTAGGGTTGGGGGAGGGGATGGGGTAAATCATTGGGGCTGGGGGAAGTTTCACCTGGGATGTAGATAAAACAATCAGTGAATGAAGGGACACAGACCTTGTTCTGGTTATTACAGGAAGGAAAGCTGCAGCTCAATTCACAGACCAAAAAGATACAATGTATTATGTATGCTAATTTTCCCTTGATAGAAAACAGTTTGCAAATGCAAGAAATTCAGCAAACTTTAGGGTAACTGTTTAAATATTAATTTTGGTATTTTTTCATGCAAACAATTTCTTTCATACACTACTTATTCTCTCATATCTGATGCATTCATAATCCAGCTCACTTGTATAAACCGTTCTTCAAATCTAGCCATTATTCTATGTACTTGCTCAAAAAAACAAGAGCACTGCAGAGTATCCATTTGGCTGGCTCTCGAGTATACCCCACCTATTAACCTTGCATGGAAAAATGCCTTTATTATTATTATCCTTTATTTTTAATGCACCAACATATTGCGCAGCTCCATTCGTATGGCGAGTAAAAGACAAAAACAATATCAATACAATGCAAACAAATAGAGGTCCCTGTCTTTGAGCTTCTAATCTTGCATATAGAAGACTTATATTAAAGATAAAAACTTGCAAACTTACAATCTAGGGTATTTTGTTGGTGATAGCTACATTGGGCATATTAAGTGTGAAATTAAATACATGTGTTTTTAAGGAGGTTTTGAAGAATTTGAGACAGGAGGAAAGTCTAATGGAGCAAGGTAAGGAGTTCCAAAGAATTGTGGCAGCACGAGAAAAGTCCTGAAGGCGTGAGTGAGAGGAGGTGATAAGAGAGGAGAAATGATGAATGTCATCAGCAGAGCAAAGAGGGTGGTTGGGGGAAGTATTTTGAGATGACAGCAGAGATATAAGACGGTGCATTGTTATTAAGGACTTTATACGTTAAGGTCAAGATCCTAATTTAATTCAAAATACCAACTGAAAATTAAATTATACATATGTGACATTATTATATTTTGCAATATTGATTTCAAGGAATACTTTCTTGGAAATAGTCCAGTGCTAATAATACCTTTAAACATACAGAAAATGTTCTCATTGTTTTCTACGCCAGTTGGTCCCAAGGCTGGTGTTAAATCACAAGTACACAGATCGGATTTATTATTTATTTTTAAGGCGCTAATTGTGACCTGTCTGGATTTTTTTGCGTATGATGAAATAAACCAATAACATGATATTTCGGGAATAATGATGAATACACTAATCTGTATTACCTCCATAAATTCATGTATCACCACTGTGGTCATTTATTTCAAATATATTGTGTATATTATGAACAGGTAAAATGTTTACAGAATGTAAAAAAATTACAGATTTTAATTTATTAAATTATCTACTGTTTCTGCTGATTGGTTTCCTGGGGTATGTGGAGGCCTAGAGGTCAAAACTGAAACGGCAGCTAAAGCAATGGGTTAAAGGACCACTGTAGTGCCCCAAAGCAATCATATTAAAAAGCAATATTCAATATTACTGTGGTACTCACCACAATAAAATCAAGGGAGGATGTGGCTTTGTCTTCAAGGCAGCTGATACATTTTCAGCCATAATGTTTACCACTAGCACAATGGTCTCCATTGGTTGGAGACTTCTTGTGTTACAGATTTGCCTTGGTCTACCAATGATTATTTATATCCTTATAATCGGACTGTTCTTAAAACCCTTTACACCTGTCTCTAAACATATACAGTATATAGTTAGCGTTAAGAACAAACTTGCAATTACGACATGTTAAAAGTTACGGGCTTGCGCATGTGCAATGAGCACCAAAGGTGGCCATTGCGGGACTCGCGATGAGCGTGAAGGCGAGGCGGGCAAGTTGCGGGTTTGCCGAGACGTGCAATGATCATCGCAGGGCCTGTAAAGTAAAGGGGAGCTCGCAATTAGTGCCGAGGTAGGGAGTCCGTAAGTTAGGTTGAAAGCTAATTTGCTATTAAATTGACGGCCTTTGGCAGCCTCCCAATGGCTTCCCAGTTATGGGCTTTAAAAAAAATGGCAACGGTTAAACCTGTAACTTTTTTTCAAGCCCGCAAGACATTGAGCAATTACGATTTAAGATTCAAGCCTTGTGGGCTTGAAAAAAAGTTATGGGAGTAACCACCGCCAAGCCCGCAAATGTTTTCAAACCCGTAAACGTAAAATGAGACGGAAGGAGAGGGGGCCAAAGAGAGACAGGGGAGGGAGAGGGGGGGGGAAGACACAGGGGATGGAGAGAGAGGGGGAAGGGACAAAGGGGAGGGAGAGAGTGGGAAGGGACAAAGGGGAGGGAGAGGGTGGGAAATAGACACAATGGAGATAGATAAGGGAAAAAAACACAGGGCAGGGAGAGGGGGCCAAAGACATGGGAGGGAGAGGGGGGAAAGAGACACTGGGGAGGGAGTGGGGGAAAAGAGCCACTGGGGAGGGAGTGGTGAGAAGGAGACACTGGGAGAGTGGGGGAAAAGACACAGGGGAGGGAGTGGTGAGAAGGAGACACAGGGAGAGTGGGGGAAAAGACACAGGGGAGGGAGAGAGAGGGAAAAGACACAGGGGAGGGAGTGGGAAGAAAGAGACACAGGGAAGGGAGAGGGGGAAAGACACAGGGGAGTGGTAAGAAAGGGGTGAAAGAGTTTGTTTGTAACGCTCACAAAGTTAAGGGCTTGCGCATTCACACAGCTCATGCCGCACCCTGCAATGAGTGGCAAAGGTCTGTAAAGTATAAGGGGGGAGAGGCTGAGGCCCGCAAGTTAGGGGGGGAGAGCCTTGCATTGTGTGGCGAACACTAGGATTGCGAGGCTTCAAATTTTTATGCTGTCGTTTTTGACGGGCAAGTAAATAAACACCATGATGAGCTTCTTAGTTTTGAAATCTCTGTAGCTAAAATAATAATAATAATTAAAGAGGTGAAAAAAGTTAGTTTTTAATTAGAATCCATGATACATTGACGGAATTATGCGAGGTGTTTACATTTCCGCAGAGCAGGGCTTGCATTTATTGATGCAAGCAGTCTGTTTCTAGGTCTATGAGGAAGGAGTCAATATCAGTCAGATCCAATTATCTAACAAAGCCACCTGAACTCTCCTTGTTCCTTCCTCCTACACCATTCTCCTCTCTGATACATACAAATCATTCATGATTCAGAAAGTGATGTAAGAAACACAAAATGGATTCCTCTATTTATAAACAGAGTGTTAAAAAATTCAGAGTCTCTCCAAAATGGTTAGCACACCTTCTAATGATAGTTTGTTGCATGATTCACAAACAAGTGCATTTTTTCTTGAACTACAAGAACTTCAATGTAATAAGGTCTGTAATAAGCAGTGTGGGGTATATTCCTACCTCAATAATCACATCTGTTAGAATATGGCATCAAATAATCAGCAAGGAATGCAATATAAGGACCTCTGAATTATTCAGTATAATACAGACTAAGGTGACATGGATATCCGTGTCATTTGTCACACGCAGGACACATTAGTGAAGTAGTCTCTTTGTGAGAGGCTGATTGAGTTTAGAGACATGATATAGAAGAATGGGCATTAACTGTGACAGAGATTCGCCTGTAAAACATTATTATGGCTCCTCTTGGCTAACCCAATTTAAATCAGGGTGAGCTGGATTCCCAGCTACAATGGGAGTGACAGGGCCTCAATCATACATCTCTAAAAGAACATGAAGCATTATATAGGAGAATGCACTTACCCACAATGCACCACAGTACCATATTGCATTTTTGACCTTTACATTGAAAGCAAACACTAAAAACTGTATACTGCAAAAAATTGTACAGCATCTAATTTATTACGTTTTTACATGCTGCTGTGGAATATACCATTTTGGTTTCTGCCAATGAACTCTCTTAGGTGGAAAGAGATGTCAATATTTCATAATAAATATCAGTCACGTTTTTTAGCAACCAAAAAACACTTCTTATATATTCTATGAAAGCTGTTTATCAAGAGGACATAAAATGTATTTAATAACTAGCTCCATATTCTACCCATTTTTTCCATTTGATAGATATACCAAATAGTCATCCAGTATCAAACAAGTGCAGCCTAAATGTAATGTATACAAGTGGATGTTGGTAAAAGCCAACTGATCTCATCAATTTAAGCCACACTCTTTGTGAATTCCAGCTCTTATGCCTCAGCTGGTATATAATATTGGTGCCAGGTCACTTACATATGTACCCCATCCTAGCCATTTAACAAATAACCTCTGGGCTCCATAAAAAATACAATGTAGTACAAGTCTGGTTGGCTGTCATACAAAGTTCTCCATGCACGGCATCCCAGCTACCTCCGTCCTTACTTTCCGGCTTAGCCTCTGAGATCTTTAGGTGAAACGCTCTAGTACATCCCCAGAATTAAACATGATCCCAAATCCAATACATCTCTCAAACTTGCTGCTTTAGAATTACTCCGGATTCCATGTTCTCTTTCACTTTCGGCATCCAACAATTTTACAAAACATCTTAAAAATCCATCCATTACATTACTCAAATATGAATAACCAAAATCTTTCTACATATCTGATCTCCACATACTCCCCTAACTGTTCCGATTTGTCTCTTTTGCCCCATCATCATTCTCTAGTCTCCAAGATCCCCTTCGTTGCTGCTCCAGAGCTTCAAACAATCTCCATAAAACAGATCTATTCAGAGAAGCCTTCAAACGTCTTCCCTAATGTCAACTATTTCGACAAGACATTTAATATCTCCTGGACCATCAATAAACAATGTCATCTTTTTTGGTCCTGAATATCTTCTTTATCAACAATTTAGAAATAAATAATAATAATATGAAGTAGAAATGTTCATTTAATCTCATTATCTACTGGACAACACCACCCTTCTTGGATGACTGTCATGATCAATTAAAAATATCCATGAGATATACATGATGTGCACAGTTATTTTCATACCATTTTACCAAGGGGAGTGAAATCAAAGGAACAAGTCAGAATTCTGCTATAATAATAATTATTATTATCAACTTTTATTTGTAATGTGCCAACATATTCTGTATCGCTGTACAGGGATAAGAAAAAGGAAAAATACAATATTAACAAGTTGTAGAAGATGTTTGGGCCCTGTTTTGAATCTTTGTAGAAAGTGTTTTTTTTCCCCAAAGAACCCTACAAGATAGTATACTAGCTACTTACAATCTAAAGGGGAAGGAAGGGGAAGAAATAAGGGAAGTGTTTCCAAAACTGTACTCTGGGAACTTCAGGTAGTAAGCAGAAAAATTTAGATTGAAAAAATGCTTACACTTACAAAATTATACACACAGATAGTATAATAAAGAGATTTTATAATTGTTGTTCTTGTTCAGTCCTTCATTCGTGTCCGTGAGCATATGGACTTGGCACATCTGTCTGTGTTTCTGGTTGTGCTTATCAAAATTGTTTTCTTGCCAGAGATACTGGAGTGGGTTGCCAGTTCCTTCTCCAGTGGACTGCAACTTGTCTGACCTCTCTGCTATGACCTGTCCATCTTTGGTGACCCTACAAGCTTCATTGAGGTACACAAGCTCCTTCACCACAACAGGGTAGTGATCCAGAAGGGGAGATTTTAATTTAGATAACCACAAATTATATTGTATTTAACTTTGTAGCCAGAGAGTCCTGTTTTTATTTATTTGTATTAATGTATTTCACTTTAATTAATTTATTAATATTATTTTTTTATATTTAGATGCTGTTTACACCATATTTAGATTTATTGAAAACAAATAATTCAAATATGTCTTCAGATGAGAACTTGTCCTTTATAACTTTCTGCTTTGTTTGTTTTAGGTATTTTTAATACATTTTGATTTGAATTGTATTATTCTTTTTACCTTCAATGGAGAAAAATGTGCTAAATAATTATAAATTGTTGTTATTATTTGTACTCCGGCCTTTTCTTGAAGAAAAATAGCCGCTTCACAATTATACATCTGAGTGATTCAAGAAGGGGAGAGAGACGTCAATGACATTAACACCAATTTTTATATTATGATGAAATTTTCCTTTAAAAACTTCACATTTCTTAAATTTTCAGTATAATTTTTCTTTTGACCGGTTTATGACAATTATATGTTTTTAGCATTTTAAACAATTAAAATAGGTGCAAAAATTATGACAACTCTTTAAAGAAAATAGTTAATTCTCAAGAAGCCTTTTTCACCCCTCCTGAAATCTATTTTCTCTTTTAAATAATTAATTGACCGTAATTTATGACACAATTTAGCAGATCGATAATGAGGTATCATGACATCTTTAAAATCAAATAAACTCTGTAAAATCTGCTACCTTGGTTTGGAAACAATATAAGAAGATGATAAAAT
Source organism: Discoglossus pictus (assembly GCA_027410445.1). Lineage (NCBI taxonomy): Eukaryota > Metazoa > Chordata > Amphibia > Anura > Alytidae > Discoglossus > Discoglossus pictus. Next base: position 53,281,107 of record CM050175.1, read on the forward strand.
GTAATAATACAATATAAACCAAATTAGAGGGTAACTGGTTTAACAGAATAATTAATCATTGATTAAGGTTATTGTTATTTAAATGTGCTCCTTCTAACCACATTTCTACGATTGAAGATTTAGAAGAAATTGTGTTTTTTTGTTTTTTTTTATATTATATATTTTGTAGTGTTTTGTTTAGTGTAATATAGAATAATTTTAGCCTTTGACCTCACATTTACGTTATTCTAGTTTTGTATTTTTTTGGGGGGGAAAATAAAAAATATTATAATGAGTATGAATCTATAGAAATGAAATGTTAAAGATGTTCCTTCTCAGCACTTTGCTGAAAAACAATATGACTATTCTAGAAATGTTAGTGCAAAGTTTAGATGAAATTAAGTTTACAAGGATGAATAACTCAAAAATCTGGCCCGTAGGCTTAGGAGGTGTAATTTATGTTAGGATATCTCTATGTTAATCTTGAACTCATGAACATAAAAGGAGATGGTTAATTGAGTATGTCTATGTTATCGACCAAAACTAGGGGTAGGCAAGTTCTGTCCTGGAAAGCCACACACAGGCCAGAATTTGAGCATATCCCTGCTGCGTACGGGCAATACCATCACTTTTCAGTCATCCTGATGGAATGGAAATCCTCAAATCCATGCCTGTGTGTGGCTCTCCAGGGATGAAATTGCCTGCCTTTGACCTAAACCATTAAAGAATCAGCATAACATAATAACTAAGGGCATAATTAGACTTGGTAACAGTCATAAAGCTAACATTTTGTTAATTATATAGTCTGATGGTCTCTGGAGTCCTTCACGATACTTTGGTGAAGGTTGGGTGTGAGGGGGAATTTATATGTCAGGTGGAACAGGGCTTGCAGTTATTGTTGTGAGCTGCATGATTCTGAGCATGTGTAGGAGAAGCTGAAATATAATAAAAGCCAATTATACTACTGACCCATGAAAAGATACCAAGTAAAACCTGTTAGAACTTTACTGAAACAAACATGAAATATGTCTGTACATGGAGAATATGACAGACTGTCCATCTTACTTGCATACCAATATAACTGTTACATCTATACTGCTCAAACAGGACCAACCCCCCAACGCCAGTTAATCACTTGCATGAGATTATTCTGCTCTACGCCTTCTGGATTGCTACTTTGTCATTGTGAAGGGGCTTGAACCTCAATGAAACAGTGAGTTATATCATGTATGGTCACCCAAGGTGGGCAGGTCATAGCATAAAGGTCAGACAAATCTCGCTCTACCATGTAGGGTCATGGTGATCTTGCTCAACCATGTAGGGTCACCCAAGATGGGCAGGTCATAGCAGAGAGGTCAGACTGATTACAGTCCACTGGAGAAGAACTGGCCACCCACTCCAGTATCTTTGCCAAGAGAACTTTACGGATAAGACCAACCATAGACATAACAGATGTGCCTGGTGTGATGAGGTCCATAGGGTAAATTAACTTCATTAAAAAAAAGAAAATGCCACATTGAAAGAAATACCTTCTTTCAGACACCACAAATAAAAATTATTGCCATCTATAGCCCTTTAAAACTATTTCATTATTTTAAAATAGATTTTAGAAAATATTCCTTAAAGCCCATGATTGATTTTATTGGAGATTTCCTACACAGTAATGGGGTCATATAGCCTGTACGTATATTGCTCTGATTAAATGCTGAAAAACAAAATATATATATATATATATTACACCGTCCAAAGAAATCTTAATAAATTCCAGTGGGAATAGATCCGGGCCTCTGTTTTAATAAATTTGCTGTTAGCAAAAGGATAAGCAACGCTCTAGGACATGATTATGAAAGTAATAAAAATTGTCCATCAGTTTAATCTCAGATGCATTTGTTCCACGGAAGAAAAAGGAGCCTTTTCCTGAAATCTAGCAGAGTTTAATGTTTTCCCTGAACTTATGGGATTTCTGCCATTTCTTTCTTCAAAGGTAACTAATTTAAAATAACGGATTCCAGTACCAAAGGGAAACTCATTTTCTGAAACGTACCAATATCAGCCTATTGATTTCCATTGCACAACACATCCATATTTCTTTTTAATTTAAAAGGCTGTGTGCGAATTTCAAAAAAATAAACGGTTATGGCATGTTTTAAAACTGCCGTACCACAACTAAGTATAGTAATTATAATTTATTTTCCTATAGGCAACGTGTTTTGTGACACCTTTTTGTGTGTAAATCATTGCGTTCTGGATTGTGTCTTTTTCAGGTCAGTTTTTAAGGATCACGATATTCAGATATTTAGAATATTATTTTGAAGACAATTGGTAAACTTATTGGCTCCTATGGGTTTCAGTACCATTTGTATGCAGACTATACCCAAATGTACCTTCCCTCCCCTGACATATCTCCCACCATACTAAGTCATGTCACAATATGTCTTCCACATATCTCCTCCTGGATGGCTGCCCAGCATGTGAAAATAAACATCTCCAAGACAGTGCTCCTCCACCTCTACACTGAAAATCTGTTGTATATAGATAACACCAAAACTACCCTCAAGTCTCAAGTTAGATGTCTTGGTGTCACACTTGACTCAGACCTCACAATTATCCTCCACATTATATCACTCAAATCCTTCAGAAAACACCAAAATGCATCCTTTCCTCACCCAAGAAACTATAAGACACCAGGACATGCTCTCTTCATGTTATAACTCCATCCTAATTGACTTTCCACTAAACTATGTATCCAAATCCATTTGATCATGGAGGTTTCTTATAGACTCATACACCTCACCCAATACACCTCATCATCTGCTGCCCCTCTCTGCCAGTCTCTACAATGGCTCCCCATTTCTTATAGAATATAAAAAATCCTAAGCCTCCTAAAGCCCTCAACACAACATCTCTCTACATCGCACATGATCTTCTACAGGACTCCTCAAGATCAGCTCTTATTCTTCGGAATTCCATACCACACTCTATAAGGTTCTCCCCTAATCTTCAAATATGCAAGCATTCTCTGAAAACTAACCTGTTCAGAGAAGCTTATCATCTACCTACTTAACTCCATCATCCACAACCTTATATGAGGCTATCCATTCTAATTTACATACGTCGCCCTCATCAGGGTAGACCATCGATCCATCTAGCAATCCCTTTAACTCCCCTTTATCCTCATGTAGCAATGTCTTGTCGTATCTGCCTTTTAATGTATGGAAATGTCCATTAGAACATCCATTATTTACTTACCTGATCAATGCAGAGTCTACTGGTGCTCTAAAAATATATTAGTAACAATAGTAATAATACAACTCATAAAATATTCCTAGAACTTAAAAAAATAATGCAACCACTTTTTTTATGTGGGAGGAGACTGATGCACAGAAACCTCCTATCTGCGCAATGAGAAGATGGCAGCTATAACTGCGTTTTGTGTTTGCATTGCTCAGTCGTGTCCGACTCTGTGACCTCATGGACTGCAACACACCATGCAAATCCATTTGGTATTCATGCCAGAGATACTGGAGTGGGTTGCCAGTTCCTTTGCCAGTGGGCCACAGCATACAGCTCCTGATATTCCTAGGTGGTCCACCAGGGAACCCTACCAGTGCTTTTATCAGGGTTAAGGGAAACTCATTAGTTAATCGGGACACACCGTTTGGAAAGAGATGCTGCAAGGAGCAGGCCCAATAAAGGAAATTAAACACCACACTGTGGCCCTATGGACTAAATGTATGCCTGTCTGTGTGTCTGGTTGTCCTTATCCATAAGATTTGTATGGCAAAGATACTGGAGTGGGTTCCCAGTTCCTTCACCAGTGGAGCTCAATTTTTCTGACCTCTGTGCTATGACCTGCCCATCTTGGGTGAGCCTCCATGATACAACTCACAGCTTTATTTAAATACACAAGCCCCTTCACCACAATAGCTTAGCCTCTCAGGCTCACAGCCAGTGGGCATACTGTAGATCTAGAAATCCAACATGGAAGCCCCTAGAGACAAACAGTGTTAAAGTTAAGATTTTCTTTTCATAAAACTGGTAATTTTCTTCGTTTCTTACAAACATCACCTGCATTTGAAACTTTTACTCAAAGTACAGCGGCCCTTTAAGTCAAAACCTCTTTTTTATACAAAAGACTGACTAATTTGGCTTTTATCTTCCTATGAATGTTGGATTTAGTTTTTTGGATTAAAGCCTCAGCAAAAAAAAACAAAAAAAAAAAACAAACGTACTCTATAATATGTCATAATTTTGCACACTTTGAATAAAATGCAAATTAATCGCTGGTGTATTCTTCCAGCGTGTCATGCAACGAAAGCCATATTGTGCACCTCCCTCATCCCCACGAATACTGGTTCTGTTGTCGGCCAATTGCCATTGTCTAGGGGACAATCATTAATTGCAAATGGAACTCAATAGACTGCTAAGAAATAGCTCCAAAACAAGTGATACTAAAAGCCGGTCTCTGAGCACTCATAACCATTACATGCTCGCTGGTGTACTAATAAAGTTATAGACGGCCAGAATCTTTAAAACAATGTAATTTTCTCCTTTCCTAGGAAAAACTTTTGCAGATAATGCTCCAAGACTTCATTCTTTTCTGCTGACTAAGGATGGAGGCGAGCACCATTGAATTACAAAGCCCTGGAGTATAGAAGAAGAAGTCATCAGCTGGCATAGGGAGTGGAGGGAAGATTCAGAAATCTCAGTGAGCCAGATCCCATAGGAGAGCAAGACAAGAGAGTTGGGGGCCAAGGTTGGTTGCTCTGAAGCTGCAATACATTCTTTTATCTTGCTTCTTCTTTCATGGTAAAGTGCAGAAGAAACAAAGTCTGATAGAAGAATGGAAAAAAAAAACATATGGAAATGTCAGTTAAGGAGATATAGGAACAGGCAGCACAGAACTATGAAAGATAAAAACAGACATCTGTAGAGTCAGTTGGCCCAGACTTAGAATAGAAAGTTGCAGATGTATTTACAGCTTTTGCTTTGCATTAACCTGTTCCTTCTTATTAAAAAGGCCATTGAAGCCACAATTCAATAAATACTGTGATTATTTTCCAGAATTAAAATGAATATTGAAAAAGTGACCATATAAAAATGGTGTGCAACCAGATAAGTAGTTAATTAAGTTACAGTCCGTAGCCATCACTTCTGCAGGGCCTCTGGACCCATCTGAACAGAAACAATCCCCATCTGACAGCTTCCCAGGTCCATTCAGCTTATATTATTTTCCCTTTAGTCCTAGAGCCTCACATACTATCACTCTTCTGCCTCGGTACTCATCCAATATGCCCTCCTACCTTCCTGCCATTGTGACGCCTGCACTTCACTCAGTGACATCCTCTTGTACGATAGCTTTCCTGGAGGCAACACTTGCAAGATTCAAGGACAGATAGCTGGATAGCTAGGAAATTAGAAACTGGAGGGTGTGGGACTAGGGGCAATACAATGTTCTGCCTTACCTTCTTATTATAACGGATTACTCATTTAGTATGATCTAATATTAAATTGTTAATTCCTAATATGTCAAGAGACTATGAGTGGCATTAGACAGGTCTCTATATGTATACATTATAGTAGCCATTGATATATGGTCCCATATATCAATGTCTACTATAATGTATAAATATAGAGAACTGTCTAATGCCACTCGTAGTCACTTGGTATATAAGGAATTAATAATTGAATATGATATTTAGTAAAGCATTGGAGGTGGTTGCAATGGGTCATGATCTTCTTTAGAGTTTGCTTGACTTTAAACTCAACAACAGGGCCCTCCATTCTTTTGTAATTTGTTAAGTCTCTTTTGATAGTATCTACCCTGTTTAGCTCTACAGAATATGTCGGCTCATTACACATAATGGCTAATATTAAATAATAATAATCATGCGATTTACCAAATTTACTAAAATACTGCTCAACATGGCACAACATAACCGCCCATAATCTGGGAGTATTTAGGGTGCGTTATGGGTGTCTTTGGTTTGACTAGCAATAACATAGCAGGACTAGCTTTACATCACCAAATTTATGTAATCATATTCATGATCTAAAGAGGCTGCTATACAGCAAGAGGAGGGCTCAGGTGCATTGCACCACCTGCACCACTGGTAGCTCCGCCCCTGTACATCTCCCTATATCTCCATTTATATAGGCTAGAGAAAAGGACTTCACAAATCAAAATGTTCAGCAGAATCTAGATTAACCGAATATGGTATACTAGATTCTGAAACGTTAAATAACACGTCAACAACATAAACTATTTGGATCAGAAACCTCAACATCTTTGCATCACCAATTCTCCAATATTTTGTGGTTTAGTATTGTTTCTTGCATCTTCTTTATACAGTCTATATATGTTCTCTCATTTATTTCCTGTACACTTTTAATTACTGTTAAAGAAAATGTTGGCCCCTTGTAAATAAAAGTAATCCTAATAATAATAATAATGTGTTATAAATGTGTTTCCTAATTGCATTGTTTGTTTCCAATTAATAAAATTATTATTGAAATCAAAAAATATTTTTTTTTTAGTAACAACAATTTATAGATGAAATACAGTCAAATGTAACTGGGTTTTATATGGGGTTATTACCTCATGTAGGAATTTACTCACCAGTGTGTAGTAGGGCATGTTATTTAATAGAAAATACTATGAGCATACTGTGGGTGCTAGGTTTGTATTAGTGCCATAGTGGTTTGAGGTCTACAGAGATTTGATTTTAGACACTACCAGTGGTAAGATAGAGTTACATTACATTAGTAGCCCATCAGGCAACTAAGTCTACAGGTGTTGCATTAATAATTTGATGAATTGGACACGGATTGGTATTTTTCCAAACCATTCTATGTTTATGTTACCAGATGTACACTTCCATTATAAGGTGTTTTGGTGTAATTTTGAGTCATATCAATAGTTTGCTCAACAGTGGTTTTATCTAATGTTATTTTATTTCCAACAATTATTGCTTTGGTGATACATCTCAATTTAAATGCCTTACATTAGCCATACTATTATTGATTTGTCAATGGCCCATTAGTTAAAGACATGTCTCTAAACTAGAATTCTAGCTTCCCTTTACTGTTGGTTATATTAAAGGGACCATAATTTGTATGTATTAAAGAACTTGAAGAAATATTTGATATGATGAACATGTCTATTACGACCGCCAGATTTCGATTTTGGGTAGAGTCTTATGACACAAAGTAGGAAATGGGAGATTCCAAAGAGCAGGAAAATTCCTGAGAAGTGGTAATTATAGAAGATGAGAGGCACAAGTCATGGGAAGAGAGGAGTAGTTGGCGGTAGAGGCAGTGCTGTTGAGGAGTTTTGGGGTTGGGTTCTGAATTCTGATTTAAAGCCAATGTAGGGACTAACAAAGCATATAATTAGCTTTTGGTGAGGTTGATGAGCCTCTAGGATTCAAAATGGGTTGGAAGAAGGTTTCTTGGTTGAATGGAAGGCCAATCTGGAGTGTGCTGAGGTAGAACTGGGATATGATTATGTAGAGCCCCATTCAACACAATGCTGACTTGAGAAGCTACATGTGAACAATTATTTTATGTGATTTATTAGCAATAACAACACATTTCTCACATAGCACAATATTGTGTCATCATATGAATGGAAATATCACAATAGAATAACATATATTTTTTAATTACTTATTGGAAAAAAATTGCCATTAAAAAGATATATGTATTGCAGTTGGAAAAATTAGCAGCTAAGTAAGCCATAAGCTGGCATCCCACTACAGTATCTCTGCCATGAATACCAAGTGGATCAGCAAGGTGTGTTGCGGTCCATGAGGCCACGTAGAGTTGGACACGACTGAGCGACGCACGCACAAACAAAAGCCATATGCATAGTGTCATGGGTGCTTCCATATTAGACTGCTAGCCTGAGTGAGAGATTTATACTACTGGGGATTGTCATTCTACTCACTTCTATTGTCAATGTGGTATTCAAGGCATATCAAAGTATCCTGGATTATGAATGCATCTGACAGAGGGGAATCAGTAGTGTATGAAAACATTTTTTATTTTTTTTTGCATGAAAAAAATACCAAAGTAAACATTAATAAACTCTCCCTAATGTTTGCTAAATCTCTTAAGTTTGCATGCAGTCGCTTTTGTTAGTTAACACCCCAGCATTTCCAAGTTAAAATTAACATACAATTCATAATTCGTTTTGGCCAAATCACAGTCAGCTAATACATTTTAATACAATGTAACAATCCTCTATGTCTGTTTGTTCACGAAAGGATGATGGCATGTGTATTCCTCCAGTAGAAGGAAATAGGAGGAGTCAGAACACTGACCTGTCGATCTCTGCATTGAGCTGCTTCTGGCTTGAAGGTTAGTAAAGAGTTAAAATTCATATCCAAATGCAGTGTTTCTATTGGTAGGTACACTGTGCCTATGTAAGCAGCTCTGGGGGTGTGGAAAACAAGTTTTATTTTTAAATTAAAAAAATCTCTGTGTGTATCAAATGACTCCAGATTAGATTAGAGAGAGGAAAGAACACGGAAACTTCGATATACCTTTAAGAGTGGCATTGCTCAGCACTCTAATCTCTGAAAAGACTGGCTACCTCTTCCTCCCATTCGTCTTTTTATCATTTTTTGAATGAATACAATATCTCTTGCAGCATTAAGGAAATAATTATAAAATCATCCTGTACCTTATCAAGTCATGTTCTTAATAAAAGCAACATTTTAAATATCACAATTCTTTGTGCCTTTAAATAATGTTTTTTTATGTCCACATTTCCTAGACAATAACAAAAAACCCAACAATCATCTTTGACAGGAAAAGAAATCTAATATCTAATGCAAAAGTAACTACTATTTCTCTCCCTGTATGACATTTATATTTATTTGAGGGACTTTTGAAAGCCCAAGGGAGATGGCTGCAGATTCCTACTGAACATAGCTCTGCCTCACTGAGCAGGAACAAGCGTCTGCCTTTGATAATTGTGCAAATCTCCCACTCTGAATATTAAAGAGCTTTGGCAGCCCCGGAATTGACAGGAGCCCATGCAGGACAATCCACAGAGCTCTCAATGGGCAGTCAAGTATCAAACGTTCCAGTGGAGAGATGGCGCAGCGCCTGCTTGTTTTCTCTGTATGTGCTAAGGGGATTGTTAGAAGCAGTTTACATTTAAAACAGATGCATTAACAGTTTAACATTAAATGCGCCATTAGTGGATGTAATGCCACGGCTCAGAGGAAAACTGATTTCAGGACGGTTTTATTTAATAATAAAATTCTAATATGGATGTTGCACTTGGAAGCGAGAAAAACGATCTTTAGGGTTAATTTCTAATATGGATGTTGCACTTGGAAGCAAGAAAAACGATCTTTAGGGTTAATTTCTAATATGGATGTTGCACTTGGATGCGAGAAAAACGATCTTTAGGGTTAATTTCTAATATGGATGTTGCACTTGGAAGCAAAAAAAAACGATCTTTAGGGTTAAATTCTAATATGGATGTTGCACTTGGATGCGAGAAAAACGATCTTTAGGGTTAATTTCTAATATGGATGTTGCACTTGGAAGCAAGAAAAACGATCTTTAGGGTTAATTTCTAATATGGATGTTGCACTTGGAAGCGAGAAAAACGATCTTTAGGGTTAAATTCTAATATGGATGTTGCACTTGGAAGCGAGAGAAACGATCTTTAGGGTTAAATTCTAATATGGTTGTTGCACTTGGAAGCAAGAAAAACAATCTTTAGGGTTAAATTCTAATATGGATGTTGCACTTGGAAGCAAGAAAAACGCTCTTTAGGGTTAAATTCTAATATGGATGTTGCACTTGGAAGCGAGAAAAACGATCTTTAGGGTTAAATTCTAATATGGTTGTTGCACTTGGAAGCGAGAAAAACGATCTTTAGGGTTAAATTCTAATATGGATGTTGCGCTTGGAAGCGAGAAAAACCATCTTCAGGGTTAAATTCTAATGTGGATGTTGCGCTTGGAAGCGAGAAAAACGATCTTTAGGGTTAAATTCTAATATGGATGTTGCACTTGGAAGCGAGAAAAAACGATCTTTAGGGTTAAATTCTAATGTGGATGTTGCACTTGGAAGCGAGAAAAACGATCTTTAGGGTTAAATTCTAATGTGGATGTTGCACTTGGAAGCGAGAAAAACGATCTTTAGGGTTAAATTCTAATGTGGATGTTGCACTTGGAAGCGAGAAAAACGATCTTTAGGGTTAAATTCTAATGTGGATGTTGCACTTGGAAGCGAGAAAAACGATCTTTAGGGTTAAATTCTAATGTGGATGTTGCGCTTGGAAGCGAAAATAACAATCTTCAGGGTTAAATTCTAATATGGATGTTGCGCTTGGAAGCTAAAAAAACGATCTTTAGGGTTAAAGTGGGGCAACAAAGTTCCAAGTTAGTAAAACAAATGAAATGTGCACACACACAAGTAAATATAATTGCAGTTGGTCATTATTAAAAATTCTCAAGGGAAGTGAGAGATTCTTGGACTTGGAAGTTGGGTATTTTAAAGAACCAATGAGTTGCAGTCATTGTAGGCAATATGCCAAAAAATGAGAATTTCTTCAAACAAATACAAACTTACTTAGTTACTCCATTTGTAGCAGAGTCACTCTAGGAGGAATCTTTTTATATGATGGATGCGTGTGCGTTACATGGATCTCTTTCTGCGCTCACTAACAGAGCATGGAAGAGCAGTGTCCACTAACACCCCCATAATGTACAAGAATCCTCCTAGTGCTAGTGCACGGGTGGGCAAGATCGGTCCTGGAGGGCGGCACACAGGCCTGGAGTTGAGGATTTCCTTCCCGTGCACAGTTGAGTCAATCAGGATGCCTGAAGAAGTATGCAGCAGGGATACCATCAAATCCAGGCATGTATGTGGCCCTCCTGTACTAGTGTGATTCAGCATCAAAGGAGGACATCAAAGCTTGATAAGAGCTATATATATATATACTATAATATATATATATATATATAATATATATATATATAAAGTCATATGTAACAAAAGTAACCTTTTTTTTTTTTTTTTTTTACCAACAAGCTGAAATATTCTTTGGTGTACTATCTCGCCTCTTCTAGACATCTTCCTGGTCATGGTGAAGAGGCTTATGTACCTCGATGAAGCTAAGAGCTACACCATGGCGGGTCATAGTAGAGAGATCAGACAAATCATGGTCCACTGGAGAAGGAACTAGCAACCCACTCCAGTATCTTTGCCAAGAAAACCTCAAGGGTCATGGAGAGCCTGTTTCCACTGCACATACTATCTCAAGCAATTCATTATCTAACAGTGGGTAAGTCACAAAAGCATGCCCAGTTGGTTAAATGATATTAGTTACAGAGATTTTAAGTGTTATTATTCTAATTTATACCAAGTGGTCATGCTCCTTTTTTTTATGACCTCTACTGAGGAAACATCGTTTGAAATAAAATCAGTAGAAGAACCTAACTGTGTAATTTAAATTAACCATTTGGGCATGCTAAATATCTGATATTATATCTCAATAATAGAGGATATGGATATAATTTCTACTCATCCATACAAATCTTTGAATGCTACATTGAAATAACTAAATACATTGTCTCAAACAAGTGCCTTTTTTTCTTGAATCTTGGTGTTTAAGGAAATTGTTAGTTTTACCCCATTTATTTCTGTTAAGGGATATAGACATTTTCTGGATTTTACTAGGTATATAATTTACCTGTGTATCTATTTTTGTAATTTATATTATTAAGAAGTGCATATAATCATACAAATAGTCCCTGTATGGATCTGCCAACTGCAGCATATGCAGACACAGACTCTGTAGGGCTGGATGTGCAGTATAGTGTCCTAGCCTATCGGGGACCTCGTCTCAGCTGCATGTTGTAGAATGTTTCTGAGAGATGGTCATTGATTGGTGATTTTTAGACACAGCAGAGTCTATGTCTTTGTGAGCTGCAGAGAGCAGACCCAAGCAGATTTGTTTGATTGTAGGCAGTAAAAACTGAGCTTATAAGCACTTCTTAATAAAATAAAGTACATACAAGTAAATAGATACACAGGGATATTATATATCTAGTACAAATCAAAACCATCCATATCCCTTTAACAACATTGGATTTGCAGGTCACTGTGGCCGTGAAATGTCATGCTCTCTGCATATGATATCTATTTGTGATCATGTAAACCATTACCTAGAGGTCACGCTACCCTGAAGCCAAGCAGAGTTGGGCCTGGTCAGTACTTGGATGGTAGACCACATTTACCAGGAGTTGTATGCTGTGGCCCACTGGGGAAGGAACTGGCAACCCACTAATGTATCGCTGCCATGAAAACCAAGTGGATCAGAATGGTGTGTCACAGAGAGTCGGACACGACTGAACACACGACACGCACACAAAACCTTACACTCAATGTCCAATGTATCTAAAATGGCATTATTCAATTAAAATTACTGCAAAACATACTCAACTTCCAATTATCAAACACTTGCACCAAAACTTTTTAACAACAATCAGTTGCAATTACATTTATATGTGTACTTTAAACTTGTGCAACAACAAGGACCTTTCTCTTTAAATACCTTTCTCAATAATGTCTTTCTATTACTTCCAAGGCTAACAGTATATTTTGTCTTCTACTCATTATATTCATTTCACTCATGCTATTAGACCTGCTTAAGAGATTGGAAAAATACTCAACGCTTTCAAAGACGGTTTATTGATATGGAAATACATTTGCTTCATATCTGTTGTTCTATGCATCTGCCTCCGTTTGTCATTTGGGAAAACAAAAAAAAAAAGATAAAAAAAGAGCAAATCCAAAGTCAAAAATAATTTCAATGTTTGGCAGAACTAACCGCCTAATTTTGGCAGAAACAAAATATACAAGAGCTTTGTGACTCTCGGCCTTTTATGTGAGCATTTCCAAATGTATGTTATTAATTTACATACATTGATTTGTTGAGTTTTACATGATGATGAAGCATTTGGATGACGTTTGCCAAGTTAGCACCAGCTGATGAAAAGATGTAACAGATGTACGCTCTTTGTGTTTAATACTGAAAATAAACACATTCATTATCTACTAAGGAACACATTATTTAGAGAAAGCCCTTTACCATTATAGAGCAGTCTTAGCAAATGGCTAGCACAGAAGCATTCAAGGCAAAATTAATTTCATTGGAAACCTGGGATCAAGCAGTATAAAATGGCTTAATCCCCAACATCCATGATGGGAGCCAATGTAAGGTTTAAGCTTTCTTCAAGTTTGAGAAGTGAATATTGCATTATGATGTTGGAACTCCAAAACTTGACACTCTACCAATGCAACAAGATGGAGGAGACCTTCTCTCTGATAAATATGACACTAAAATGATTTATTAACAGTAACAAGGTAAGGTATGAAGGTGGGCCAGTGGCAGTCTGCAAATCTCGAAAATGACAATCAAAATATTTGGTGTCAAAGACATGAACCCTACTGGAACCAAATGTGCCATTCTAGTTAAACAGCAACACTCAACACTAACAGTTAAAAAATGCTAATATTACCATGGCTCCATCCATTTGTCCAAGAGACCCTTCACCACAAAGGCTGTGACAGAAAAAGAAAAAGCTCATACCAGTAGAGCAAATGCAGGAGACAAGATGGGGAATGGGGCAGATGAAGAGCAATGACATACAACACAAAAAAAAACAACAACACAGGAAGGGCAGGAATGATGTTGTAGTCTCCTGAACAAAATGTGCCAATGTTTATTATTATTATTATTATTATTATTATTATTATTATTATTATTATTATTATGATTATAGTTCATTTATAACGCACCAACATATTCCGTAGCGCTGTACATAAGTTAAGTTAAGACAAAGAAAAATACAAATTGACACATAGCAAAGCAAGGAGGGCCCTGTCTTTGAGTTAGGAATCCAATGTCCATGGTGAATTCCCAAAGTATTTAGGATAGAAACTCGTAGTCTTACAATCTAAGGTATAATGAGTGGTAAAAGAGGGAGGGGATAAGAGTGTTAGGGTGGAAGGTGATACACTTCTTTAAAGAGATGCGTTTTTTAAATGTTTTGAGACAAGAGGATAATGTGGTGGAGCGAGGCAAGGAGTTCCAGAGACTAGGGGCAGCACGAGAAAAGTCCTGAAGGCGGGAGTGAGAGGAGGTGAAAAGAGTTGTAGAAAGGAGAAGGTCATTAGCAGAACGAAGAGGGCGGGTGGGGGAGTATTTGGAGATGAGAGCAGAGATGTAAGGGGGAGAATTATTGTTGAGGGCTTTGTAAGTTAGGGTCATGATTTTACATTTTATTTTAATGTTTATGAAAAATTGTTTTTATTTTACTCCAGAAAGGAATATAAATGCCCATCATTCGTTTGGGTTGTTGGCCATCCTGACTGATGTTATTCCTCAGTAATTGGTTTCTTTCTTTTTGCTGAACTATTTGATATGCCTTCTTTAGGCAATTGTAGAAATGGCCACGTGATCTAAAACACTTATAGAGATCTTTAGCTTGCTCTTCAAAATCTTTTACTGAGTACAGTTACGTTTAAGTCTCAAATGCCCTAATCCAAAGGATAACAAAGTTTGGACATATTTATATATATGAAGTATCCAAAGTATATTGCTCAGAGCTTTATGGGAACAGGTACTTGTGGATAAAAGTCAGAGCAACCATAAGTAGATGGTAACAAATGATTTGAAAATTGGAATTAGGATACAAAAGATTAGAAAGTATTCTAACTATTGATACATTTTAATGTCTCTATTTTAAAATGTTATGCTTGACTCTTAAAAGTTATATTTTAATTAATTAAAGTAGAGTCTTTTGTGATTGTGGAGGATTCCTGTATAGGATCTTCCGCAATCATATTTGGTAATACAGTATTGGTTCGAATATAAGCCAGGGCTTATATTCGCAACCTTGACTATTTGCAGGCTTGAGACTGTTGCGCAATTGTTTCTAGTCAATCATCGCTTTCCCCGTATTTCACAGTGCGGGACTGACTTTTAATTTAAATTTACGGTGCTACAAACAGGTGTTTAACTCACTTGCGGGTAGGATTTGCATCTACATTTGCCGTTTACAGGTGTGAGTGCCTGCGAAATTGAAGCAATTGAAAAGCTATTTGCAATTTTAGCGATTGTAACTCTTGCAGGCTTGTAAGATCAAAGGCTTTCATAGGATCGGAGCTACGGTTTTGCAATTTTTCAGCCTGTAATCCGCAAATCAGTTTATATCCAGATGTTGTCTTTTTTTTTTTTTTTTTTTTTTTGAGTACGGCTTATATTTGGGCCAATACGGTAAATTCCAATATAAGGATAAAATACATATATATATATATATATATATATATATATATATATATATATATATATAAAATATTCACAAGCATACATTAGAGAAAAGTGGCTACAAGCAAATGCAGATCCATAGTAGAATACAATTACATAAAAAGTATAAAAACCTCATAAATATTAAAGTAAAAATCACAATTTAAAAAAAAAATATAGGCAACATGGTTAAGACACCCTCTTGCGTTAATTCCCTTCTCCACCTACTTGTTTCATATCCCTCATGACTTGGAGAGTAGGTTTTCAATAAAATTCCCTTCATTCTGATTGGACTATCTGAAAATCATTCAATAGTTGCCTGTGATTATTATATGACTACTAGTGACTTGCCTGTCAAAAATGACGGGGCAATAAAATTGTAAGGCAGGTAATGCTGTTTGCCACGGACATACATTTTTTTGGTGGTGTGAGATCCTCATTGCGAGCCTCGTGCTGAGTGCCTTTGGCACTCATTGCGAGGCTCTTGGTCGTTGTACTTTTTTTTATCAGAGGCACTTTTGCTGTCATTGTAAGGTCGGCGCTGATCTGCTTTTTGCGCTTATTGCAAGACTGTCCCCTGGTGTAGTTTGTGTGCTATGAGCAGCGTTGGCGCTCGTTGTGAGGAGCGCAGTGAATGGCTTTTGTATTTATTGCCATAGTGTTTTTTTGTGTATATGTAAAATTACTAAATTAATATACTTTACCTATTTGTAAGTAATATATGCAGGAAGCATTGTGCTGAAGAGCTGACAATCTGTTTTGATGTTCCTGCAGCATACAATGTAGGTTTGCAGTGTTGTGGAGCTGAGGTGTAAGTGTCAGCAATGTGTGTAGTGTAAATAGGCTGCGTGCGCGAGGGGAAGCCATTAGGGTAGCTGTTTAGTTCCTCATTCTGTAAGTTAGTGTTGTAAAATGGCGTGGATGATTTAGCTTCCTTGCTAAACGTGTATCTTGTACCTCGTACGGCTTTTTTGAAAAGCCGTATGTGCTTGGTGGTGTTTTGCGTGTTTAGGGTCCTGTTGCCTCGTTTTCGTTTTTTTGGGGCGGACATTTTTTCTCTTGCTTAGGGGATTTTCGTGTGTCTAAACTCAGTAATTTGGACTTAAATTGAGGTGTAACTTCACTTGTAGAGGTCCTGAATGCCCCCCCCCCCCCCAGGACCTCTAATGTTTTCAGGTGCGAGTGGTTCGGCCGCGAAGGTTGTATTTTTGCAAGTTCGTAAAGCCGCGCGGATCGTATTTTTTTAGTGTAAGTCCGTATTTATTGATTGCGTGTTAGATATATATTTTCAAAGTCCCGCTTCTGTGGGTGTTTGTAACCGCTTGTGAGGCGCCTAAGAGCCTCCACATCCGCAAATGCGAGGGACGCAGTTTTTGCGAGTTCGCTTCGCGAGTTTCCAAAGCATGACAACGATTCATAGTTTGACAACTATTATATGTGATTTACATGTGTTTGTTTTCAGGTGTCTGACATTTCTCGATTGTACTGGAATATAAAACACAAAAGTGCATAAAATGGGATCATGTTAATTACTTTAAGAAGTAATTTAGGTGTCTTGTGTAAAGTGGACATATAGAGTCCCTAATCTCCCAATCTAAGAATCACAGAACTGATAGACCTGAACTGTTACATTTTCATAATCTTTTAAATTTTACTTTTGCATTGCAAAGTGTCTCTTGTATTAAATGTCCTAAATAGACTGGAAATATTCTAAACATACCATTTATCTTTCTGCTCGATCCATTAAAAACTAATCTTTGATGGAACCTTTGGTCTGTGCATGAAAGCAGAAATATTTTGCGGTTGACTTAGTCAGATTGCCCATATTTGACTGTGACCTTGTACGGCCGATATCTGCACTGAATGCTTTCATTATCTCTCCAAACTGACCACATTGTTCATCCTTTTTACTGGAAGCTTTTTGTCAAACACATGAATGATTGAGATGCAAATTTACATTACAACTTTGCTTTTAAGAGTAATGCCATTCAATTATGCAATAATATTCCTATCTCTAGTGCCATAATATCCATTGGTTTGTTAAATAGCCTTTGTAGTTAAAAGGTACTTAAACTAATATTAGAAGCTGTGTAGGTCATGAAAATAAAAATATTTGCAGAGAAAATATTAATGTTTGAAGAGTCTGTTTATGAAAAGATAATTATGTCTTTGTTGCATAACTTACTGAGAACTCTATCATCATTAGGGAGAGGAGGTAGGAGGCCAGGAGTATTTGGTAGATGATTGAATCCGACTAAAAAAAACGTACAACACCCCGTCCTTCTCACGGGACCAGAAGAAAGCAGCTTGCATCAATAGATTGCAGATGCATTTTTCACAAAGCTTTTTTTTACAAAGCTTCATGGAGGCATGCAATGAACGAGCAAAGGCATTAAAATATACTGTATTGGCCTGAAAATAGGCCGCACTGTTTATCCAAATATCCACAGTGAAAAGTTAAGGTCCGGCTTAAATTCACAAACTTACAAAAATTGGCTATTACGACATTTTGTCGTATTGTATGTAGTTTAGAATGATGCCGATTTGTTATTTTTAACTTTCTCTCCTCACACCAGTGGTGGTGGTGGTGGGGGCGTCCAGGACAGCACTTCTTTGGAGGCGTCATTCCCATGCCTTCCCTCAGGCTCCCTCCTACCCCCTTGTCTCTTTCACCCTTCTCTCTCCCCTCTCCTATCTCTGCCTTCCCCCTTTATCTCTCCCCAGTCTCTACCCACCTCCGTGTGCCGGCCTGGGTGGTAGCTCCTCCCCATGCCGGCTCCGCCTCTCTCAGTAAATAGGCCAATTAAAATATGTCACCGCAAAGTGTGACCAACATCATAAGCGTTCCCAACACTGACAACTATATATCTGAGATATATATATATATATATATATATATATATATATTTGTTTTGCTCCTTTAAGAATGGACTGGAATATATCAATATATCAATCTGGTGTAATGGGATCTAATCAGATCTTGGATACTTCACTGATTATAAAATTAAATGCTGGACTTTTCTCATGAACTAAGTGGCACTGATTTGGCCACTATATATTGTATTTCTAGTCACAGACCAAATTCATGCCACTACATGAGAAGGATACAATGCCCCAAGAGTTATCAGATGGTGGGTAATTGAACTTGCTGTGGCAATGTATGGCTCTTTTAATTCCTGACAGGTGGCATGCAGAAAGGAGAATGGCGTGTGCCAACACGGACCAAGCATGTAATGTCCATGTGGAGCCTAATCCAATACCAGCTGCCAGATTGCTGCTTGGGTTGGCTGAAAACATGGTTCATCCAAATATGAGCGGAAATGAGCCAATGCTTTGTAGCTACATAGAAATACATAGAAGTTTGACTTAACAGAAACCTGACAAATACATTTTGTATATAATTAATATTTAGCTATTTATTTTAAAATAAACAGGTTTTCCTTCTGAATATATGTAAATGTATATTTCTAACTAGAATAAAACATACCTTAGTCCTGGACACTGTAGTCTTTTAATATTAGTTACTTCTCTCTATGAAGCAAACAGGTCCTGCTTTACCGTTTGTATGTAGCTTGTTTGTGGCAGCCACATTTATTCCTGGCGGGGTTTGTAACATGGGAGCAGCAGCCATATTTGTTACTGGCACAGTGATTGTTTTACATGAATGCATGACAAAGTTGAGTTTGAACTAAATAGTTGCTCAAGGATAGTGCCTGGAAGGGTTGCTGTACTACAGAACCTACATATAGATGGAGTCCGAGGTCAACAATGTTATTGAGGTGAAGGTGCTTGCATAGTTCAATGAAGATGTGAGCTATACCATGTAGGGTCACCCAAAAAATAAAATAGCAGAGAGTTTAAAAAATCGTGGTCCACTGGAGAAGGAACTGGCACACTCCAGCAACTTTGCCAACATAACCTTATGGTTAAGCACAACCGAGACATAACAATATGCCTGGGATGCTGCTAAAAGGCAATTATTTAAGGGTGATTATAGTGGACATAATTTTAGGTCCATGTTTGAATTAATGAGCTTTGATATTTGCACAGCTTGTTATTTTTTAGTTGCCTGTGGTTCTTTAAAGTCTAAGAAATAGATGTAACATTTCTTCTTTTGTATGGATTCTATTCTCCGTAGGAAAAGATATGTAGAGCTGCAGCAATTTATTATTTGAATGCACCAGAGGAAGCAGGAGGATATTTGGTGACTAGAGCAGGAATTATAACTTGTTTGTGCCACTGTTACTCTGTGTGTTTTATTAATCAATGTAAAGAACTGGATTTCTGTAGCTAGAAGTGAATATATTGTATAACATGGAATTTCTGTACAGCCTCTTATCGTTCATAAGACTACTTAGGAAGGCATCGGCATACAGGGTATACTATAAAGGAAATGTTACACTGTCAGATTATTACGTTATAAATGATTACCGCAAAGGTATTTTCACATCTTTTTAACATGTGAATAATATAGTATTAATGATTTCCGGTTTTATTAATGAGTTCTGGTTTTATAACAGGCAATGCTGTTTGCCACACAATAGCTTCGGCGCTCATCGAAAGCCCCATGCTGAGCGCCTTCTTAGTGCTTAGTGCTCGTATTTATGTCCTTCGCACTCTTTTTATGTCCCGCGGCTGCGTTTTACGTCCTTCGGCCTCATTTTCGTGTTGTAACATTTTTTTTCTCGGCTGCCATTTTTTTTCTCGATTCACAGATTTTTGGGAAAATAGTCAAAATATGCCTAAAATGAATGTGTAACCTCACTCACAGGCTCCCTGACTCTCCCCCTATGCTGTGTGCGAGTGTGTAAGTGAATTTTAGTCATATTTCTGTACTTTTGGTGTTTTTTCCCGTTCAGCGGTTCAGCCGTTAAAGTTGGGTTTTTGTGAGCCCCGCAGTCCATCTATGTGCTTTGGATACTAAGTAGTACAGTCTGTAATTTTGAGTCTGTCCCGCGGGTCTCGGAAAGAGAGCAAGGTGCTCATTACCAAAGTCGCTCGTGTCGTTGTGATGAGCGCCTTTGGCGCTCATTGCCTAAGACCTGCGGGTCGTAGGGATGAGCGCCTTTGGCGCTCATCACCACCAGCGCTCATTGCGAGCCTCCCCCCTCCCCACCTCTCCCCACCCATCTACTTTACTGTCCTTTGGAGCTCATTGCGAGTCCTCTCCCCTGTCTACTTCCTCCCTGGTGTCTCAATTTCCCCCCTCCTCTCGCTCCCTTGTGTCTCCTTTCCCCATCCTCTCCCTCCCTTGTATCTCCTCCCCCCCCTGTGTTTTTACCTCCCTCCCCTACTCCCTCCTGTGTCTCTTTCCCCCTCTTCCTCTCATGCGTCTCTTTCCGCCTCCCCTGTGTCTCTTCCCCCCTCTCCCCCATGTCTCTTTCCTTCCCTCTCCACCATGTCTCTTTCCCCCTCTCCCCTGTGTCTCTTCCACCTCCCCCTGTGTCTCTTTCCCCACTCTCCTCCCATGTCTCTTCCCCCCTCTCCCTCCCATGCATCTCTTTCCCCCTCCTGTGTCTCTTTATCCCTCTCCTTCTGTGTCTCTTTTCCCCCACTCCCTCTGTGTCTCTTCCCCCTCTCTGCGTCTCCCCCGTGTCTCTCCCCCCATCTTTGTCTCTTCCCCCCCTCTCCCTCTGTGCCTCTTCCCCCCTCTCCCTCTGTGTCTCCCCTCCCCTCTCCCTCTGTGTCTCTTCCCCCCATCTCCCTCTGTGTCTCTTCCCTCTCCCTATGCGCCGGGCATGCGCAATGCGCGGCTTGTGCCGCGCTCTTAGCTTGCGTGGCTGATGTTGCGCAATGCGCATGCGTGCAATCCGATCGCCTTTGCAATCAAATCGTTGTCAAACTGCGATTCATTGCAAGCGTGACGACGAATCGCAGTTTGATAATTATATATATTCTACTGTAAGTGCAGTTAAAGTAAAAACTGAGATCTGGAAAATGTGTACACAGCAGGGGATCTGGCCCTCATATCACAGGCCGTGCTACCGCCAGCCCAGGTTGTGAAATGCACAGGGCCCCGCTCTAGGAGGGCCCCAGTTCAGTCGCCCCCACATCCAGCACGTCTCCCTGTGCCCACTCTGGGGAAAACCCTCTGCCCCCTGGATTCCCCCTGTGGCTCCTCACTTACCACATCCCGATAGATAGATAGATAGATAGATAGATAGATAGATAGATAGATAAGCACAGGAGGGCCCACCACTGAACTTTTGGGGCACTATGGACTTTGTGGACCCTTTGGGGAAAACCTGATATGAATCATGGTTATTGGTAATCCTGGTCTGTGGACTTGCGAAGAAATATGACATGATGGTGCTGTGTGTAATGTACGGTAGGCCTCAATAAGTAATGTTGGGGGGCAATAAATTATGTATATTATACAGAGCTGTGTGTTTGGCCTTATGGATGCAAAGGGCGTACACCGCATGTTTGGTGTACACATGCTGCATTTTCCTTAGAGAGTTTAGTGAGGTGTATTACCAGGGTCTCTGGGCAGAGGGGTCATCAGTTGGGAGGTGCTTGGTCATAGGGGAATCCAGTACCGTATGGAAAAAGGCCTCCATGTTGCCATGTTTCTGCCATAAACATATCTAGCCAGGTGGCACCTCAGACGGTGTGGGACCACAAGCCATTTGTTTACCTACTAGCATGGGTCAGTCCCTGGAGGCCCCCTGTCTATTGCGTGTGTCTGAAATGCGCCCTGATGTAAGCGCGACGTCACTTGCACATAGTCAATTGAGCGCGTTAGTCAAACGGGTGTTGACAAAAGAGCTCAGGAGCATACATAACCCCTTCCATACTCTGCATCCTAGCCCAAACCTGTGATGTGACCTTACAGCACCTGGATATCAGACTGAGGTAAGGACACGGCTCTGTAATCTGACCTTACAGCAAATGAGATAACACATTGAGGTTAGAACAGAGCTCTGACCAAAGTCCCTCTGCATATAAGTCTAAGTCTATAAGTATAAGAGGTTAGGAGAGGGCTCTGAGATGGGACCTTACAGCACATGGGATATCACAACGAGGTTAGAATAGGCTCTGTAATCTCACCTAAGAGCACCAGATATGCCAGTGTGAGGCTGGGACATGGCTTGTGATCTTACGTTAGAGTACCTGGGACATAAGACTGAGGTAAGGATGGGGCTCTGGGAGATGACCGTATTGCACATGGAACATCTGAGTGAGGTTAGGACAGGACAGGCATAGCCCGCTCCTTGAGCTGGTGGAGATGAGCGCCTTTGGTGCTTATCCCTACGACCCCGTATGACTTAGGCAGGGAGCGCCAAAGGCGCTCACCACGCTGGTGGTGATGAGCCCCGTAGGTGCTCATCCCTACGAACCCACACGACTTTGGCAGGGAGCCCCAAAGGCGCTCCCTGCGCTGATGGAGATGAGCGCCGTAGGCGTTCATCCCTATGACCCCGCACGCATTAAGCATTTTACCTACGCAAAAATTTTAACATAACGCCTGACCCGCGCACAACAAAAAACACGAAAAAAAAAAACTACCAAAAACATCACACACAGCACGGGGGGACAGCCAAGACGTCTGGGAGTGAGGTTGGGCAAGAATTTAGGTCAAATTTGCAAAGTTTCGCCACTCGAAAAGCGAGAGAAAAAATGGCCACCGAAAAAACCCGAAAACAAGGCTACACCAACCCTAAACACGCAAAACACCGCCAGGCACATAAGACTTTTAGCCAGGAAGTGCGGGGTACAAAATACACTATTAGGAAGGACGGAAAATGCTCAAGAGACGTCTAACACATACACACTCGCCACCATTTTACAACACTACCTTACAACTAATAACATTACCATTATAAAATGCCGCTTTACACAACTAAACAAAGGGTTTAGCCTCGGGCATGCAGCCTATTTACACTGCACACTTGACACATTGCTGACACTTTCTCCTCAGGTCAGCAACAGTCCAAATGTACATTGTATGCTGCAGGAAAAATAGCAGCGATTGTTAGCTCTTCAGCATATTCATTCCTGGATATATTCATTAGAAATAGGTAAAGTATATTAATGTACTATTTAATTAATTATTAGAAAAAAAAATATTTACATAAAAAATAAATGAGCACAGGAGAGGCTCGCTTTGCCAAAGGCGCTCAGGGTGCTCAGTGGACCAAAATGACACAAGGGGAGAGGCTCGCAATGATCGCCAAACACGCTCATTGTAAGCCTTGTGATGAGCGCCCACGGCGCTCAGAGCGAGGCTCCCTATGAGAGCGCCGTAGGTACTCAGAGGACTAAAACCCTTGCATTATGTGCCAAACAGCATTCCCAGCCTTACAATTTTATTGACCGTAATTTTTTGACGGGCAAGTCGCTAGTATATATATATATATACACACATACACCATCAAACAGCACCACAGTACACAGGGCAGAACGTTAGCCTGTGACGACAGCAGTAATGTAAAAACGCTGGGATACGTGCCGGGGCTGTTCTGCTGGTGAGTGATGGGGGGAGAGCCTAGAGGAGAGGGTCAGAGACTGGGGAGAGGGTGAGTGATGGAGAAGAGCCTAGAGGAGAGGCTCAGAGACTGGGGAGAGGGTGAGTGATGGCGGGAGAGCCTAGAGGAAAGGGTCAGAGACTGGGGAGTGGGTGAGTGATGGGGGGAGAGCCTAGAGGAAAGGGTCAGAGACTGGGGAGAGGGTGAGTGATGGGGGGAGAGCCTAGAGAAAAGGGTCAGAGACTGGGGAGAGGGTGAGTGATGGGGGGAGAGCCTAGAGGAAAGGGTCAGTGACTGGGGAGAGGGTGAGTGATGGAGAAGAGCCTAGAGGAGAGGCTCAGAGACTGGGGAGAGGGTGAGTGATGGAGTAGAGCTTAGAGGAAAGGGTCTCTCATGTATACACATCCATCGCCGTTTGTGCATTTGTCGAGTGCGTGCACGCTTTTGTCGCGTGCGCCTTATTCCTGGATGCTCGAGTCAGGCTGCTGGTCTGTCGCCGCGGTTTGATGATGCTCTTTTGGCGTACGCTCTTATTACGGGACACCTTCCCTGGATGTATAGATCAGAAGAATTATGGTGCTAAACAGGGAGACAATGGGGCTCTAATTACCCCCTAGAGAGAATAAGTAACAGGAAAGAGAGCACATGGTGAAATCTTAGAAGTTCAGGCTCCTAGCTCAGTGGGGGGTAAGCAGCTAATAACCCTGGCCTCAAGGTAATTTGAAAATATGTGAAGAATAATTACTCTTGTGGGATTGGTTACTGGATGAATTAAATATGTTGCATTGTTGTCAAAATAAATGCTCCCTGTCTCTACATTAAACTAATGGTGTTGCTGGTCTGATTTCTCTGCTTCATGTTAGTATTTCTTGAGACTTGATAAAGAGAGGTTAAACCTCTCGAAAGTTCGTCATTATAAATAAGACGTTTGTCCAATACAAAAGGTATCAAATTATATTGCAATACTCATTATTAATCTTCTATATATATATATATATATATATATATATATATATATAGATTAATAATTACTAAATTACTCGATTACTGGACATTCACGGCTGCTTCACTCTTCAATATATATACACATAAACATATATACACATATATATATATATATATATATATATATACACACACAAACATATATATATATATATATATATATATACACACACACACACATATATATATATATATATATATATATATATACACATACACACACATATATATATATATATATATATATATATACGCACACATATATATATACACACACATACAAACACACATACAGCAAATATGATTAGATCCAGAGGGTGGTCTTTTTTTTTTCCGCACTGGGGCCATCCATTTACTAGCTTCGCCACCGCCTAAGATATTTGATGGCGTCCATGCCCCTTCACAATATGATGGAGTACATAGGATGACCTCCAATATATAGCAATAGAGAGACTAGCAGCCGAAGATGAAACCCACCCATGACACAGAGTCGTAACCTTTTTTCTTTTGTACATAATTGCCATTGTTATCGTTCTTTTATATACTTCACAATTATGTATTTTTTTAAGAAATGATATCACCTTAACTATTAGTAAATTCCACTAACCAATCATTAAACTATTATGGGATATCATTGGCTATCATTATGGAAAATATTTTAAATAGATTTTTTTGACATTGTAACAGATTTATTTCAGTATAGAAACTGAGACAAAATAATGCGATCTGATGGTGTATATTGAATGTGACTACACCAGCTGATGCCCAATCTGCTTTGTTGTACATCATATGCTGTACAGTAAAGGAATTGTGCTGTCAGATTGAGGGATGGTCTCACTTGTCCTGGTAAATCCATTATGTAATTAAGCTTAATAAACATGGTTTTATGGACAGGCCCATCATGATGGGATTAGATCACATGCTGAACCAGCAGTTTCTAGGATTTCTCATGAGTACTGTATATTGGGTTCAGGTATTTGTAGATATGAAGCTGTATGATAAAACTCAACAATAATTTCATAAATTAATAACACATTAAATAAATCTAATTACAATTGTCTGTTATTAATATTAAATTCACATGTTGAGTTTGGAAGGTGGGTATTTTAGACTAAAGGGTCATCCCTTTTGCAGTTTGTATTTTTTAAAATTGAAAAATTGAAAAAATGAATCTTGAAAGTTGAATATTTTAAGCAAAATTATATGAAAATATACACTGACTCTCTCAATGACTTTCTCTCACCTGATTGGTTATCTTTCACAGTGGTGGGTGGATAACCAAGAAACATGCCCAAAACAACAAAAGAACTTCAACACATCAATTGCTTATCCATCTGACCATGCTCTTGTGGTGTATAACGCCTACTTTGAGAAATAATCACGTGAGAAAAGTCACATGACCTGGTCACCCAGGGTTCATTAATACATTTTATTAAGAATTTAATGTAACTGCATCCCATATTGTATGTGTTATATAGTGAAGATAGTAGAGCACTATCATGTAGATGGGTTATTTGCAATCTATTTAACTTGAGTGGCCACATACATGCCCCCATTGTAGGATGAGCATGTAGAGCATTCCCAGTTGGTATATACTGGAATTAAAGGTAAGGTTTTAACACTGAAGTGTCTGTGACTACTATAATTTATCCAATTGGGCTTATTCCGGTGGCTTATTACCACCCACTGTGAGAGATAATCATGGGAGATATAAAAAATTTAGTAAAGGGAGCCATTTTTAATATTAGCCAATTGTGTGCGTGTATATTTATATCTTGAATATATAAATAAATAAAGATCTGAAATGTTATTTGTCTACAAGAATGAAACCTTTGTGGGCACATTTGCATGTCCCTGCCCAGGTTCCCAGAATGCAGTGCAATAACTGTATTTCTAGGAATTTTGAGCAGGAAATAGGTACTATT
Organism: Discoglossus pictus; assembly: GCA_027410445.1. Taxonomy (NCBI): domain Eukaryota; kingdom Metazoa; phylum Chordata; class Amphibia; order Anura; family Alytidae; genus Discoglossus; species Discoglossus pictus. The sequence continues at coordinate 53,307,824 of CM050175.1, forward strand.
TATATACTGTATTGTGGCGACTTCTATTGCACTTTTGCCCACTATAGATTAAATGATTGTTGTGGTAAACTACCTCCCCAGAAAATCTTCTACACAAGCAACAAACCAGCCCCACACTGATGAGAGGCAATAACTTGGAATCAGTGCTTTCTGTGGGTAGTTTTCCATCCTGGGCTTTGCTTAAAGCAGTGTAATACAGCAGGCATATGCTTAAAGGAAGCCATGTCTAAAATGGTATTGGATTACAAGAGCAAAGCCTTTGTGAACACATTTGCATGTCCCTTCCAAGGTTCCCAGTGTGCAGTGTAATAACTGTATGTTTTGGAATATTGAGCAGGTTTTTAAACTTATTTTAGACATTCAAATGTGAACACAAATGTTTTACTTATTTTTTATCTATCTATCTATCTATCTAATCTATATATATATATATATATATATATATATATATATAAAATGAAATAACAGGGATATTTGCTGTGTCAAATACAGAAATAGTAGTGATAACAGAACCCAGATGGAGAATTTACATTGGATTATGTAGGGGTAACAACAAAAGACAAATAACTTAAATACTGTACAAAATAGAGTTTCTGGATATACTAAGCCCACATTTATAGAAGTAAATAATATATATTTTAAGTTGGAGATCTCATTGCATTTTCCTGTCTGCACTGATTTTTTTTTTTACCCCCGAACTGCTATCCCACAAATGAGCCCATCAATCATGGAAATATGGATTGGCAGCCACCTATCACCTGGGGCAACCTTGGCTGCAAATATATGCTGCACCACTGTGATGGGATGACGACTGGCAACGTATTCATCAACACAACATCAAAACAATATACATTTAATTTATACTGAAAACTATTAAAAAAAGAGGCGGGTTGATTAATTTAACATACTATTTCTGCAGTTATAGTTACGTTTAAGAAATATATTGTGTTCTCTACTGAAACTGTATTTCTTGGAATTCTGAGCAGGAAATAAGTTGTTTTATTTATTTTAGATGTTCAAATGTTAACATAAATATATATATATATATATATATATATATATATATATATATATAGAGAGAGAGAGAGAGAGAGAGAGAGAGAAAGAGAGAGAGTAAACAAATAGTACATTTGTATACTATTTATCTATACACATATATACAAACACATACAAACATACACACATATATATATATATATATATATATATATATATATATATATATGTACAAGAATTCTGAGCAATTCGTTTTTTTTTCCCCTAATTTTATGTGGAGGCTTCTATCGCTGTTTTGCTCACCATAAGTTAAATGATTGTTGTGGTAAACTACCTCCTCACAAAATCTACTACACAAGTTAGGAACCGGCCTCAAAACTGATGAGTCAGTAACCTTAAACAGACATAAAAACGGCCATGTTAGATGTGCCTTATAGGTTTTATCTCCTTTCAAACCACAATGTTTCTAGCTTATTCAAAATGTAAATTTGTTTTGATTTCGCCATTTATTTGTTATTTTTTGATGCACCACAAAAACTTCTTAAGATGTGTATATGACTTGTTTAATGTGATTTAACGTCTTATGGGGAAGAGCATAGTTCCGCCTCCGAGCTGAAGACTGAAATTATATTGCACTGAGCACAATAAATAGGGTATCAGGGGCAACCTGAGGGATGATTACTTAACCTCGCTAGCAACGCATATGTTAGTCTTCAGATGCAATGTCCCTTATTTGCTATCACATCATATCTATTAGCTGTGATTTAAAAAGTTGTGCCCCAGGCTGCCTAGCTATAGCCATTCCAGCAATTACTTTAGATGTTTTTTTGTTTGGGGCTTGTGCTGTTGAGAGGTCCCTGTAGCTTTCCACACATCTCATTGCAAGCAAGATATGGCTAATGTTATACGCTATTACAACGAAATGCCTTTTGAAACCAAGAAATCCGCACTGAAGCTGCAGTGCGATTTATTTGTGAGGTCCGTGAATTCATTCCAATGAAATACATTGGGATTCTTTTGGAAATGGATGTCAGCAGACACGAAGAAACATAGAATGGGCAGACTAGACTGACCAATTTGGTCCTTATCTGCCAACTAATCTATGTTTCTTCGTGTATACTGGCATCCATTTCCAAGAAGAATCCCAATGTAGTTCATTGGAATGAATTCACGGACCTCACAAATAAATCGCACTGCAGCTTCTGTGCGGTTTTCTTGGTTTCAAAAGGCATTTTGGTCCTTATCTGCCATCTAATCTATCTACTTAAAAGTTTGGCTAAATTAAGCCTCTTGCTAGCCCTATGGTTATCCCACACATACTTAAATTAATTAACTGTGTTTGATTCTACCATTTTGAATAGAAGGCTATTCCACTTATTTAATACACTTTCTATAAAGTAGTGCTTTTGCGTAATACTCCTAAATCTTCCACCTTCCACCTCACATCGTGACCTCTTTTCTTGCATACCTCTTCTTTCCTGAACTTGGTTAAATTGTTTGATATATTTGATGGTTTCTATGATATCTTCCCGATCACTTCTGTTTTCTAAGCTACACATATTCATGTCATAAAGTCTTTCATTATCCATTTTCTAGTTACACCATGCACCATTTTAGTTGCCCTCTTGATTAGTTTCTAGGTTGTTGACATCCTTTTGGAGATACAGTTCTAGAACTAGACACACGTTTGAGTTCCACCATGACTGGTCTTTAGAAGTTTCTAGTTATTTCTCTACCTGATAGTGGGGATAAAAGTCCGACCATAATAAGATAAGAAATGGAAACTGCAAAATAATTAGAAATCAAATGAGGAGAGTGACAGTAAATTAATCCTGTTGGGGGATACCAAGCAGCTTATTCCATTTACAGCCCACTGGGAGATGAACTCAGGGACAAAGCCAGGTGGTACTCTGCCCATATACTAGTACATCTATTCACACAGCACCTCCACTGCCTGATACTGCTTCCTGGACTTATAAAATAGCCAACTTGGCTATTGCCAGGATAAAATTGGTCCCTGGCCTTTTTGCCCCAGGACAATAGGCGCACAAACACTTGGCTCTACAGGTGCTTCTTCCTGCAGAAGACGGACTGCAGCCAGGCACAACAAGAATACATGTGATACAAGGACTTTGCATTACCACAGAAGGGGCAGGTAGCTGAGGAGACCTTGAAGTTAGCCAGATACCTCTGGTGCTCAGTGGACCATGGAGTGGTCTCCAACTAAGGTTCCTGGTTGGTTGTGGAGCCAAAGCAGCTAACTAGACACATCACCTTGTGGAGGTCTAACTAGGCAGCTATAGATTGATATTACCACCTCTCAACTAAATCTCAAGGACTTGGTATACTTATAAACATCAGATTAACTACTGATCTGTGTGATACGCAACTCCAATAAAAAAATATACATTTTTGAAGATGTTTTGTTGTTTAGAAAGTTTCCATGTAATCTGATCTGAACATTTCCTGTTACATTGAAGCCTGTGGTGCATGCTTATTTTATCTATCAGTGGTAAATAGAGAAAATAGGAGGGCTTTTATATCACTGGAGCTTTAGGTGTTTGAAACTGGCCCTCTCCTTTCAAATGTAAATACACAACCATACCAAGGTATTATGGATGCCTCCAGACTCTGTTTTCAAGCACATATTAATTTAATTTTTAAACAGCCTTTTAAGAAGCATATTACTTCACATAATAAACATATAATTAATTGCTGTTCAGCCAGGCCTGCAAATAAATTACAACTTTCTTATTTCTTAGCCCTCCTTAGCATTTTGAGTCACATCTAGGTAAAAAGCAATGTAATTGTGTATTATTATTATTAGTACTACGATTATAATTAAATAGCTCCCTTTAGGTCACAGAGAAGAATTAGCTGCAGGGCAAATTTGGAAGTTCTCTTTATCTGTGGGTCAGGCTCCGGTACTCGTGTCCACGGTAAGCCCCGCACTAGGTCACGCTTTTGCTGATTTGAAGTGGCAAATCCAGAGAGCTGCAGATATTTACTTATAAAAGGGAGGAAGTTAAGCATAAGAATGCCACAGGGCTCAAGAAGCCAAAAGAAGCACAAATTGGGGATAGATGCGATGGACCATTTTTTGCATGAATGAAGCCTATTTGCCTGTAATGAGGATTTCTTTTTCTTTTTAAAATATTCTGGGAGAAAATAAGCAAATATAGGCAATGTCAAAAGTTATAGTTATGGCTGATAAAATTCCAGCGAATTTCATTTAATCATTATATTAAGAAAGAACAAATATTAAGAAATACAGTAAATATAAAAAAGAACAAGCATTTTATTCTGTACACCTACATTTTTTGTAAAAAAAAAAGAAAGAAAGAAAATCATATTTTTTAAGGAATATTTGCAGATCTATGATATACTAAGAATGCTATTTTCTTTATTATTTACGTGTGTATGTTCTGAAACATGGCATTGTGCAAGACAGATTTAATTCTATATTTAATAAAAGTACTTTACTGAAAAACTAGACTTGATAAGAGATAATTTTGTATATTAAAAATCAGTTATCTATTATATGTATTTGCGTTGCAGGAAAAGCCACCATTTTTGTTTCTATTGATCTGCTTCTACAAGTAGGAGGAAATATTACGTACCAGTGCTTTCAATCAGTCTAATGGAATTCTTGTCTGTTGACCATGTTGGGATCAGAGTTTAAAAAAATAGCTGTCCACAATAAAGAATACTTGACTGTTATGGTTAATAAATGAAAATGACTCTATATAAAACAAAAAAAAACAACAAAAAAAAAAAAAAATATATATATATATATATATGTTTTAAATAGGTGACTTAATGCTATACTCATCAGTATGATTGTCATATAAAACTTCCACTTCACTTTAAGAAGCCTCCAGTAGAATCTCACCTTCTTGAACCTGCTTTCTTCTCGTTCTCTCTCATGTAGGATGCCATATTTTTCAGCTGTCACTCAAGCCCATTTAATCATGCAGTGTGTTATTGTTTGTTTGAAGCTGCATGAGACACTAGCATTGTGAAACCGCTTCCCTGTGGGTGTGATTTAGGTAACAGCTACGTAACATGGCACCTTTCATGAGAGAGAACAGGAAAACATTGGGCTGGTTTCAGTAGGTGAAAAATATATTACTCTGGGACCTTCTTAGAAGTAAGTGAAGAAGAAATGTTATATGATGATTACATTTAGAAGAATAAAATTACTTAAGTCAAATAAAACAAAATGAATTTCTAAATATTGATTTAAAGGAATGTCTTTATATATTTATCTACGTTTTAAAACATTATTTTTATATAATTTAATTATTCAAAAACAGCATGTTGTAAATAGGAGGCTAGAGGCAATTTAAAATGATTGCCCATTTGGACAATGTGAGTCAATTGTCTAATTCTAAAGCAATTAAGTTAGCATCCAAGAAAAGCTATGGGCAGAATAAGAAAGTAAAGAGAGAAGACTGCATAACCAAATACATTTGTATAGGATTATATCAATTACAGTGGTGGATGTAATAGAATGTGTGGTTTTGATGTTTTTTTTTACATGTTTCAGACTTTATTCCTTTCCAGGAGTTTCTTTTTTAAAGCTGACATCGCTTAGAAATAAAGGCAGAAATCCTGACGTCTGCCGCCAAAGTCTTTCTCTGGTGCTATTTGCACATGTTTTGTTTTAATGGTGGTCTCATATAATAAGTGAGGAGGAGCATAAGGACTTATTGATGAGGGTAAAAGAAGAGAGTGCAAAAGTTGTCCTGCTGCTCAATGTTATAAAGACGAAGATCATGGCAAACGGCAATCTCACTTCCTGGCAAATAGATGGGGACGAAGTGGAGGCAGTGACAGATTTGATTTCCTGGGCTCCAAGATCTCTTCAGGAGGTGACTGCAGCCTGGAAATTAAAAAATGTTTGCTTCTGAGGAGAAAAGCTACAGCAAGTCTGGACGAGATATTAAAAACTAATGATATTAAACTTAATGGTCTTGGGAAGGTTTGCTGTTATGGGAAGGGGTCTTTGGGAGGGGAACAGTTATAAGAAGGGGTCTGGGAGAAAAACATGGAGTGATTTGGTTCTGGCAGGGCCCAGCAAAAAAAAACAGAGGGGGGGGGGGGCAAAACTTTTTTTTTTGCACCGGGGCCCACCATTCTCTAGCTCCATTACTGCTCTGTCAACATTAACTCCCTGGTGGAAAAACATAAAGGGATTCACATTTAGTTGTTTCTAACCATTATTTTAATGTTTATAATTTGACGCTGTCCTGTGTTTCATTGAATAAAATTTTGTTATTTTTCCCAATCAACTTCCTTTTCATATGTAAATTGGTATCAAGCACCGGGAAAAATGACACTTCCCAACTCTGTATTTAATAATGGTGACTTTAACATAAAGTTACTAAACATTGGTGACATTTTAGATACTATTACAATGTAATGTAACCAGTACTTTGAAGCCAAGATTAAGATAACTAAGTCAGAAAGGAAAGCTAAAATAATAACTAGGATACAATGTATTTGTTAGCACTCTAGTCAGCCATGTCTTTCTTGACCTGTAGAATGACCAGCAGTGGTTTTATCTCTGGTCCTCAACCATAGTACAGAATGGGGGACTAGAAAGTTAAATTGTAGCTTTAATAATCATTTTATATTGTAAATCGACATAAAAGAGAAGACAAAAACTAAATTCTAACATTTAGAATACTGTATATATCCTATAGTGTTTCTACCATAAACATAGGGAGTTAGATAATTAATATGCAACATCTAAGTTTTATTACAGACAATATTGTTATTGTGGACACATATATATCCTTATACTTAAAGGCATGGATTATGAAGCATCTGATAGAGGATAATCAGTAGTGTATGAAAACACTTTTGCATGAAAAATTACCAAAATAAACATTTACAAACTCACCATGTTATTTGATAAATCTCCTGAGTTTGCAAGCAGCAGCTTTTGTGAGTTGACACCCCTATCAAATCACTGGTAAACCTTATAATTTATTTTGGCCAATCACTGGCAGCCAATACATTTTAATACAATGTAACAATCAATAATGGCAGTTTATGCAGGAAGTAATTGTGGGGTGTGTAGTCCCCCTGTAGAAGGAAGTAGCAGGAGTCAGATACTGATCTGTAGATTTCTGCATTGAGCTGCTACTGGCTTAAAGGTTAGTAAAGGGTTAAATATCCACACCCAAATGCAGTGTTTCTATTGGTAGGTACACTGTGCCTATGTAAGCAGCTTTGGGGTGTGGTAAACAAGTTTTATTTTTAACTAAAATAAATGTCTATGTGTATAGAATGACTCCATGCAATGTGTGTGTCTGATATAAGCAGTGTGTATTAGATTAGAAAAAGTTATGAACAGGGAAACTTAGATATACCTTTAATGGGGTTATGTGATTTTAGTACTTTAAATGGTACTGGCATTCCTGTTGGTATAACTAACCAATATTCAAGTGCTTATAAATCTGATGATCTGGTGACAACATGATTTAGTCTTTGAAATGTGTCAGCCTATGACAAGTACAGCATGCAAGCTATTGCATAAATTATTGATTTCCATCCAGTATGATGAGCGCAATTTATTTCTGATGTCCTTTTTAGTGAAATAATAAAGATTTAACATTTTTTTACTGCAACATTATACTGTTAGATCCAGCTGCATTGAGCTGAAGTTAGGAGGTTTGAAGGGTTCCCTGGCACCAAAGAGCAATACCCCACACAAGGTGGCTGCTAAAAGAAATTTGCCTGGAGTGCTCTAAGCTAAGGGACAGTTTGTCCTAAACACCATAGGGAGAGTAGAAACATGACAAATGGAGAGGCAGTGAAAATATGAATAGATCATAAAAGTGAAGGTAGAGAAGGAAATTATAATATGAGTATCAGTCTTGAATATGTGTACTTTATTAATTAACACAATTACTAGGGGCGGACAATGATTAGTTCATTGTATTAGCAATTAATCAATTAATCTGCAAAATGAATAATGGTCAGGGACGGCTTTACAAAAAAATCGTAAGTTGCTCCCCACCACTCCATACCCCCTTTTATGCAACATTACAGTTTATGATAACTAGCCCAAGAAAGTGCTGACACATTATGTATATGCTCTAAAGGGTTTGCATAAGTTTTAGTGCTTACTTGTGTATAAAATTATATTGCTGTCAGAGCCGGATCTATCTCTTTGGAGCCCCTGGGCAGTGAAGAGGAGGAGCCCCTGCTAGTAAGTATGCAAGGTATGCATGCACCCATTTTTTACTTTTCTGTACAATTAGATTCCTTTTCCTGTTGTAACTCTCTTGAACTGCAGCATTTAATTATTTTAAGCTCCCTCACAGGGAAGCACCCTTAGGTGGCTGCCTAGTTGGCCTAATGGGTAATATGGCCATGATTGTAGCCCAGAGTGCAGAGAAAATATTTACTGTGCTAACTTATCTATAGATAATCAGAGGTATAATATATATATATATATATATATATATATATATGTATATATAAATAAATATATATATATATATATATATACATACAGAATCTCACAAAAAGTGAGTACATCCCTCACATTTTTGTAAATATTCTATTATACCTTTTCATGTGACAACACTGAAGAAATGACACTCTGCTACAATGTAAAGTAGTAAGTGTACAGCCTGTATAACAGTGTACATTTGCTGGCCCCTCAAAATAACTAAACACACAGCCATTAATGTCTAAGTGGAAATGTCAATATTTTGCGTGGCCACCATTATTTTCCAGCACTGCCTTAACCCTCATGGGCATGGAGTTCACCAGAGCTGCACAGGTTGCCACTAGAGTCCTCTTCCACTCCTCCATCACAGAGCTGTTGGATGTTAGAGTCCTTGCACTCCCCCACCTTTCATTTGGGGATGCCCCACAGATGCTCAATAGGGTTTAGGTCTGGAGACATGTTGGCCAGTCCATCACCTTTTCCTTCTGCTTCTTTAGCAAGGCAGTGGTCATCTTGGAGGTGTGTTTGGGGTTGTTATAATGTTGGAATACTGCTCTGCGGCCCAGTCTCCGAAGGGAGGGGATCATGCTCTGCTTCAGTATGTCACAGTACATGTTGGCATTCATGGTTCCCTCAATGAACTGTAGCCCCCCCAGTGCCGGCAGCACTCATGCAGGCCCAGGTCATGACACTCCCATGACCAAGAGTATACATCTATACTGAGGAAAGGTAGTTGAAATACTCCCTAAATGACAGATAAACGGATAAGGCACAAAGAGCACAAAAACACTGATATGAGATGAAACCCTAAGTTTGAACGTAAACATTGATGCAGAGAGAGTGGAGGCAGCATCTGACATCATCAGGTAAATACATATAGGGGGAATCCACACAACATATTATATAAAACATATATACACATATAGACATATATATATATATATATATATATATATATATATATATATATGTGTATATATATATATATATATATATATATATATATATATATATTCATTCTATCTAGCTATATAGTGATACAATCAATAAAAACATTTAATTAGGAGCCAGGAAGACTCAACAGGAACCAGACAGGTTGTTTCTAGAAGCCTTAAAGGAAGCCCTTCATTGAGATGCATTCATTATAAGCTAAAACATTTTGATAGGAAGCCATGTTTAAAATGCTAATGGATTACGAGAGCAAAGCAAGGGACGCAGTTCGCGAAGCAAGGGGTCGCCTTTGCGGAGGTGGAGACTTTACGGCGCCTCACAAGAGGCCACAGAAGCGGGACATTGAAAAAAAACTATAACACGCAATGACTAACTACGGACTTACACAAAAAAAATAAGAGCCGCGGGACTTAGAAAAAAAAAATGACGAACTCACAAAAATACGAACTTAACAGCCAAACAGCGCACAGCGGAAAACATAAAAAAAACACAAAATACACACAAAAATAAAATAAAAACCTTACCCACAGCAAGGGGGGACACCCAGGACACCTGGAAGTTTAGACACTCAAAAATCCCCTAAGCGATAGAAAAAATGGCCGTCGAAAAAAACGAAAACGAGGCCCCCTAAAGCCGCAAAACACAGCCAAGCACATACGACTCTTACAAAAACCCGTACAAGGTACAACATACACTATTAGCGAGGGCGCTAAATCATCCACACCCGCGTACCACATGCACAATCGCAGCCATTTTACAACACTACCTTACACAATGCGGAAGTACACCGCTACACAAACAGTTTCCCCTTGCATACGCAGCCTATTTACACTACACACTGCACACATTGCTGACACTTACACCTCCACTCCACAACAGTGCAAATCTACATTGTATGCTGCAGCAACATCAAAACAGATTGTCAGCTCTTTAGCACAATGCTTCCTGCATATATTACTTACAAATAGTTAAAGTATATTAATTTATAATTTCATTAATTAATTATCATAAAAAAATACATATACACAAAAAAAAAAACCAAAATATCGCAATAAACGACAAAGCCCTTCACCGCGCTCCTCACAAGGAGCGCCAACGGTGCTCATAGGACACAAACTACACCAGGGGATGGACTTGCAATAAGTGCAAAAAGGAGATCAACACCGACCTTACAATGAAAGCAAAAGCGCCTCTGATAACAAAAAAATACACCAACCGAGAGGCTTGCAATGAGCGCCGAAGGATCTCAGGCGACCAAAACACTTACTGTCTGTGGCAAACAGCATTACCTGCCTTACAATTTTATTGCCCCATCATTTTTGATGGGCAAGTAGCTAGTATACATATATATATATATATATATATATATATATATATCACATATATAGTTGTGAGCAAGCGAGCCGTTGCTCACGTTTGCCCTCGCAAAAAAGTACGAGACACGTTACGACCAATTATGACCTCGTAAAAATCGTCCGCAACCCGCAAACATCAAAAAATGAAAAACACAATAAATACACACAACACATACATAAAAAGCTTACCTACAGCAAGAGGGAGCATCCAGGACCTCAAAAAATGAAGTTACACCTCAATTTAACTCAAAATAAAAGAGTTTAGACACTAGAAAATTCTCTAAGCGAGAGAAAAAATGGCCGCTGAACAAAATGAAAACGGGGCTACAGGACTCTAAACTCGCAAAACACCAACAGAAACACGCAAAACACCACAAAACACCTACGGATATTCTGCTACAGACGCATACCACACATTAGCCGCCATTTTAACTTATACAATGCGGAAGTACACAGCTACGCTAACGGTTTTGTCTCGAGCACGCACACTATTACACTGCACACATTCATCACGCTTACACAGCAGGTCCACACCACTAATGCTGCAGCAACATTAAACAGATTGCCAGCTCTTCAACACAATGCTTCCTACATATATTACTTCAAAATAGGTAAAGCATATTAATGTATACACCAAACAGCATTAGCTCACTTACAATTTCATTGCAGTAATTTTTTGACGGGCAATACTCTAGTATATATATAGTTAGTAGAGATAAGACTACTGTTGATTTTATCTGCATATTTTGCTCAGTCTTATAAGACCCAGCTAGAAAATTTTCAGGTTGCTACAGTATTTTACCATATCTTTGAAATGTTTAGGGTTCTTTTCTGCTTATCAGAATTTGGGCCATAGTTAAATAACACTGACATGAAATAACAAACATCCTCATAATGTCACTATTTTTGTATGATGTTAATCATAACCGTCCAGACAGGACACGAAGGCCTCGGGCACGCCTCATATCCCAAGGCCTGTTGGAGCGTCTTATGAGCCACATCAGAGGGGGAATATTGTTTTGCTTGCAGTTCTGCAGCCTAGATGGCGCTAGAGTGCCGCACCACTATAAAAGGAAAGGACCACCAGTGCCATGAGAGCCATGCAGGGAGAACTGTGGAGTAGGTTGTTCTTTTGTGTATAGCAGAGACAATACCTCCCAAAATGTGTTTTTTAGTAGCAGAACTTGGTCAATCAGTTAGGAACTTTATTATTCCCACTCCCAATGCATAATCTGTTCCAAGTCTGTTTTATTACATTATAAATGTAAAATCATGGCGCTGCTATGCAGGCACCCATAGGCACTTGCCTATTCTACCTTATGGCAAATCAGGTACTGGTCGCTGTGTCTCATAGCTTCTCCTGTATATTTACTGCATAAATTTAATGAGCACTTACTACCACTAGTTGAAAAAGCTAGGATACAATACCATCTCAAATGTATTACTTTGTTATAGGTTATTATGCTGCATATAAAACTGCCATATTGGATTCTGCCGATGAACTTCTGCAGTGAGAGGAGTATTGGAATGTACATAAATCTATCTATAGAGCTTTAAACAGTACTTTATAAGGAAGCTTGACCCTAAAACAGTAGCAGACAGAATTACCTGAGAAAATCAAATGTAACACCGTGACACAAGTAAAGGCTTTCTAACAATATTTGAGTATATCAAACTTAGCTATCAATTTTTAGATCAGAGGACATCTAAAAAGGTTGAACTTGATGGACTAAAAGTATTTTTTTCAACCTCAAATACTAGGAAACTAATTATTCAAAGGAAAATATTGAAAAAATGACCACATCATGTCTTTATATTTTTAGTAAATATTACTAAAATATTCTATTTTCCTAATAAACATATGTACAAATAATAAATAATAATATATTTTAATTATTGATGGTATTTTTTGGGGGTCAAAAAGAATGATGTAGAAATTCAACGAAAAATAGCACACAAACAGATTGTTAAATGGCTCCTGCATCACAACTGTAATCTCACAACTAAAGAGCCTGGAGATAGAGCGAACATGAAAGCAGCACATCCACAAAACATTGCTGAAGGCTGAATGAATTAAGGAGCCACTTTAAATAGATAAAACAGAGAATTCACTTTGAGTGAGAAATTGAAAACAATGTTCGTACAAGGTGGGTACATTCTGTGAAACATGATGTGCAATCCCATTTCCATTAGTCATGACATATGTTACATGACACACGCTATGAGAGGCAGATTTATCTACCTGGGTCGTGTAAGACTGTGGAAAACATGCAGATAAAATCAACAGAAGTCTTATCTCTACTAACTATATACGTGGATAGGATTCTCAGCTTGTGTATAATCCAACCTTGGCTTTGCATAAAAGCTTTGTAATACAGCAGGCATAAGCTTAAAGGAAGCCATTTTTAAAATGGGCTATGGATTGAAGAGCCACACTTTTGTGGGCACATTTGCATATCCCTCAGCTTCCCAGAATGCATTGTAATAACTGTTTTTCTCACAATTCTGAGCTGGAAGCAGGTTTTTAATTAGTTTAGACATTCAAATGTGAACACAGATGTACTATTTATTTACTATAAATATATATATATATATATATATATATATATATATATATATATATATGCTTATATATATCTATCTATTGAAGGGGTTAACATATTCTGCCAATGAAGGGGTTAACATATTTTGCTGACACATAGCCTAACCATAATATCATGTGCCTATCCTTGAGATGTTTGTCGACCTTACTAAAACACAAAACATTTCTTATTGTTCTAAGAAACAGAAAACACCTGATTATATGTCCTTGTACCGACTAACGTGAACTGTGAAAATCGCTCTAATATCCGCCTTCTTTTGCAAGTATAAAGTCTATGCAATGACGTAGCAATAAACGGAATTAGTACTGAGACTGATTGTGTGTGTGTTACATCCAGTACGAGTTCTACAGAATTCTGGTTGGGCCTGTGTTTCCAAGCTGCCATCTACCGATTAGGAAGCCCCAACATCTATATCTATGTATCTATGTATATATATATATATATATATATATATATATATATATATAGTTACATAGTATTTGAGGTTGAATAAAGACTGTTAGTCCATCAAGTTCAACCTTTTTAGAGCTCTTCTGATCTTTTTAATATGTGGACTATTTGTTAATAATTGTTATTTCTATCTATATCATATATTTATCTATATAATATCTATCTATCTATCTATCTATATATATATATATATATATATATATATAATCTCAAGTAAATAGTACATTTGTGTTCACATTTGAATGTTTAAAACAGGTGGAAAAATGTGTTTCCTGCTAGAGATTCCAAGAAATACAGTTATTACACTGCATTCTGGGAACTTGGGCAGGGACATGCAAATGTGCCCACAAATGCTTCACTCTTGTAATCCAATAAATGATTAATACCAAAGTCCCATAAGGAGTTATGTTAATTGACTCATAGAGGTCTTGCGATGAGTACCAAGGAAGCGTTGAGTGCCTAAGCATTTTTTTTTTTACATATAAGTATTTATTTATTAATAATAATTACATATAAGTAATAAAGTAATGTTATTTAAATGTGCTATTTTCCAAAAGTTAGCAAAACTTAGCTGTCAGTTAGCCTTTCTGATCCCTCCACAAAGCAAGAGTCTAATCTTTTGTTAGTGAGTTATCAGTGCCTTAATGTCTGTTATCCTCCCTGGCGGTCTGGCCATGTCAGTGCCTCCAAGTGTTGAATCGGTACACTCGGGGGTGCGGACGCGGACAGACCGCCTTGTTCCGCCCCCCTGCGTCGCCTACGCTTGCAGGGAAGAGAACCCGGAAGACGGATTTATGTGATCCAGATCTTGGCTAGGGATTACCGCTAAGGCGGTAACGTTCCTGAGGTATTCGGTTCCTTGTATTGAGTGCAGTCACCAGGGTCTATATATGTGTAGAAGACCCCTCACCATGACAATGTAGTGATCCAGAAGGAGAGGATATGGTTAACACAATATATTGTAAATTGACTGACACAAATTTAGTTACACAAGTGAATATTTATACATGAATAAGCAAAAGATTTATTCATTCCTAGATATTACATTTCAGGAGATCTTGTACTGTCATTTACTGTGATAACAGCACGGGACAGGTCAAAATAGTTGGCCATAAACCTGTAGCTGCGGGTCTGTCTGGGGGCTTGCCAGTGACACATGTAAACATAGATTTCATTTGTTAATTTCCCAGTGAAGAATAGACATATTTCCACTTTTTTAGGATATCTTTGCAGTGGTGTGCTGCAAAGTGAGCTGAATTAAGTGGCACTTTAATTAAAGACTCACAACTTTTTGGCGTATCACTCATAGGCCACTAATCTCGTAATTTTTTGCATCTTGTATCTTTTTTTTTCTAAGTCCCGCAGTTGTGACCACCTTGCACGGCAAGGCGATCCCGCATTTCTGAAGTGTTTTTCGGCTAAGTCCTACGCTTTGTAGTGGTTTAACGGCTCGCCTCGCTTCGCAAGGCGCTCATCGGCTAAGTCCTACGCACCTCGCAAAGCGTGACTACGTCTCGCATTTTGATAACTATTATATGTGATACTCCACAACAGAGTCAGCTTTTGTTTTTATTTATTTTATTTCTTCCTCTTATAATTCATTTTTTGCATGTTTTATGCCATATAAATTAAAGTTTTATGACTGGTCAATGCTCATCTCCTTCCTCCAGTCACTGTCTCCTCCCTCTTCTAAAGCTCATAAGCAGAAATGCTTCTGCAAGTCCAATTACCATCTCCTCTCTCCCTCCTCCTGCTGGCTTCTGGAGATATATCTCCTAGCCCAGGCCCCTCACCTGACATTTCCACTAGGGGCATATAACATATTACACACTAAAGCCACTCACCTCTATTGACTTTCTATGAGATCTCTTCTCTCTTCCACTAAATAAAAAAAATATTTCTACCTTTGCATACCTAAGTAAACGTTCACATCTTTCTTGACCGTTGCTATTCCTTTTCTTTTATCCCCAGGTTTCTGCCTCCTCCATTTCCTTTAGATTGTAAGTAGCGAGTTTCCAATCTTGTAGGGTGCTTTGGAAAAAAATACTTTCTCAAAGATTCCAAACTCAAAACAGGGCCTTTCATTTTCAGCAGTTTGTTAACATTGTCTCTTCTACAGAATTTGTTGTCACATTATAAATAAAAGTTAATAATAATATTAATAATAATAACATATGCTCAGAATTGTAATACATTGTTGTGAATTCAGGTCAATTTGGTCTTTTTTTTTTCTTTCTTCTACCTTATGCAAAACACCTTGAGCACGTACCTAGAACCAGGCCTGATGGTAATTGCCAAGATAGTATAAGTAATAAAGAGGAAGTTTCACTTATTCACCAGTTGTCCTTACAATGAAGTAAGTTCATACATGTGTGTTATAAGTTTAGCACCTGCCTTTTATTGCTACAAGACCTTTGTATGTTGGGGATGTGAGCTGCTGCAATACACACAACATGAAAATAACAGTCACAGCTTAGAACTAAACTATAGCTTAACTTAACTTTGAGCTGGCTCAACTTTTGACCTAAACAGCCCAGTATTATGTGTCAAAAATTCAAACTTAAAATTTGCTTCTACTCCCCATAAACATTGTGGAATAAATGGTAAATGTCACAATCTGCTTCTTTAAGGGGGCTTGATATGAACCTAGTTCAAAGCTACCCCAGCAGATATGTGTTGTTCTTGTTCTCTGTGGCACAAAATCTGGCTTCTGAATGGGGCAAGGCCCAAAGGTACAGGAAGAGAATACTGGATACAGGTTACTAGTGGACTAAGGCAAGACCACTCCCCAAGTCAGGATACAAAACACAGAAATAGTCTCACACTGTGGATATGTGAAAACTTTAACTGTATCTATATTGAATTATCAAAACAACATATTTATACTCTCCGATACCACACCCTTGTGTACCTTTGTGTATGTGTGTGATGAAACACATCTGCCTTGTAACCTTGGGTTGCTATAACAATTGAGATAACATTTATCAGATATCTAAATGATAGGCCAGATGTCCATGGTTAACTAGGGCAGAAAACCTTGATGTAAAGCTCATGTGTTTTTCTTAGGACTACTTGAAGTACATACATCTGTCTTGACTGGGAGGGTCCAATGATCTGCAGCTAACTTCTGTGCAGAGCATTCTTACCAGTTCCACATACCGTATATACTCGAGTATAAGCCGACCCAAGTATAAGGCAAGGCACCTATTTTACCACAAAATACTGGGTAAAATGAGTGACTCGAGGATAAGCCGAGGGTGGTAAATGTGCTGCCCCCTGTGTCCCTTTTGTGGCTTCTGTGTCCCCCTCTCTCTCTCCCGTGTCTCTTCTCCCTTCTCCCTTCCCTGTGTCTCTTTCCCCCTCTCCCTTCCCTATGCCTCTTCCCCCCCTCCTCATTCTCAAACTCTCATCTCAACCCCACTCCTCATCCTCAACCTCCCTCCTCATCATCCCTCCTCATCCTCAACCTCCCTCCTCAACCTCCTCATCCTCAACCTCCCTCCTCATCATCCCTCCTCATCCTCAACATCCCTCCTCAACCCCTCCTCCTCAACCCCCATCCTCATCCTCAATCCCCCCATCCTCAACTCCCTCCTTAACCTCCTCCTCAACCTCAACCCCCCTCCTCGTCCTCAACCCCCCACCTCAACCTCCCTCCTCAACCTCAACCCCCCTCCTCATCCTCAACCCCCTCCTCAACCCCCTCCTCAACCTCCCTCCTCATCCTCAATCCCCTCCTCAACCTCCCTCCTCAAACTCAACCCCCCATCCTCAACCCCCCATCCTCAACCCCCTTCCTCAACCCCCCTTCTCATCCTCCCTCATCCTCCCTCCTCAACCCCATCCTCAACCCCCCATCCTCAACCTCCCTCCTCAACCTCAACCGCCCCATCCTCAACCCCCTCCTCAACCTCAAACCCCATCCTCAAAACCCCTCCTCAACCTCAACCCCCCCTCCTCAACCTCAACCCCCCCATCCTCAACCCCCTCCTCATCCTCCCTCCTCATCCTCAACCCCCCATCCTCAACCCCCCTCCTCAACCCCCCTCCTCATCCTCCCACCTCATCCTCTCTCCTCAACCCCATCCTCAACCCCCCCTCCTCAACCTCCCTCCTCAACCTCAACCCCCCATCCTCAACCCCTTCCTCAACCTCAACCCCCCCATCCTCAACCCCCTCCTTAACCTCAACCCCCCATCCTCAACCTCAACCCCCCCATCCTCAACCCCCCTCCTCATCATCCCTCCTCATCCTCAACCCCCCAGCCTCAATCTCCCTCCCTCCACAACCTCCACCCCCCATCCTCAACCCCTCCTCAACCTCAACCCCCCCATCCTCAACCCCCCTCCTCATCCTCCCTCCTCGTCCTCCCTCCTCATCCTCAACCTCCCATCTTCAACCCCCCCATCCTCAACCTCCCTCCTCAACCTCAACTCCCCATCCTCAACCCCCTCCTCAACCTCAACCCCCCCACCCTCAACCCCCCTCCTCATCCTCCCTCCTCGTCCTCAACCCCCCCATCCTTAACCTCCCTCCTCAACCTAAACCCCCATCCTCAAACCCCTCCTCAACCTCAACCCCCGGAAGGAACGGAGGCCGGAGCAAGTAAGTGAGAGGAGAGGGGAGGGGGGGTATTTAGAGGGGTAGTATGGGGGGGGGGTTAGAATAAGAGGGGGGGTTTGAGGATGAGGAGGGGGAGGGAGAGAGGCACAGGGGGGTTAGAGAGACACGGGGGGTAGAGAGACATGGGGGGTGTAGAGAGACACAAGGGGGGGTTAGAGAGACAAAGGGTGGGACAGAGACAAGGGGCAGGTTAGAGAGACACGGGGGGGGGGGAGTATAAGCCGAGGGGGCCCTTTTTAGCCTTAAAAAAAAGGGCCTTTCTAGTATAGCACCCAAAGTTTATCCTTTTGGATAACTTTCCATCTATACAGGTGGTTACCGGTCCTCTTGATGTGACAGTCCATCCATGTGATAGCCTCAGTGGCTCTCTGGGTACCCTGCCTCCCCCTTTCCAGGGTGAATACTCACTCCCTCCCAGTGGCCTTATGACCTTCCCAAGTCCCTGGGGAGACTTATAAGACAACTGTCATGGAGGACCCTTCAAGTTAGTCCAGGGGCAACAGTACATCCCGGCTAGTAAGTCCAGCATAAACTTGGGGGATCCTTACCCAGCAAAGCCCTCTCCCATGCCAATGGGTAAAATTGTGAAGTACAAGTTTCCCTTTGTCAGGCCTGAGCTTTCTCCTGAATACATAGGGATGCTGGAGTTGCAACATGGGCTAGTGACATTCTCTGTTGTAATCCATGTTGGATTAATGGGCAGTTCTGACATAAGCTGCCGGGTTTCAGTAGCCAACCCCTCTCCCAACAAGCATGGCCAGTGGTCCCTCCTTTCCAGAGTTAAATAAACAGTGTATTTGGGCAGCTGCAGGGGAGTCACTGTAGGGAGACCAGGAGACAACCCACAATCTGGGGTACCCTCTGGATCCTCAGATGGAACCTCCTGGCTCTCTCAGTCTGTCCCCTCTCCTGTCTGTCCCCTCTCCTGTCATGCTCCCTTGGACATATTCATAGTTACTGGCAATATCAGTCCTTAAACAATGAAATCATGTCAGTAAATTAGGCACGTTTATTACTTGTACATAGATAGTTCTTCTCCAACTGTGATCTCTAATATAAATGAAACTTACAAGCAGCCATGTAAGCGTTAACAGCATGCTCAGGCGTTGAACCAGGAAGCAAAGGAACAGATTATGGCTCTAAGAAGTCTTCAGATCTTGTCAATCTCCATTTCTGCAGCCACTTTACTGCAATTTGCTTAGATGCATGAAAGGATTGTTTTTCCAATCCACTAACTTCTACGTTCGAGGGAAGAAGCAGCCCCAGAAGATTCCTTTAAATGAAGCTCTTGCCCTTGAGATGTGTTATTGCTTAGTTGAATCCTATTCTATTACCATTGACTCTTCGAAGCCCTTCAGTAAGTTTACTGCTTCTCTGAATTTGAATCTACTGAAGATTAGCAAGGTTGACAGCGGAGTCTTACTGTTGTCTCAGCATGCAAGGACTGAAGTCTTTTGTGGCTGCGGGCGTGACAAGAGCCCAGAAAAAGTGATGAACTTCAAATCTAGAAAGTAATACTACTGCAAACTGCACAGAGGTCTCCTACCCCAGGGACCTTTTCTAGCATCACAAGACACAGTTTCTATTCTCCCCTTTTTCAGGGGCCAGAGGTAAAGAAAAAAAACAAACAAAAACAAAGCTCAAATATTTTAAGGCATCTGTATACTTCAGAAATGATCCTTACCCTTTAAGGAAGAGTTTTCGAAAAACTGCACATTTGTGACGTATGAAAAAATCTAACAGCATTACCATCAGTTTAAGCTAGGAACCGAAGATCCATTTTTTAAGATCGAAACAGCTGTCTGTGGGAAGGTCTCTGAACTTGTGTATAATCAATCATATGCTGTGCTTAAAGTTGTATAATATAGCAGGCATATGCTCAAAAGGGAGCCATGTATAAACTGGTATTGGATTAGAGAGTGCAAATGCATTATGGACTCATTTGCAGGTCTCAGCCCTATTTCCCAGAATGCAGTGCAATAGCTGTATTTGTTTTTTTAGGCATTCAATTGTGAACACAAATGTAGTATTTATTTATTTATTATCAAATTACTGTATTCTGTACAGTGGAGGCCTTCTGTCACTCTTTTGTCCATCATAAGCTATATATATATATATATATATATATATTATATATATATATATATATATATATATATATATATATATATATATATATATATATATATATATATAGATGAATAATCAGAGTATTGCAGTATATAGTGATACCTTCTTTATTGGACAAACATATTCATAGGTTTCATGACAAGCTTTCGAGAGCGTTCCTCTCTTTGTCGAGTCAGAGTCAATACTGATTATAGATTCACAAATAAAGCAAAAAATTCCAGTATTAACCAATTATATTCTGATCAGCCAGCCATGCAAGTGTGTGTGGGTGCAGACCAAAGTAAGTAAATTGGGGTTGTAAATAGTTTCACAACTAAGGAACCATAGAGCTGTAACCAAACTCAGGAGGAAGGCAGAGAACAAAAAATAAAAAAATAAAACAATCAATAAACACACATATATATTTACAATCATGAATGGTGGAGGTTATAAGAAATGTTGATAATGAGATAAGAATTCAATGTCTACATTAAGGCCTGAGTTATTACTGTTAAAGAACATAATCATTTTAATTTCAAATGTCTTTTTTTCCTTAGTGTTTTTAAAAAAAACTTTGAGTATTTTTATTTTGAGATTTTTCATGGAGTGGTTATTCTGGGTGAAATGGTGTCCAACTGGAATACAGTAAGTGTCCTCGTTGAGGAGATATAACCTCCAACATGAAAGCCATGTTATAATGGCAGGTATATGCTAAAGAGAGATGCTGAGTAGAGAATACATTTTTAACCTTATTTTTTAGAAGTAAAAATGTGCAAACAAATGTATGATTGTTCTTACTGTAGGTCTTCCATCACTTGTTGCCCACCATAAGTTATATGATGTTGTGTTTTATATATATATCCTGCATTTTTTACATTTTGAATTGAAACTAGCACCGTTTTGCATTCAGATAATACTTTTAACGGTGAATTTTATCTTATATAAAATATTCCGCCACTCAGATGTTGCCTAAAAGTGTTAATTTTCTGACACAACAGATGACACAAAATCGATGTATGTGCAAGAACGATTTACATCTCGCATGACAACTCTCTTGGTTCTGAAGTGTGAGGCATATGGGAAGTGTTTATTCACTTAAGTGCAAGGGCTGCTAATGATTAGTGGCTAATAACTCAAATGACTATTAATGATCACAAAACTAATGAATTCCATCTGGTCACAGAGTAGCACATGGCCTCTATCAGTCTGATAAAGAGGTGAAACTCTGCACAATATAAATCACTCCGTAATTGTAACAGCGGCTGAGATTGAAAAGACATTAAGCCATGAAGAGTATTGTACTGCGTGTAGAGTTAGAGCCGTCAATAGAAACATTCAATACACAACGAGCATGGCGGGTTACATGGATGTTGGAGGGTTTGTACAATCATTTATGTTTTATTTAGTAAAGTATTAATAATATTGCTAAAAATAAATTTCATGTAGCTTTTACAATTTTTATTAAAACTTAATTTTTTTTCAGAAAATAGCAGAGCTGCTTCTTTCACCCCCTTCTAGATGGGCAAGAAGGGCAAGAACCGCCCAGAAGGGTGTAGTCTACGGGCTACGTCATGCCAGGCACATTTTGTGCTTGTTTGGGTTTTCATGACAGAGTTACTGAAGGAGAGAAGAGTTTTATTTTATTCGCATTTTATTTGATGTGTTTTCCAGATAGCAAGTTGTTGTGGTTCAGTCCTTCAGTCGTGTACTACTCTCAGTGACCATACAAGTGCTGCACTCCAGGCCCAGGTGTCTGTGTTTCTGGTTGTGCTTCAGGTTTTCATGGCAAATATACTGGAGTGGGTTGCCTTTTCCTTTCCCCAGTACACCACAATTTGTCTGATTTCTCTGCTATGGCCTGCCCATCTTTGCTGACCCTAAATGGTTTAGCCCACAGCTTCATTCAATTACACAAACCCCTTCACCACGACAAGGTAATGATCCAACAAGGTAGCGACCCAGCAGGGGATAACTGCTATAGGTTCAAAAAAAATCTAAAAAGTAACTTAATGGTCACTATAGTGCTCATACAATAGAGTATTTAGTAGTTTATTAGCAATAACATCAGTATTTGCCCCCCAAAAATTAAATGAAACTTCTAAAATTATATTTCTTGGTGGTTCAGGAAATAGCAGAACTGCTTCTTTCCACTTCCTATTACATGTCACATATTCTGTAACTACAATAAATTCTAAATAAGTCCAAAAAATTAACTAATTAGTGGTAAATTATTATTTGAGGAAAATTGATTTAATATAGCTTTTGAACTTTAGTGTTTAAGGAAGAGAAGAAATGTTTCTCTCCACCACGTATTGGGCTTCCATGTGGTGGGTGAAGGTCTGCTCAGCGGGTTCTAACAGTTCTTCTTAATCCTGGTTTTCCTACTGTGGCTACTTTATCTACCCAGGAGGCAGATAAAGACTTCAATTAGGATATCCTCCTTGGCAGATCTTATTCGACTCACTAGGCACTGATAGGATTGGGCCAACTCAAACCCTACAGAACCACTGTGGTCAAATTTCATAATATGTTATTTATTCTTCAAATGGAAAATACAATACAATCTTTAATTTATTACAATGTATATGCAATTATATTGCTAGAAACTACCATTTTCATTTCTAGTAATAAACTTCCAGTGGTTTGATTGCAAGGACGTTTATACAGTGGTACCTTGGTACTCAACCTGAATCCATTCCGAATGGCAGGTTGAGTACCAAACTCCCATAAGGAGTAAATTAAATTGGTTTTAGAAAACGTGATGAGGACAAGGTAGGTCGGTGAGTACCAAGGTAGGGCGAAGAATACCAAGGTAGGGCGATGAGTACCAAGTTTCTTTGCTCATCCAGTTTGAGTATAGAAAATGTTGAGGAGGTGGAGAACCAAGATACCACTGTACCTCCAAGATGGGAGTATGGCATATATAGCTGTAATGGAAAATGCATTGGCTTACAAGCACACACTGAGAAAGTAACAGAGAGAATGAGCTGACAAAATAAATGGTTGGCCGCAGTAAAGAAAAAAATGGTATAATTGTTAATAATGCAAAAGGTTATTTATATATTTGTTTATTTCATCTACTAATTTGCTCATTAAGCTTAATTATTCAGACAATATAGAGGAAATTTTACCAAAATCTCCCTTTAAAGCAAGCTTTAAGTTTTAAAAGCTACAATGTTTTTGTTTTCTATTTAATTGCTAATTAGTTACTAGACAAACAAATGAAACTTTATTGTATGAACGCTACAGGGGTACTTTAAAGGGCACATAAGACAGGAGAAGCAGCTTCAAAGTACATGTAAGTAATATGCCTGACAGATTGTGTGCTAGAATTTAATTTAATTGATGTTTTTTGCATTTTGCTGACAATGCAACATTTAGAGGTATAGGGTCTGGGTGCCAAACCATTAGCATAAAGTATTGTTCCATGGCAGGATTCCTGACGGGTCGCATTAATGGTTCTGAGTCGGTAAGTTTATTCCTTTTACTATTATTGGACCCCACCCAAATTCCGTGAGTTACGCGTTTCCTGAGGATTAGCACCTATATACTTCTTCTTTCATCTATAATGATCAAAACTTTATGATGCAGTGGGGGAACTACTGCTGGTGCAGCAGGTGCAAAGCACTGGGCCCACAACAGGGCAGGGATCCTTTACTATGGCTAATAAAAAAGGAATCTTAATTTATTAGATAAGACTAATAGATAACTACTTTATAGAAAGGCGATCTGATCACCATAGGGGTGATCTGTCCATTTATATATAACCACTTTTATGTCCTCTTACTGGATGGATAGGGAAATTGCAAGGGGGAGGGGTCACATTATTTTGCACAGGGGCCCTCCATTGACTAGTTCTGCCAATGGTATGATGGTAAAGATTTTATACTGTTAATGTCCATCTGTATGGAGGAAAAGTGTGTATATGTAAGAAAAAAAGTCTTATTAAAAGCATAAGCAGGCAGTAAAAATTATATAAATCTATTTTTAACTAAAAAAATATATATTGATGTCTCTCAAGGATCCTGGAAGCATCCATAATAGTTTAATGAAGGTTGCATGCATTTCCTGGTGGTCCAGTGGTTAGGATTTGGTGCTTTCACTGCTGTGAACTGGGTTCAATTCCAGTCAGGTAGACAAGAAGTCACACCACCCTGAAACCAAGCAACGTTAGGCCTGGTCGATACTTGGAAGGGAGACCACCTAGGAATACCCGGAGCTGTATGCTATGGACCACTGAAGAAGGAACTGGCAACCCATTCCAATATCTCTGACATGAATATGAAGTAGAACAGCGTGACCATGGACATTAAAATGTGCCTGGTGTGTTAAGGTCCATGAGGTCCGACATGACGGAGCAACGCAATCAATACACGTGTCCACTTCTTCTGGAGCAGGCTTGCAATCAACCTGCTTCTTATCATTGGCAGGGGAGTTTGTTGGTTGTCAAAAACCAAAAGATCTAATAATTTAACAAGTATATCTCTCCTTGTCCTCTCTTTCAAAGTTAACATTAAGTTACAAAGTCAGACAAGATGGAACAATCTATACACAAACAGAACGTGAAACAAAAATGTTGTTGGTTCACAACCATGTTAAGTTTTTCCTAAACATCATTGGTCCATTTTGTGAATATCTATGCACAAACTGAAAGATAAACTGGAAATTCTGATTAAGACGCCCATAGATTTTCCAGTCAAATTTTAGGTGAAGGTTGCGGCAGACACAAAATAGTCACGAGGGAGAGCCAACTTGAGACACTGATTGCTTGATTATGGCGCACAAACCACTGTGTGTTGCGGAGAGTAACAGATGGCTGCAGAGCAGATTATAAAATATTACCCCATTTGATTTTGTCTTTTTATTTAACCTGCTGCTAAAGCCGGACAGAGATTAACTCCGACATTTTGCCACGTTACATGTGTACAAGGTAATAAAAGAGCTTTCACTTAGAAGGGTCATTATAACATTTCCTTGGAAGTGGCAGGAACAGCAATTGTAGCTCTGTATAAAATATGTAACAACAATCTAAAGAACAGAAGCATAGATCTTGACAGCAGTTAAGAACCAACCGGTGCATAGTGTAGCAGCTTTGTCAAGTTGTTCATGGCAAAGTCTCTATACCCATTATAAGAACTCATAATACACAGTGTACACAGTGTATTCTAATTTAAAATGCAGTTAATCAATTTAATAGGGCTCTATATAAGCACATAGCATATTTTTTTACAGAAGTTTTTAGTTAGTAAACATCTATCCAAAAGCAAGGTCTTCTGTAAACAAAATATGCTTTGTGCTTACATAGAGCCCTATTCAATTGGCCGAATCACAGTTTAATAAGGCTGCTGATGTTTTAGTGTCAGACCACAATCTATAACAACACCAAAAGGTTGTGCACTTGCTCAGAATTTAACAGCTGACCAGACCATGATCGCTACTTCTCGCTATGCCTTCACTTACGTTACTGTGACAAGAGCTTTGATAGGGGAGAATCTTGAAGTGAAGTGCTGTGATGTAATGTCAACAGTTGAAAAGTGAACATTAGCTTTTTGCATGTGACTAAGGACTGTTTTGGCTCATACTCTCCGAGGAATATGAGCAGAACATAATCCTAACATTATGGATACTTAATATTCTCTACTTATTGCTGTGTGCTTGAGACATAGTGAGGAAACGTATAACTTTATTATGCGATACAGGCAGGGTAGAGCTTATCAGAACGCGGATGGTCATTTCAAACGTTTGGACACCTCGGAACTCCAGCCGCCCAAGACCACTTGGGATCTTCAAACACCTAGTGACTGGAGGGGTCGTGGAGAGTGACTGTGACGTCGCCTATGATGGGGGAGAATCCTGAGATGAAGTGCTGTGGTATTGAGGGTTTCCATGGTAACAGTGGGAGTTGAAACATGTACATTAGCTTTCTGGATGATACTAAGTATTGTTTTGGAATCCAAGCAGAAGAACATTATGGGTACCCAATATCTCTTTGAGCTTGAGACACAGTGATGAAAATGATGGGACAGAGCACTTTCTATGGCTATCTTTGCCAGATTCAGAAACAGGAATCCCTAGCACTAATACACAGACACCACAGGGACAGAACCTAAACAGCGGGTTCCATTCATTGGCCGGTCTAGACCTTTTCTTGATTCTCACCTTTGCTTATTATGGAGTAATTCAAAGGCCAGTCTACTAATATCTCTACCTCTGTCTCATAGGTCAATATCCAGTTTGGCTGCATAACAAAGCAGAAATGCATTAAATGGCATAGTTCCAATTTGCTTTATTCCCTGATGCTGCCTGTTACTTTCTCATAACTAAATAGAAGTGCACCAGAAGATGTTGGCGTGTTAAGGAGTAATAATGCTTTGCTTACTCATTTGCATGTCCCAGTTTCCCAGAGTGCACAAAATAACGAGAAGAGAAAAGAGAGAGAGAGAGAGAGAGAGAGACAGACACACACAGGAAAGAGAGAGATAGAGACAGACACACACAGGAAAGAGAGAGAGACAGACACACACAGGAAAGAGACAGAGAGACAGACACGCACAGGAAAGTGACAGAGAGACAGAGAGAGAGACAGAGAGAGAGACAGAGACAGAGAGAGATTCTACAAATCCAGTAAATGTAGAACATGAACCGGGTTCAATCTTCATCCTTTTACTTTAATTACAAGACAATGGTTGGTCTTATTTTGGAAGCCAACTTTAAGGTGTTTTAGTCTGTCTGGTCTCTACATAAAATGGTGGAAATCATCAATCTTCTGTCAGCTTTGAACACATTTCCTTTCATATCCCTTTGGTAATCGAAATTAAATTGGATCTTATAAACATATGGGAGCAATGTTTGTTCTGAAAACTTTTGCTATTGTTTCTGTTCTTTGGGCTGTCTAATATTTCTATTTGCTTAATGAGGTACCAACTCCTATTATGCTTAAAACCCTCTACAAAAGGGATCACTCTAATTATAACATGACATAGAAACAATTACTTTCACATATTTCTAGAGAGGTGAAGGAGCTGGAATACAAAACGAGGAGTGTGTGTGAGGAATGCAAATTTTGTTCTTGTGACCTTCCCAACTGTGGGTAAATACATTTGCTCATGCTATGTTTGTTCTTTTTGGAAGTGCTCTGCATGGAAAGCAGATTGTGCTAATTTTATACAGTCAATCACTAAAGAACTACCGTATATTTCTTTAAAAATATAGTTATCTGCTATCTCACAGTTCACTGGAGAAGGAACTGGCAACCCAATCCAGTATCTTTGACATGAAAATCTGGAGCAGAACCAGACAGATGTGCCTGGAGTGCTGCATTCATATGGTCACGGAGAGTCGTACACGACTGAAGGACTTAACAACTTGCTATCTGGAAAACCCATCACTAGAAAATGTGAATAAAATAATACTCTACACTCTTGAATAGTTTTCAAACATGTAACTATGATAGTTGGGTTTACTTATGACTTTTGGGTTACTCTTGTAAGGGGCCCAATCTGGAAGAGGGCCCCATGCTGACACGTGTTTACTTAAGGGATAAATAAACACTCTCCAGCTAAAGCAGTTGGAAAACAATGGATGTGCATTAGTTGGGCACCCTGGTTATTATATTTGTACAGAGCTCAAAGATGTATGATGGTGGCCATGGATATAATATGAACACTCTTCATTGCTTTTAGGGGCCACTGTAGTTTTATATCTCAATACACTTTTTTAGAAGAACTACAGTTAAATTAGGCAAAATATTTTTAGAATATAAAAAAAAAATGCAGCCAGCAATTAGTTTCCCTTTTATGTATAACTATGCAGTGGAATCTACCATTTTGGTTTCAAATTCCTGTCTGCACAAGAGAAATTAATACTTCTTATGCATTAAGCAGTACTGATAGAAAGTTCATTAGCATACATAAACACACCCTCCTGGCTTTTTATTGGACCATGCAGTCACATTAAGGTGGGTGGGCTCCGCTCATGTGACTGCACTAGAAACAGTACAGTAGGGTTTTATAGCTTGCTGACTTCTCCCTGAGGAATAGGAAGAGGAAGGTCAAAAAGAGGAGAAAAATTAACAAAAGATATTTCATAGAGATAATAAGACTATTATACAGGATGCACCTTAATCCTTCAAATGGCCATGTTCTTTTTTTAAAAATAAAAAATCAAGACAAAACCATTTAACGGTCTGCTGGACACTTGAGCCATCCAGGTGATTTATTAAGCAACAAATACTAGTATCTGTGTACATTAGAGAGAAATTTGTCTATAGACATTTACCACTATCTTGTAGAGAATGAGCTCACCTATTTATGTATTATAAAAACAGGTGTGAAGGATGTGCTGAAATAACCCCAAATCCATTTACAAATATATAGAGAGGAAAATCTTGAAGTTTAATTACAATTTCTAATCTGATCATATAACTGACTAAGGGCCTCATTCAATTGTGATTTGGCTAATTGAATAGGGCTCTAAATAAGCACATAGCATATTTATTTTAAATAAGTTTTTAGTTATTGAAAACCTTGCTTTTGGATAGATGTTTACTAACTAAAAACTTATTTAAAAAATATTTTAGTAAATATATTTAGAGCCCTATTCAATTGGCCAAATTGCAATTGAATGAGGGCCTAAGTAAGGGTGTATGGGTGTTTTATTTGTCAGCATATGTATGGGCACTATTTCTTGTAATTTTGTGCAACCATTTCTAGAAACATGTTTAATTAATCTTGATGTTGTTTATAATTATGGTTTTGCTTGTATACCAAACATTTTATAAACACTTTTTCACTATATCTATATTTATATTAATATATTCATGTACATAGCCATTCAAGTATAAGGATTAACTGATGTTACTATTAATAATTACAACATATTTTTAGGAGTGGCCATGTCATGCACTCCTGTGTTTATACCTACCATATTGGTTGGATTTAAAACATGACATATACAGTAAAAAGTTAATTCAGCCTATATAGGATATGGTATTTAATACATACTTGTTCTTTTTAATTGGATACAGTGTGGAGACTGGCCACACAATATTCTGTTTGTTTCTTTTGTCTTTATGATTTGAATCATACAGGCTGTTTGATCATAGATAAAGCTGCATATGAGTGTGAAACGCGTTTGGTCATTACTAAATTTGTTTTATTGACAAATATTGTCTTGGTCTGTGTAATTAATTTTATATCTAGTCTTGAGACTCTAAATTTATGTCAAGAGAATTTATTTTTATCAATAAAAATGCTATTCTATTTCAGTCATCATTGGCCATACGTCATCCCTGACTATATACATCAATAAGTAAAGAGTGATATAAATGATGAAAGCTTGATGGACATATCTACAATAATCTAGACTAACTAGACGATCAACTACAAGGCTTATAGAAACAGTCCTAAAAGCGATCTGATCCAGAAAGGAAAGTATGTTCAACAACAGCTAACATCCAAGAGCCATAGCTATATAAGGACCATCCACGTGAGATATACCTACCTCATGTTATGAATACTGCATGAGTTCTTGTATGTGTGTTTATAATACGTTTCGTATATAACTGATCTGCACTAGGAAGTGGTGCACTCTCACTCGCCCCTACTCCCTTATTAGTATCTGTGTAAGCCATGGACATGCTCATAAAAAAGGCATCCACCCCTCTGGCTCTTCCATCACCTTATCATGGATGCCTCAAGGGTCCAGCAGAGGCATCAAAATTGGTTTTCTTAAAAGAAAAAAAAAGAAAAAAACTTGACAACTTCCTCGCTAATTATTCTCTTAGTAAGACTAAAAGTTATCAGACATTATAATGATATATTCAGCAGTTGCATGCCAAGTGTGCAATCCTAAGTGTAGTGTCATAAACTGTGGTTAGGCAAAATATATTAGCCAAAGCAGTAATGATTTTATGTAATTCAACTACCTATCATAAGATAAATTCATAGATACACAGATGTCCCAGATTCCCCATTATTTCCATAGGCTCTGATCTCCATTAGGCAGAATAGACAGCTGCCTAAGGGTTCCTGTCTGTATTGGAACCATGTGCCAGCAGTTAAAATATCTTTAGAACTTCTAGAAACTTTTGCTGCTTACGCAATTATCGCAATTATCTTAAACAACAAATCCCTCCTCAGATTTGTTAAATACTGCTGCCCATCTATCCAGTCTACAAAAGTTTTGAAGTCTTGTTTTAATATTAACTCCTAGCATTCCCTGGAAATCTGTGCTATTATTATTAAGTAATTTCCTTTCTTCTGAGGGTGGTCAGCAACTTGAGATTTTCCATCTGACCCTCCGCTGTGAGCCTGTTAAATGTCCATGTTACATGTAAGGAGCAAAAGTTGTGTAAAGTTATATTTAAATATATATTATTTTAACTAGCGACTTGTAAGCGTCATGAATGTGTAAGTGTCATGAATGTGTGCAGTGTAATAGTGTGCGTGCGCGAGGCAAATCCGTTTGGGTAGCTGTGTACAAGATTGTATAAGTTATTGTTCTAAAATGGCGCCTAATGTGTGGTATGCGGCTGTGGCTGATTTAGCGTCCTTGTTTTCGGAAGTAGGTGTTTGGTAGTGTTTTTTTACGTCTTTAGCCTCGTTTTCGTTTTGTTTGGCGGCCATTTTTTCTCTCGCTTAGGTGATTTCTCGGGTGTCTAAACTCCGAAATATGGACTTAAATTGAGGTGTAACTTCAGTTTCCGAGGTCCTGTGTGCCCCCCCTTGCTGTAGGTAAGCTTTATATGTATTTGTTGTGTGTATTTATTGTGTTTTTCATGTTTTCATGTGCGCAAGTTTCAGGGTTTTTTTGCGAGGTCGTAATGGGTCGTAACGCGTATTGTATTTTTGTTTCGGCGCTCCATGCCAGCATCTGCGGCCCTTGCTTTGCGAGGGCCACGGGCTCGCTACGCAAGCCCGCAGCATTAGCAACAACCCGCACTTATGACAACTATATATGTGATAGTTATACTTTTGTACTGTGGAAATGCTTCACAAGGTAATGAAAATAATAGCACTAAATAAGGTATAAGGCCATTTTACGTAAAAGCAACCAATTATAAAGTCATATATAAGCAACAGAAACATAATTTATACAATCTACATATAATCTGATGATTTAAAAGCATGAGTGAAAATGGGTACAAATGTTTTTGAAATCACAAATACCAGTTCTTATCTCATTTTATAGAATTGCTTGTTCGAGATAAGTTATAGTGAATAAATGTTTAAGCTCTATTTAAAACGTGTAAGATCTCAAAAGGTTATTCCTCAGGTACACTTTTCTAATGTAATTTCCATTAGAAAGATGGATTTTGTTATTTACAAGTAATATTTTTCAAAGATTAATGTTAATATTGTGTGAGATGTTATGAACAGCACATGTCGAGGAACCCATTTTCTAGTTGACCTCCAAATCCTGAATAATATTAGTGATTATTAGTTTTTTAGAAAACAAAAGCCTTTATGACAGTATATTTCATTAGAGTTTGTGCTGTAGACCAAGGAGTCATTCAAAAATGTTCAATCCTCAGATACGACCTGCTCTTTGATATGAAATCAATACATATGAAAAGCCCAAGTGACTCCTAGCTCACATTGTAATAGCAAATAGTCTGGCCTTTATATATATATATATATATATATATATATATATATATATATATATATAAAAGCATGTCAACATGAACAAGTGGTGGATATAGTTTAACTAGCGGATTGCTGGAATGACGTACAAGGAGTTACGTAGAACATGTTCTCATACCATTCTTCCTTTATTTGCAATGTACCAAATTATTCCATACAGGAGTTAAGTACAAGGCAACAACAGGATAAAGCTTTGCAAAAGAATGGAGGACCCTGTCTTTGAACTTAAAATCAAATGTACACAGAACCTTCCCTAAAGCACTAATCAAGATTGAAAATTTGCATAATTACAATCTAAAGGGGTATGAAGGGGCAAGAGCAGAGATATAAGAGGTCTGTTGTTGAAGTCTTTATACGTTAGGGTCAAGATTTCAAATTTTATTCTGGAGACTATGGGAAGCCAGTGGAGCTGCGATTACTTAGCATTGAGTTTGGTGTATGAGTGAAGTAGATGCATTCAATATACTGTATATTGGAGTGGAGAGAGAGGAGTGATGGGGAGGTCAGCAAGAAGAGAGCTGCAGCAGTCAAGGAGAGATATGATTGGGGAGTGAAGAATTTTAGTTGCATCTTCTGTAAGATAGAGACGGATTTTGGAGATGTTTTTTAGATGAAACTGACAAAATTTAGTTATTGATTGTATGTAAGTAATGAAAGAGAGGACAGGGTCCAGTAGAACCTCAAGTCAATGGGCCTGGGAGGTGGGAGTGATGATGGTATTGTCAACAGTGAGAGATATTTGAGGAATGGAGGGTGTAGTTCAGGGTGGGAAGATTAGGAGATCCGTCTTTGACATGTTGAGTTGACAGGCAGACATACAGAAGGATATGCTAGAGAGGCAGCCTGCAACTTGAGCTAGAAGAGAGGGGGATAATTCCTGGTGCTGGGAGGTACATTTCCCCATTCATATCTGCTATTGGTATTAAAATAATATACACAGTGCCAAAGTATTTGAAAGCTAAATTGGTTATTTTCTTCTGTATACACAAGGGAGGTACCAGTAATTGGGAAACTAACCTCAGTGGGGCTACATTATCTTCACCAAATAATTGGTTAACGCAGGAAGAAATCCAAAAGAGGTTGGGAAAAATAAATGTTAATAAAGCACGGGTCCTGATGGAATACATCCACGGGTACTAAGGGATCTGGGCTCTGTAATAGCCAAACCATTATATTTAATTTTTCAAGATTTGCTCAACACAGGTTCTCTACCAGATGACTGGTGGGAAGCAGAGGTGTTACCTATATTCAAGAAGGGAGCAAGAGCAAATGTGGGGAATCATAGACCAGGGAGCATAACTTATGTAGTGGGAAAGCTTTTAGAAGTGTTAATAAGGGATAATATACAAGAATATGTCTATTTCAACAGGATTACGAGGGATAGGTCATGTCAGAAACTAATTAGATTTGTTTATGAGGAGGTTAGTAGGAAACTGGATCAAGCCAACTCAGTGGATGTAGTCTTTTTGGATTTTGCAAATACTTTTGATACAGTGCCACATGGAAGACTATTGTGCAAACTAAGGAATACAGGAATTGCAGTAATATCTGCTCATGGATCGAGAGCTGGCTAAAAGACAGACAGCAAAGGCTTGTGACAAATGGAACATACTCAGATTGGACTAACGTGGTAAGTGGGGTTCCTCAGGGTTCAGTGTTAGGTCCTCTCCTTTTTAACATATTTATTAATGATTTAAAAGTAGGATTGGAAAATATTGTCTCCATTTTTGCTGATGACACGAAGGTGTGCAAGTAATTTAATAAGATAATTATGTACTTT
Organism: Discoglossus pictus; assembly: GCA_027410445.1. NCBI lineage: Eukaryota > Metazoa > Chordata > Amphibia > Anura > Alytidae > Discoglossus > Discoglossus pictus. Next base: position 53,341,804 of record CM050175.1, read on the forward strand.
CCCTCCAAAGAGACTTAAATAAAATTGAGGAATATGCATCTAAATGGCAGATGAGATTTAATACAAATAAATTTAAAGTTATGCATCTGGGAAGGAAAAATATGCATGCAATTTATAATCTTAATAGAATAAATCTAGGGGTATCAGATATTGAAGGGGATTTGGAGGGTGTGGACAACCACCTAGGTATCAGTGCTCAATGCCAAGCAGCAGCTCAAAAGGCAAGTCAAATATTAGCATGTATTAAGAAGGGTATAGAAGTACGTGAAGCAAATATAATTTTCCAAAATTCAAATCTCTAGTAGGCCCTCATTTGGAATAAGAAGTACAGTTTTGGGCACCACTTCATAAAAAGGACATTTTAGAACTGGAAAAAGTACAGCGAAGGGCAACAAAACTAATAAGGGGAATGGAGGGGCTAAGTTATGTAGAAAGTCTAACCAAATTAAATATATTTTCTCTAGAAAAAAGGTGTCTAAGAGGGGATATGATTACCCTATATAAATACATCCAGGGTCAGTATAAAGATTTGTCAAGGGAACTTTTTGTGCCAAGAGGTTTTCAACTGACAAGAGGAAATCCTTTGAGGTTAGAAGAAAAAAGATTCCATCTTAAAGAAAGAAAGGGTTCTTCACAGTAAGGGTGGTTAATCTGTGGAATTATCTACCAAAGGAGGTGGTGAAAAGGAATTAAAAAAGGAATGCTTATATTTTTAATTAAAAACTGTTATCCTGGTTAGAGAGGGAGTATTGGTCCAGGGAGGAATCCGATCGCCAGTATCTGGGGTCAGGAAGGAATTCATTTTCTTCCCCTTTTGAGACAATTGCCGAAGTTTCACTTGGTTTTTTTTTTTGTTTGCCTTCCTCTGGATCAATTAACAACTAAACCGCATATTGCAGATCAGAGGAGATCTTAAAAGGTTGAACTTGATGAGCTAAAAGTTTTTTTTTTCAATCTCAATTACTATGTTACTATGTAACACTGAACTAGGCAGAAGTGATTACAGGTTAACTGCAGTCTTTACAGTCCCATAATATTTAAACCTCAGCAATCATTTATTAAAAGGAGCTGTTGTTGCAGCTTCTAAAATGATATCACAGTCCTTAGATAATCCTTTAGTCCATTCAGTTGGTAGCTGCAGCTGTTTGGTCACTCTAGATGTGGTGGCATTGCTACATGATGACGTTTTGCTTGGTGCTACCAAAGAGACGTGGTGGTAACAAAAACTGTGTAATATCTCTACACATATAACCCACTAGTGCTTCTTCACACTTCTGAAGAAGCTCCAAAATGTAGTATATTACAACAGTCAGTAGAAGGAACATCATTTAAGTGGTCCACCAAGACCAAGGTTTCCAGACTTCAGTTTTTAAGTTGACCATACCAAAATGCTTGAATCACTTCTCTACATCATTTAGATACATATTCAATTGTTTGTATTAGTAATATAGTAAATATTACAGATGTTTAAAATGTATAGAATTATATAATTATGCAAAAAAACTCAATTGTAGGGAAAAGCATTAATATAATGCAATAGCTGATCTTATAGACATTAACGCAAGATTAAAAAATAAATAAATGTTTTTATGAGTATTTCTGTTGATATTTTATCAAAGACATATAACCACTAAGAGGAAAAGACTCACACACCCATTTACTAATTTGGCGGTATGATTTTGGTTAGTGTGGTTTGGCCTGTTGGAAGATATTATAGTTGCCAATATTCAATGTCCTAAGAGTATTGGATGATTTGGATTATTAACGACTTCTGATATTTATAACTTTCTAAGGATCTTTAAAGAATGAATTGCTAATACAGTGGTCCATTGGTACTCGTCGTTAAATGGTTATAGACGGCACGACAAGTACCAAGTTACCATAAGCAAGTGCTATAGATACCAAGAAAGTGTTGAGTATCAATTTCTGCTCATTAAAACGCTATAAAAAACAAATGTGACTAGTTCCGAGGCAGTCGAGTACTACGGTATACAATTCACCTATTTTTGTGCATTTAAAATAAATGGACAGATATAGAATAATTTCAAAATAATCATTTTCAAATGTTATATCATTTTATTAATTGTCCAAATGGACACTTTTTCTACATTGTGGGGACTAATGTTTAGCACAATAAAAAAAAAACAGAATCTAATGGCTAAGCTTGGACAATATCTACTTTTACGGTCTGGGAGTTTGATTTTGTTTAGCTTTTTTTTTAACAGGATCCTGTATTTTGTGCTCTAAAATTGTCTTCATCAGCTTTTGTTCTCCTATGTGTGCCTCCATCTTTAATTGACATGTAAGTAACTCATATTGGATCGGCTACCAACTCATTAAAATAAATTGAATAGTATATTGACCTGCCAACCAAGACTTCATTTTCAAGGTAGTCCCAAGTGTGCATTTTGCAAATGGAGCTGAAATATGCTGATGCCTTTATAAATGAACTCTAAACTAACGGCTTATTTTGTGATGTTAGTACGCCTTTAACTTGTTTAGCTAGCTGATTTGTGATTGTTTGCATGAGAAAGCTGAGCATCGTTTTTTCCGTGCGCTGCCGACGTGCTAATGCGCACTTTCACCTCTTTTTGTCTTTGATTTCTGTTGGCAAAATGCTCCATGATGCTGCTTATTACGCCTTTTGATAGGCCATTTGTTTTAATAAAAAACACAAATACTCCACATAATTACATATCCTTCTTTATTTACTTAAGTGAAGCTTTTCACCCAGCACTTTGGCCTGAGCCAAAAAATCTAGATTTGGATCATTCTTCTGTTAAATCAATAGCCCTGCATGTCAGATGGGCTTTTATGGCACGGCAGAAAGAAACCACCCAGAATCATTTTTTTTTCTTCTTCAAACAGTCAAATGGCATTTTAGAATGAAAAAATAAAACAGCATTGACTTGTGAGGCATTTATTATTGTTTTTTTTTTTATTTCACATTTCATTCTTTATTTTTCCCCACCAGGACAAATTAAAGTAATTTAGTTATAAACTCGGATATAATCCCAAGAGCTCCTACGAAGCCTTGGCTAGATAAAAGCTTCTATGGAAGCAGAAAAAGATAATGAAAAATTTTCATCAGCATCACTTCAAGCCAATAACTGCCTCTCCATAGCTAGCGCATCAATGATACTAGCGGGGAATACTTCCCAAAAGGTCACATGGCTATTACACATTATATTTGTTGATGTTCTCTCTCCCTGGATATGATCATTCCTTTCAATTCCCATTTGGGTAGATAAGTAGGCTTAGAATTGTAATATCACTTGAAAGATGACGAGCGTGAATCATTGTGCGAGGCGCCAATTATACAAGAGGACAAAATGTATAGATAAATACATGTTTTTTTGCAGCCAACTCTCAATTTCCCATCTGCGCTGTGATGAGATAAAGTATTCTTAGTTTATCCACCTTACTGAGGGATATAGATTATTGTATTTTAACCCAACCAATCCTGAGTATCCCTTTTCTTTTCATCCTGTATTTATGGAAAGTATTAATGTGTTGACAAAAAGGCTTGTGGCAGTGGCGGAGGGCCCCGGTGCAAAAAAAAATTGCACTGGACCCCTCCTGGGTACCAAATAATTCAAAGCCACTCCTATAACAGCTCTTCTCCCTAAGATCCCTCACTTTACAGCTTTCCTTCCTAAAGCCCGTTCTCATAATAGCACCCCTTCCCAAGACCCTTTCCCATAGCTGCTTCCAAATCCCTTACCACGGGTGCTTCTCTTCCCTTACCTCCTGCCTGTGCGAAGCTCCAGGACACACGCTCACCACTTTCCGCTGACATCCTCTACAGGTTGAGGGGGCTGGGGTGGCAGAGGAAAATAAAATCCAGTCCATGTCAGCAACCAACCCCATATGGCACCCATCAACATGTCGTTTGCTTCCCCCTAACATAACCCACCCCACTGTACTTTGCTGTCACTTTGCAGCCCTTGCTCTCTCACCTCTTTCCTAATTCACATGCCCAGTGTGCTGAAATGCTCCACCCTGACACTTTTAGGTGTTTAAGCAGGAATGCACTTTAAAATAAATAAACAACACTGCACCACCCCAGAGGAGGACCTGGTGCATTGCACCACTGATAGCTCCGCCTAAGGGTTATGTGTACTCATTTTAATTTTTTTAATACATTTTAAGCAATGTCCCAGCTCAATAGGTACATGGCCCAACTGAAGTTTACCAATAAAACATGAGCTACAGCTCAAACCTGCATCAATCTGTATTTATATATTCCATGTTTGTGCCAGATTAAACAAGCAAACAATGAAAAGGACCAGAGAACATTAGAATGCAATGGACTGAATCAATAAGCATGTGACTTCAAGGATGGGAGGGGGCACAATTAATTATCACTAAAAATACATGGGCAAACAGCAGCAAAGCAAATCTTTAAAATAAAAATGTAATCACTTTACTAATAGCCGCTGCTGTACCCCTCGCAATCTCATTGTGCTGAACACTGCTGAAAATAACACATTTCAATTGAAAATATATGTTAGGCAGGCTGGTTAACATGGAGCATGCTCTGCAGGATAAGGGGGCTGCAGTTACAATCCAATAAGCCCCACATACCCAAAGGGAGCATGAGAGGGTGGGTAATCTGGAACATGTTTAGATGTGCAGGGGGTTATGTGATTATAAATATAGTCCCCCTTGTCCTACAGAGCATGGTCCATGTTACCTATCCTGTCAAATTAATGTTTTCAGTGCTCTGGACAATGAGATGGGTAGGGGTACAGCGGTGGCCATTAATGAGATAATTGTATTTTTGGTTAAAGCATTTGAAGTGGGTTGAACAGGTATTTTTAAACGTTAATGAATAATGAAGTAAAACATAGATTTAACATTTAAAACAATGTAAATTGGGTCTTTTATAGTGTTTATTTTGAGGGCTATCTGTTGTTCAGCTGCACCTGCTCATATACCTTGCTTATGAGAAGAAAGGGCTAGAAAGTTATCAGGTCCTGAAGGGACCAGACAAGCCAAGCTCTCTCTACGTGTGTATAAACTGCCCTTGGTACATTAATACATAACCATGATCATAGTCTACCCTGAAGAAGTCTGTGCAGGTCCAATGAAACGTGTTGATGCTGATGCTTGAGTCAGGTCATAAAACTACAATGCTTTATTTCATATTCCAACCTGTATATTAAATGTATGATTATGTATAGAATTATTTAACAGCACAGCCTAGCCTAGAGCTGGAGTGTGTCTGTATTCGCTGGAAGCATTAAAAATATATACGTTAACTTTTGTGCCTCCTGATGATGATGTTTAGTCATACAGTTGTGTCTGACTCTCCATGACCCTATGGACTGCAGCTTGACAGACACATCTATCATTATGTCTCTGGTCGTGCTTGCCCATATGGTTTTCTTGACAAAGATACTGGAGTGGGTTGCCAGATCCTTTTCCAGCAGACCACAATTTGTCTGAACTCGCTGCTATGACCCTTCATGGTATAGCTCACAGCTTCATTGAGATGCACAAGCCCCTTCCCAATGACACAGTAGATGCCTTTGCTCGACAATGGAGGGATCCATGAAACAATGGTAATAGTTGTGTGTGAGAGAGGGGCGTTTACATTTCTGGAGAGCTATTGTACATTGATGCAAGGTCCCGCTTCTGGCCAGTGAAGAGGAAGGGGTGTGGTGTCAATTTCAACCTTATCATATATATAGTTGTGGATCTGTTGGGTTGTTCAGAAAGCTTACGATGTTGGTGACGCTTTGCAAGCCTCATTAAGCAAGGTGAGCCGTCGACCTCGCGGGACTTAGGCTGCAATGAGCGCCAAAGGTGCTCATTGCACTGCGAACCTTGTGAAGCAAGGCGAGCAGTTGAGGCACGCAGGACTTAGGCTATTGCGAGGCCAGTAGGACTTAGCGCGGTTCACAAAATGAAGGCCCGTAGGATTTAGGAACCGAAGCACGTACATGGACTGTGGGCCTCAGAAAATTACGACTTTAACGTCCGAACCACGGAACTTGAAACACCTGCTAAAGACAACAAATATGCCTCAAATTTACTTACACAGCACTCACACTCAGCACAGGGGTAGAGCCAGGGAGCCTGTGACTGAGGTTACAACCTAATTGTAGCTATATTTTGAGTTTTTTCACAAAAATCGCTGAAGCTGAAAAAAAAAATGGCTGCTAAAAAACGTAAACACAAGGAAAACGAGGCCAAAGGACGTAAAACGAGCTCAAAGAAGTAACACTTAACCTAAGATAATAACAGTCATTTTTAAGGCTGGCGGCGCTCACAATGAGCGCCGTGGGGCCTCAGAGAGGCCATGTCCTCGCATTGTGTGGCAAACAGCATTGTCAGGCTTACAATTTTACTCCCGTCATTTCTGACGGGCAAGTTCCTAGTTCTATTATAAAAACAAAGGTTCTGGACTTCTGCCTTTTCCTCCTCCCCCACCCATTCTTCCACCGATAACTACAAACACACACCCCATCACCAAGCTATGAGAATTTAAATTAGCTGATATTTGAACTTAAAAAATTACATTTTACCAAAAAAAATATTTTATGTCCATGGATTATACAGCTGCTAATATTGTTAGTTTTGTATATACTTGACAACCTTTTAATTTGTAACTGTAGTGGTCTTTTAATACCATTAAAATAGCAGTCATGAATTAATGGATAATATATAAATGTGAGTTACGTATCAAAAGCATTAATTAGAGCATCTGAAGTACGGCCCTAGGTGGATGCGTCTTGCAGCTGATATGTCAGGTATTCAAGCTCTCCAGTCTGTAAAAGCCCCTTAAACCTGTTTCCTTGAGTGCTCAGGCAATCATTAAACACAAAGCCAAGACATTAGTATCCATTACCAGGATTAAAGGACCAGCGGTGTAACCTAGGAACCCCATCTGGGGTGAAGGGACTTGTTTACTTCAATGAAACTGTGAGCTGTACCATGTAGACTCACCCAGGAAGGGTAGGCCAAAGCAGAGATGTCCACTGGAGAAGGAACTGGCAACCCACACCATTCAAACTTTGTGGATAAGCACAACTAGACACAGGATATGCCTGGTGTGCTGCAGTCCATAGGTTCATAGAGAGTTGGACACTATTGAACGACTAAACAACACTATTTATGTGAAAGGAGACAGAAAAGTTAACTTTAATGTCAAGTGGCTGTTTATAGTGGCATCCTTTTAATATGAATAAACAGAGATGTTGTTTTAAACCGTTGTATGTCCTGTTCCTCACTATGTCTGATCCTATTGGGCACAAAATAGAACACAAACATTAAAGATTCAATTTATATTAAATTTTCTAAAACCATTTTCAAGTAAGGTCATTAGAACTGTATACTAAAAATATGATCCTTCAGGGTCACTTTAAAGGACCATTTTAGTAATATATTTGAAATATATTACCTTTGAAAGAAAGCAAAATGAAGAAATTACAATCTAACAAAATATAAGACAGTCTCTAATTTACTAACTTTATGTGCAAATATATTTTGGTCCAATTTACAATTTTGGTTTCTGGTGATCCACTTCTTGAGATGGAGGAAGACTGATGTAGAGAAAGATTCTTTATCTACAAGAGAAATATGAAAGCTATAATTAGGCATGCTTTCAACAGGATTAATACAGAGCCCATTGTCTCACACCTTCCTAATAAAGTAGCAGACATAATCAGGTAAGAAAAGGAGAATAATTATTGCATATAATAGTTAAAGATGTAAAGCTTGTATGTAGTTATTTTTTTCTTAATATATTTAGCAGTTTTAAGCTTAGTTATTCAAATATAGAAAACCGTTGACCACAGTTTTCCTTTAATACAAAATTAAATATAATGGAAATATTTGTTGTTGTTTAGTCGTTCAGTCGTGTCCAACTCTATAGATCACAGCAGCCAGGGACATTGTGTATCTGATTGTGCTTATCCATAAGGTTTTCATGGCAAAAATACTGGAGTGGGTGCCAGTACCTTCTCCAATGGACCGCAATTTGTCCGACATCTCTGCTGTGACCTGCTTATCTTGGGTGACCCTACATGGTATAGCTCACAGCTTCATTTAGGTACACAAGCTACTTCATCACAACATGTTAGCAATCCTGAATGGGGAATAAAATATATTTAATGTTTATTTTTATATTTACATTTTTCTAAAAGCATTTATCAAGTCAAATTCCTTTATCACATATATAGTTGTGAGCGTACGAGTTGTTGCTAACGCTGCGGGCTCGCGTAGCGAGCTGCGGCCCTCGCAAAGCGAGGGCACTGCCCGAGGGTCTCAGTTGCTGGCATGGAGCGCCGTAGGCGCTCCATGCCAGCACCTGAGGACCTCGCAAAGCGAGGGTCGCAGTTGCTGGCATGGAGCGCCGAAGGCGCTCCATGCCAGCAACTGCGACCCTCGCAAACTTCACGTCGCAACCCAAACAGTACGACACACACATTACGACACTCGCAAACAACATACGACACACGTTCACACACATTACGGACTCGCAACACTCGGACGCAACTCGCGAACATTACAAAATGTAAAACACAATACATACACACACCACATACATAAAAAACTTACCTACACCAAGAGGGAGCACCCAGCACCTCAAAAATACAACTTACACCTCGATTTTACTCCAAATAAAACAGTTTAGAGACTAAAAAAAAATCGAAGCGAGAGAAAAAATGGCCGCCGAACAAAACGAAAACGAGGCTACAGCACTCTAAACTCGCAAAACACCACAAGAAACTCGCAAAACACCACAAAACACCTACGGATATTCCGATACAAACGTATACCACACATTACTCGCCATTTTACGCCAATGCGGAAGTACACGACAACGGTTTGGCCTCGCGCACGCACAGTGTTACACTGCACACATTCAGCACGCTTACACAGCAGATCCACACCACTAATGCTGCAGCAACATCAAAACACATTCACAGCTCTTCCACACAATGCTTTAAAATAGGTAAAGTATATTCATTTATTAATGTATTATATATTTCATTATTACACACTAAACAGCATTAGCTACCTTACAATTTCATTGCCGTCATTTTTTGACGGGCAATTCGCTAGTTTTATAATAATAATAATAATAATAATAATAATGTGACTGAACTGGCTCCATGCTGATGAGGGCAGTAACCTTGGTACAGCTGTACGTGGGTGGGATTCCTAGCCTGTGTATAATCCAACCCTAGCTTTGCTCAAAGCTGTTTGATACAGCGGGTAGATGCTTATGGGAAGCCATGCTTGATATGGTTATGGACTGCAAGAGCGAAGCCTTTGTGGGCACATTTGCATGTCCCTGCCAAGATTCCCAAAATACAGTGCAATAACTGTATTTCTCAGAATTCTGAGCTGGAAGAAGTTTTTTTTTTACATGTTTTAGACATTCAAATGTGAGCACAGATGTACTATTTATTTAATAAATGTCATGATCCTCCTGACCACCATTTGTGGGACTCATGTGATCTGGTGATGTGGTCTGTTTATAGTTATGTTATTGTTATGCTAATTACTGTATATTATGTTATTGTTGTGCTAATTACTGTATATTATGTTATTGTTATGCTAATTACTATATGTTATGTTGCTTCCCTATGTGTGATTGACTTGTGATGTGTGATTCTGGATGTTGCATGTTTGGTTCATTAAGTGTTAAATAGTTTAGAGTAAGGCAGCTGAGACTCAGTTACATGGAGATACTGCTGTGGTGGATGTCTTAGATAAGATATATGTTCCTAAAGAAAGGGAAGGTGACATATCTGGAAGACATCAACAATAAAAGAAAAAGAAGGTGACATCTTGAGGACATATACTCCTAAAGAAAAGGGAGGTAATATGGCTGTGTGACTGAAGTGGACGTTGTGAGGCCTGGCAGATGAGGCCTTGTCGTGGTCATTTATACAGAGTACCAGGGTTCGGATACAGGGTACCCAGAGAGCCACTGAGGCTATCACATGGATGGACTGTCACGTCAAGAGGACCGGTAAGCCACCTGTATAGATGGGAAGTTATCTGACAGGATAAACTTCCCATGCTATACTAGAAAGGAAGGGGGAGAAGTTGTCAGGATTTAATTGTTTAAGGACTCATATTGTTAGTAATTTATGAATATGTCCAAGGGAGCATGACATTGTTACATTGGGATTATGTGTTATTGTGTGGTTATATGTTGCCTGTACATAGTTATTATGTAGCCTAGTTATAATATATTATAAGAATGTTATATAGAACATATGTGGAATTGGTAGAAATGCTCTGCATAGAAGTTAGCTGCAGATTATTGCACACTCACACATACAGACCTTGGGTCAAGACAGATGTATGTACTTCAAGTAGTCCTAAGCAAACACTTGCGTTTAACATAAAGGTTTTTTTCACTAGCCAGCTATAGATATCTGGTGAATTTTATCTCAAGAGCTTTGATAGCCCAAGATTGCAAGCCAGATGGGCTGACATCACACACACACAAATGTACACAAGGGTGTGGTATTGGAGAGTATACATATGTTGTTCTGATCATTCAATAAAGGTTGAGAGATAGTTTTCACATAAACAAGGTGTGAGACTATTTCTGTGTGTTGTATCCAGACATGGGGAGTGGTCTTGACATGGGCCACTAGTAACCTGTATGCAGTATTCTCTGCCTGTACCTTTTGGGTCGTGCCCTCCTCAGAAGCCATCTTCTGTGCCACAGAGAACAGGAACTACATGATTCTGCTGGGGTAGGTTTGAACTAGGTTCATATCAAGCCCCCTTGAAGAAGCAGATTGTGATATATATATATATATATATATATATATATATATATATATATACATACTGTATATGTGTGTGTGTATACACATATATACAGACTTACATATAATATAATCACAAATTAATTAAGCTTTAGGTTGGGCTCAGGAGGGCTAGGCTGGGAATTTTAGCATGGAGGACAATCACATCTTATGGGCCATGAACTTATGACGGAGTCCAACCTACAGTATGAGGTTACCGTACTATGAGGTTAATGTGGTCACCTAAATTCTAGTATATAAGTGTACTGATTGTCAGCTCTTTGGACAAAGTTCCTTGTGCTGCGTTTAGTTTGTATAAACATAAAAAAACTTTGCTTGAGGTGCTGTAGCAGAGCATGGCAGAGATTGCTGATGTTATTATGCTCGGTATTAGATTTTCATGCAGAATTCCAGTGCCCAGCCATGCTGAAAATCATCCCAGCGCTGCAAAGTTATAATGACTGATTACACTCACAATGGCCCCAGTGATGCAGCAGAATAGGGACTGGTTATATTTCAGCGCTGCATTAAAACTGATTGATGGGTCAGAACTGTAGCGGGTGGCCATAAAAATGATTGCCAGCATAAACTATTACGTGAACGTCCTATAGTGAAAATGATTAGTTTGTTGTTGATGATCAGACACACTAATTTAAGTCAATAATCTGCAGGCCGTTCTACCGAAAGGTAATGATAAATCCAGCTCAGGAGGAGAAGGATGAAAAAATAATGAGGGCTTGTTCCTCGTTATTTCATCTAAAGCACCAAATGTATAAACTAATGACTCAGGTACGTAGAGTCAGCACAGCAAGGTCAGGGTGTATTAAAGGAGCAATCCAAGCGACTGCTCTCATATGGAATAGAGACAATATACAAGAAAAGGAAATGAATAGAAGTAATGGCAGATGTTTAACATCCAAACCAATACAAATTCATTCATAGCCATAAATATATATATATATATATATATATATATATATATATATATATATATATATATATATATATATATATATATATATATATATATACTGTATTCAATACTTTGTATGGAAAACAGGTGGTGGACTAAAACTTTTCCACCAAATGGGTCAAATGGTCAGGGACGCCATTGAAATTTTGCTCCTCAGATTAAAACTAAGCATCATGTCCTATAATAACCATGCATTTATTGTTGTTTAGTCATCCAGGCTTTTCTGACTCTCCGTGACCCTATAGACTCAGCATGTCAGGCGCATCTTGTGTCTGGTTGAGGTTATCCATAAGGTTTCTTGGCAAAAATACTGGATTGGCTCAACAGTTCCTTCTCCAATGGATCTCAATATATCTGACCTCTATGCTATGACCTGCCTATCTTGGGTAACCCTACATGGTATAGCTCACAGCTTCACTGAGGTACACAAGCCCTTTCCCCATGACAAGGTAGAGATCCAGAAGGGGATATATATACAGATTTTAAGCTAAGACAGAACCCTCCATGTTCAACTTGTTTTTGTCTTGTTCTTAACCCATGTATAGCACTATGGAAAATCTTGGCACTTTTAGGTTGGGCCCAGCAGGGGTAGGCTTTAGCATTGGGGGGGGGGGGGGGGGGGTAATCACATCCTATTGGCCCATGAACTAATGACGGAGTCCAACCTACAGTGTGAGATTAATGTCCTTACCTACATTCTGGTATGTGCTCCTTGCTGTCTCCCGTTGGCTCTCAGACCGGTCTCCTTTATCTTCTCTTTCATTCATTCGAGTCTCACCTCTCTCCCACTCCTTTATGGTCTCCACTCTCCTACTTGTTTGTCTTATCACTCTCTTTCATCTCAGTCATGCTGTCTCACCACTGGAAAAAGGAAGAGGATAGAGGGATGAGTAGAGCCTCATGCATTTTATTATTTCCTACCATTTTATTGTCAGCCAAAAACCCCTAGAAATGTCAATAACTCTCCTCAAACATATAACTGAACTTTACCTGTTAGTCCCTTTAGACAGAGACAGAAAGACACATCTTAATTCAAGAGCTTTTTTTAGCTTTTAAGAGACGCACCTCTCTTTTTCAAGTCAAAAGCAATATTGATTAAATATTGCATATTATGCCTTAATACTAGTATACAAGTATGTACACTTTAATTTACACTGAGGCAAATATTGATAAAGTGCTACAAAAAACAAATGTACTATATGAAAATACAAATGCACACATACATATATATATATATATATATATATATATATATATATAGTAAATAAATAGTACATTTGTGTTCGCATTCGAATGTCTACAAAAAGTTAAAAAAAATCTGCTTCCAGCTCAGGATTCCGAGAAATACAAATATTACACTGCATTCTGGGAAGCTGAGCAGGGACATGCAAATGTGGCCACAAATGCCTCGCTCTTCAATACATAAACCATTTTTAAACATGGCTTACTTTAAGTTTATGCCCACTTCATTACTCAGCTTTGGATTATATACAAGCTGGGAATCCTACCCACGGACTGTTGTTTCAAGCTTACTGGCTATCATCAGCATGGAGGGGGATCTCAGCTTATGTTGTGGAGCTTATGAGTAGGTAGTTCACCACAACAATCATTTAATATATGATGGGCAAAAGAGCAATAGAAGCCCTCCATTGTACAGTAGTACAGTACATTTTCAAATATGGCTTCCTTTAAGCTTTTGCCTGCTGTATTACATATCTACATTATATATACATTATCTGTATCTTTCAAGCACATTATCCACATTGTCCGTGCATTTTCACATGTTTTTTCTTATTTATCGTGTCTGTTCATTATTACATTTCTATAATGTGTACGTATTTAGACTTTTTTTTTTCCTGCCCTTAATTAAATCCAGACTTTTCGCATGACTATTGAAAGGGTTTTATACATTCAATTTTATCAACTTTAATTTCATACTGCACTTTGAGACACCACTTAATACCTTAAAAAAATATATTTTTTATACACACACACAAATATATGTCAAATTAAAAAGAAGTTTATAGTTTTCTCTTCTTAGGTTTAACCAATACTGTATTTTTCTCAAATGTAAAACAAACCTATAGTTAATATAAATAATTATTTTACATTTAAGGACAATTGTGTTAATATATTTAAAATATTATCTTTTGAAGAACTACCCTTGTACATAGGCTAAATGTTCTTAGAATGTCAAGAAATAACCCTACCATTTTGGTTACTACTGATCCACTTCCTAAGGTGTGGGGGCGGCTTTGAATGTAGAAGACGGGTTCTGGTAATTTAATAGATGAAGTGGAATAATCTTACACCTCAATGCTTTTCAAAATAAAATCCAAAAATAGCTCACCCTGTTTGCCTTGGACTACTAATGTGGATGTTGCCCATCAAAACCCCTTTATATCATGTTGACCTTAGTGGCCTATTTCCTCCCCACCCTTTTTGGTAAAATGGGGAAATATAGTATATATAAAAAGTATACCCTACTAATCTAGCTTTCCATTGTCAGCGGCCAAGCACCCACCTCCCCCAATTAAATAACTTACTCCCTACTGCATATTAGCCAGCAGGCTTGAGGCGGTAACACATCTACATTACACATACTATGCAAATCTATGCATATCTACCTTTGGTGATATATGCGACCAACCACTGACCGGCTAATTTCCACCAATCTGAAATCAGTACTCAATTTCTCAGGCTACGACAAACTGAAAAGTGACTGAGCTCCTTTATCAGCCAGTTGAAGGCCCTGTAATAACTTCATTACATTATTTGATGTTTGCACCTCTTATAGGAGGAGCTACTTTTTAGTTCTGATCATTATTATTTTTTATGGAAGAACAACCTTTGTCATGGATGGTCCATTTCTAAGACTTGAGGGCAATCCACTGACCGTTTTTGAAGAGCAGAAAGTATAATTATTCCCTAAAGGAATATGTATTTTAATTCGGTTAACTCACAAGAGCCCTACATTCTTATCAGATAGGGTTTGGGGGCACAGGTGGTCTTCCCTCATCTACGGCAGTCAGAGGAAAGTGGAAGGATAGCATCATACTCCATCCCTAGGCTACTACACATACACATTGGCATTCATATTGTTATATAGTACTGGAGCAGTAGGTATGTGTACTGTGCAGTTAGATATATGTCCCCCATTGGTTAGCAGTGAATAGAAGGGTTAGAATAGATAGTTTCTTGAAGCAAGGGGGTAGATGTACTTGCCCACAAGAGCCCACTAGGCTAGTAAGGGTTACGGTTGTTTTTTATATATATATTATAGTCTCTATCTATTTATAGCACGAGATGGAGGCCCTAATAAGACTTAATATCAAAGATCGTAGGATATTACATCCCACTACAACAGGATATGCAGCTAAGGGGTCCATGTTGCCCCTGGGGCCAGACATCCCCATTTTTTTAATTACTGCCAACCATAGGCAACAATGTGGACCTGAAGTGAATGGTGCCCCCCAAACCCCTTTTATAACCATGTTTGCCTTAGAGGCCTCTTTCCTGCTTAATATTATTTGGTTCAATGGGGAAATATAGCAAATAAAGATTATACCTTACCAATCTAGCCCTCCATCTATACATCTCCATTTTAAGTTTTTAATTTTTTCCTTCTGACAGAGAACAGGAGTCTCTAAATACTAGATAGGCCTAATGCCCCTTAACTTGAAAATATATGAGCCAAAATTCACTTTATTATTTCTCTATGTTTTATTGGTGACAAAATCTTTTTTATATAAATAGTTATATTAATAGTATTTTAAGGAATTGAAGGATTCATTTTTAAGAAATCCTACATCTGACTGAGGCTACAGAACACATTGCAAGATTAATTATATATGTTTAGAGAAAACAGGTAGAGGTAAAAAAATTGCATGGGTGGAAATACATTTTAGAATAATGCACTATAGATTTTTCATCTTTTAAGAAGAGTGATTATTAATAGAGGAAGAGGAAAAAAACATAATAAACAGAGAAAGATGAAACAGGCTGTTCCTGAGGGACAGGAGGTGAATCGGAACACCATCTGCTGACGGCACGGATTGTATTCTTAGAAAGCATCGAGAAAATGACTTCCAGGCTTCTCCCCGCAGACCCCCACACACCAGGCTTCAGAAGGAGTTAATAAATGACTATATCTAGAACAAAAAGTGCTTTTAATTATTAACCCCTTGATCAAACAAAGGTTCTCATGCAGCATAAGACTTTAACAGGACTTTTAATTAGGTATTGATAACTAGTAACATTTTTATTTAAGCAATACAAAAGCATTATTTAATATTAAGTTTACTTTCAATGGTCAAATTCAGCTGCGGCTCTCTAACCAATAGACGGTCAAATAGCAGAGGTGTCTTTGTTTCACAGCAAGTGCTAAATTTCCAGGCACAAATTTATGTTATCACAATGCTTTTCATTGGCTGTGTTAAAGTGGTTAGTCAAGTCTATGAATGATTGTTTAACCTCATATCTAATCAGATTGTTCTTAAAAAAAAAAAACTTTAAATATGTCAGGGTGAAGACAAGTAGCTCAACTGGAGGCTGATACTCTATTGTTTAAATGTGCTTTTTGTAAAGAATATTACCAATTTAAAACATTAATTAGGAATTGAATTTATGTCAAAGCCTAACACAACAAGAACCTGAGTGGTCCATAATGTATATTATGTTGTTGTACAACACTTCTCTCCAGCATAATGTTTAATCTTTAATTAAAATGTGTAGTTTGCTTTGAGAACCTTGCAACAGGACAATATCTTGCACCATGGAGTACATGCAGGACCGGATTACCCATTAGGCCAACTAGGCAGCCGCCTAGGGGCGCTTCCCTGTGAGGGACGCCACTTTAAAAAAAATGGTTTCTGGCTAAAAAAAAATTAAATACAGCAGTTCATAGAATGGCTACTAGAGGGTAACCACTTAGAACAAGACCGTTACAACAGGAAAAGGAACTTACACTGCACAGAAAAGGCAAAAATGGGTCAGTGCATACCTTGCATACTCACTAGAAGAGGGTTCTCCCACTTCACTGCCCAGGGGCGCCATAAAGGTAGATCTGGCCCTGAATACATGTATGTAAAATGTAGCTTTCCAAGAAGTGTAAAGTGATATTTCTAAAAAACAACATAGGTGTATGTGTTAGCCTTGAACCTAAAACCATTTTTTGAGAAAATATAAATTTTGCATCTTGTCAGGCTTAAAAACTTCCTGATATAGCTCTGAGGGCGTGTGCTACTAGGAAATGGTGGGAGGAGTGAAGGATTTGTAATATTACTGGACTTTTGGTATCTGAAACCCACCTCCCTTCCAAGAACATTATCAGAAGCAGGAAGCTTGCAAGATTAACAACAAGCCAGAAAAGTGAACGCAATCGCATACATGCAGCCTTAGCCAAAGTATCATGGTTGCTGTTCGGAAGAGCATTAACATTTATTTATTACATTTTCACATCTAATTATACAACTTTTGGTGATACATGCGGCCAACTTCTGACCGGCTAATTTCCACTAATCTGAAATCAGTACTCAATTTCTCAGGCTCCGACTAACTGGAAAGTGACTGAGCTCCTTTATCAGCCAGTTGAAGGCCCTGTAATAACTTAATTACATCATTTGATGTTTGCACCTCTTATAGGAGGAGCTACATTTTAGTTCTGATCATTATTATTTTTTATGGAAGAATAACCTTTGTCATGGATGGTCCATTTCTGACTTGAGGGCAATCCACTGACAGTGTTTGAAGAGCGGAAAGTATAATTATTCCCTAAAGGAATTTGTATTTTAATTAGGTTAACTCACAAGATCCTTACATTCTTATCCGATAGGGTTTGGGGGCAAAGTTGGTCTCCCTCAGCTATGGCAGTCAGAGGAAAGTGGAAGGATAGCATCATACCCCATCCTTTAGGCTACTACACATACACATTGGCCTTCATATTGTTATATAGTACTGGAGCAGTAGGTATGTGTACTGTGCAGTTAGATATCTGTTCCCCATTGGTTAGCAGTGAATAGAAGGGTTAGAATACAAATTTCTTGAAGGAACGGGTAGATGTACTTGCCCACAATAGCCCATTAAGCTAGTAAGGGTTACAGTTGTTTTTTATTTACGATATATACTTTTTTTCCTATCTATTTATAGCAGGGGATGGAGGCCCTAATAAGACTTAATATCAAATATCATAGGACTAGCATCCCACTACAACAGTATTTGTGGCTAAGGGGTCCATGTTGCCCCTGGGGCTAGACATCCCCATTTTTGTTTTACTACTGCATCCCCATAGGCAACAAGATGGTCCTGAAGTGAATGGTGCCCACCAACCCCTTTATAACCATATTCACCTTAGAGGTCTCTTTCCTGCTTAGTTTTATTTGGTGTGAAGAGGAAATATAGTATGTATAAATTATACCCTGCCAATCTAGCCCTCCACCTATACATCTGCATCTAAGTTTTTAATATTTTCCTTCTGACAGAGAACAGGAGTCTCTAAATACTAGATAGACCTAATGCCCTTTAACTTGAAAATGTATCAGCCAAATTTCACTTTTATTATTTCTCTATTTTTTATTTTTGACAAAATCTTTTGTATAAATAGTTATATTAATAGTATTTTAAGGAATTTAAGGATTCATTTTTAAGAAATCATACATCTGACTGAGGCTACTAAACACATTGCAAGATTAATTATTTATGCTCAGAGAAAACTGGTAGACGTAAAAAAATTGCACGGGTGGAAAGAAATGTTAGAATAATGCACTATAGATTTTTCATCTTTTAAGAAGAGTTATTATTAATAGAGGAAGAGGAAAAAAACATAATAAACAGAGAAAGATGAAACAGGCTGTTCCTGAGGGACAGGTGGTGAATATATATATCCTAAAAAGAACAATAATTCTAAACACACAACTTATACACAACTTATTTTTTTTTTGCAATATAGAACAATGCAATTTACCCAGTAAATTCCGGAGCTCCCACATCCCGTCCTTAGGTAAAACCCAACAGACCACGAACACAAAGGTTATTTAGTTGTTCCGTCATATTGGCTGAACTTCTGGCACTCATTTATATAAATCTTATGGTGTTTTGGAATACCCTAATGAAAAGATCTGAGAACCTCTGATCCAAATATTATCTTAACTTCAATGGACCCATCATTTTTCCATGAGGACGTGGCAACCAAAGCGCAGAGAAGCCCTTAAGCCAATATAGCTAACAAAAAATATGTATTTGAACAGACCTTCCACGGCAACCATTAATATTAGCTCAGCCTTGGCAAGAATAGGACAACTCCAAGGACAACAGCTTTCCAAACAGAAGAATGTAATATGTTCCAACACACTGACTGGGTCAATGGCCCAGAGCAAATACAGTGCTCATTTACCAAGAGAAGAAAAGGAAAGAACATCTCATTTTAACTTTTATTCAACTTTTTACCACAAGCCGAGCATTAAATAAAAAGTCCACACCTACATTAACAGTTACATTGAAGTATATTCATCAGTTGGAGCAACAAGGAGGGTTAAGTATATATATATATATATATATATATATATATATATATATATATATATATATATATATATATATATATATATTATTATTATTATTTTTTTATTCAGTCGTATCTGACTCATGGTGACCATATATGGATGCAGCACACCAGACACATCTTTCTGTGTTTTTGGTTATTGTTTATCCACTTGGTTTTCTTGGCAAAGTTACTGGAATGGATTACCAGTTACTTCTCCAGTGGAGTACAATCTGTCTGACCTCTCTGCTGAGTCCTGCCCATCTTAACTGACCCTACATGGCATAGTTTACAGCTTCATTGACATCACAACAAGGTAGCGATCCAGAAGGGATATACATGGCCAGATTACCCATTAGGCCAACTAGGCAGCCGCCTAGGAGCGCTCGCATGTGAGGGTTGCCACTTTAAAAAAAAAACTGGTTCCTGTCTGAAAAAAATCACCTAGAACAAGACAGTTACAACAGGAAAAGGACCTTACGCACACAGAAAAGGCAAAATGGGTCCGTGCATACGGTAAATACTCACTCGCAGGGGCTCCTCCACTTCACTGCCTATATATATATATATACATAGAGCCAGATTGAATCTTGGCATGCTCTCCTTCAGAGCATATTTTAAACACAGGGCTACAGTGACCCTTTAATCACATATCATGTCTACTGGAGCTTATTTAAATATAATTGATCATATTTACTGACAACTTAAAATATTCTATTATATATTCTAATATTCTATTATACTTATTCTTTATCCATATCATGTTGGATGCACTGGCAGTTTTAGCAGCCACATTAACACTGCTCAGATAAAAAAAAAATCAGACTATCTTCCAACAACAGTAAGATGATCAAACTGGTAGATTCAGCTACCACATCTCTACACAAATGGCAACAAAAAAAAAAGATATTATTTTACACTATAAATACACATTGCTTAATTTGAGGTGAAGTTCTACAAAATAATCTTTTTAAATATAAAATGCTTAGACCAGAAGAGGTCATCCCTGTGAAGTCCTTTTCAAGCAAATCTAAAATCATTATCTTTTGTTGCTGTTTTAATGTTTTTTTTACAGGAAATTTAACTACAACAATAAATGAATGGATTTTTATTATATGTGTTTGAAAACATCTTTTTGCAGCCTGGGTAGGAACGATCGCTGCTCTAAAGGGGACATTAGCAGAGACAGAGATTTGTCATCCAGCGAAGCATGAAAGTGCCACCTGCTGAGTGACAGAAATCCTTGTCTGCGGCTTCCATTATTACCAGTAATGTGGCTAAAACATGTAATCAAGTAAGAAGATAAAGAGCAGGCCGGATCCTCTTAGTCCAGTGGCCGTGTGCAATCAGGGCTTTCATTCAGCTCTGGACGGGGAAGCCCAGTGCAAGGACCATAGACTCGCTGCCACTAATGTGCTGGGGACATTAATGGATCCTTCTCAACTAAATCAGTACTGTGAGAACCATGGTGCAAAGGATTACTGTATGATGACATACTATATCTATACATCTAAATAGGTACACAGATTAGTATAAAGATTTCTCTCCATTTTATATATATATATATATATATATATATATATATATATATATATATATATATATATATATATAGTTGAATAATGAGAGTATTGCAGTGAATAGTGATACCTTTTTTATTGGACAAACGTATTCATAATAAAGCGACGAGCTTTCAAGAGATAATGCCTCTCTTTATCAAGTCAAAAAGTGATACTGATACAAGTATGAACTAAAAACAGCAAACAGAAAGAGATGGAAAAAAAAAATTGGAAAAACAAGAAAGACTAAATTAATTGGCCAGAGTTAAGTGAGAAATAGACCAGCATTGTGAATAATGTCCTGATAGGTCAGTAAGTCTATAGATCAGGTTGTAGATAAGAACACAGCAGAGTAAAATAAAGAGCAATACATTTCAGCATAGCATGTAGCTTACATAAACAGCAATAGAAGGGGGGGGGGGAGGTAAGTGGAATGTATGTGCTATAAGACATTAAGATAGGGGGCCAGAAAGCCTAAATCAGTGTTAATACCAAAATCCTTGGTATTAAAAAATTGAATCATTTTTAATTCAAAAGTTTTCCGCTGTTGGATAGTTCTGAAATTCCCTCTGAGTACTTTTATTTTGAGGTTCTGGATGGAGTGATTCTCCTGGGTGAAATGGTGTCCAACTGGAGTACAATAGCTGTCTTCCTGGTGTTTTTTGATGGAGCTTCGGTGGAGGTTCATTCGCATGTATAGTTTCTGGCTGGTTTCCCCAATGTAGCACCCCCTTTCACATACAGTACATTGTATCATGTACACTACATTTGTTGATGTACATGAATATGAAAAGCTGATGTTGTGGGTCTTGTTGTTGTGCTTGGCTGTGTCCTCTTTGCAGATGTGTTGGCATAGTTTGCAGCGACTTTTATTGCAGGGTTTGGTGCCATTTTCTCTGTTATGCTGTTCATTTGGCAATCTTCTGTTCACCAATGTTTGTCTTAAATTTGGTGGCTTCCTAAATGCAAGAATGGGGGGTTTGGGAATATATGTTTCAATTCTGTGTCCTCTGTGAGTATTGGTTGTAAGTCCTTAAATATTTTGCGTATTCCTTCTAGAACCGGATGGTATGTGGTTACCAGAGGTGTACGTGAAGTTGTTTCTTTGGTTTTGTATTGCAGCAGGTGTTCCCGGGGTGTTCTGATGGCAGAGGTTACTTTCTGAGTGATAATACAGGGTTTGTAACCCTTCTGTCTGAAGGAGGCAGACAGTGTTTTTAAGTGTTCATCACGGTCCTCTGTGTTTGAACATATGCAGTGGTATCTGATGGCTTGACTATGAATTATCCCTTGTTTAGTGTGGGAGGGGTGGAAGCTAGAGTTGTGGAGGTAACTACATCTGTCTGTAGGTTTCCTATAGATAGATGAATTCAGTTTGCCATTTGTAATGGAAATGGTGGTATCCAGAAAGTTAACCTGTTCTGTGGAATAATCCATTTTAAACTGAATGGATGGGTGAAAGGTATTGAACGAATTATGGAAGTCTTTGAGTTTTCCTTCCCTTTCTGTCCATATGATGAACAGAGTCATCTATGTAATGGTAGTATCTGTAAGGTTTGTGGACATATGTGGACAGGAATCTCTTTTCCAGGTCGGCCATAAATAGGTTGGCATATTGTGGATGCCATTTTCGTGCCTATTGCGATCCCCATTATTTATAGGTAAACATGTTGGTTGAAGGTGAAGTAGTTGTGGGTCAGGATGTATTCTAGTAGTTTGACAATGGTATCAGGGTTGTATTTGTGATTCTGAGTGTGTGAAGAAAGAAACTTCATGCAAGCCTCACTGCCATCTTTATGTGGGATGTTGCTGTAAAGGGATTCAACATCCATGGTTACAAGTAGTGTGTTGGCAGGTAGGCCCTCAATATGACTGAGTTTGTTATATATATATATATATATATATATATATATATATATATATATATATAGTAAATAAATAGTACATCTGTGTTAACATTTGAAGTTAAAAAAACTGTTTCCAGCTCAGAATTCTGAGAAAAACAGTTATTACACTGCATTCTGGGAAGCAGAGCAGGGACATGCAAATGTGCCCACAAATGCCTTGCTCTTCAATCCATAGCCCATTTTAAACATGGTTTCCTTTAAGCTTATGCCTGCTGTATTACACAGCTTTTATGCAAAGCCATACATACACACACACACACATATATATATATATATATATATATATATACATATATATATTTAAAAAAAAAAAAAAAAAAAAATATATATATATATATATATATATATATATATATACACACACACACAAACACACTGGTACTTTGGTACTAGTTTTTTATTGGTTCCAGAAGGCATGACGATGAGTACAAAGTTCCCATGAGGCGTAATTTGACTCCTACAGCCTACAGCAAGCGCGACTAGTACCGAGAAAGCATTGCGTGTCTAATGCACAAAACCAGGACCAACCTCATACGGATGAGAGGCATAAACCTGTCTGTGAGTAGGTTTCATGGCTTGTGCATAATCCAATCCTAAACTTAGCTTAAAGCAGTGCAATATAGCGAGCATATGCTTCAAAGCAGCCATGTATAAAATGGTATCATCTTGGATAAAAAGTAAGATACATCGTATCTCATTTGCATGTCCCCACCCAGTCTGCTAGAGTGCAGTACAATGACTATTTCTGGGGAACTTGCTTACAAATGTACTATTTATTTTTTCTCTCTCTAGATATCTATCATATACTGAATTGGATCAATATAGAATCAATTTTTTTCCATAGTTACTAACTAAAATTGGAATAATCCGTTCCCAACTTGGAGCTGATACTTAAATAAAAATGTAACCAACACTTTCCCTTTACTGAGGAGCGATGATGGCAGAAGGTGAAGAAGAGGAATTATTGTATAGATGCGGAGTCTCTTCCATTTAACATCATATCACTCTATTTAGAAAATAACTTGTCCAATGTTGTCCTTTTTTTTCTAATATTGGATTTTTGGATGAATATAAAAGCATTTTTAGCCTAAAAAATTATATTGGAATTGACAAATATAAATAGAACTAGTAACTTGCCTGTCATAAATGGCGTTATTATATGTTATGTTCAATTGTCTGTGCTTTCTCTGTGCGCCCCCTCTCTGTGTGTCCCCTCTCTGCACTCTGTGTGCACTATGTCTCTCTCCCTCCCTTACTCTCTCTGCCTTCTTCCCTTCCTCTCTATCTTCATCTCTGCCTTTCCCCCTCCACTTCCCTTTCTGCCTCACTCCCTCCTTCTCATTCCCCCTCCCTCTGCCTCCCTCCCTCCGTCTCATTCCCCCTCCCTCTACCTCACTTCCTCCTTCTTATTCCCCCTCCCACTGCCTCACGCCCTCCTTCTCATTCCCGCTCCCTCTGCCTCACTCCTTCCTTCTCATTCCCCTCCCTCTGTCTCCCTCCCTCCTCCTCACTCCCTCCTTCTCATTCCCTCTCCCTTCCTCCTTCTCATCCCCTCTCCCTGTGCCTCCCTTCCTCCTTCTTCATCCCCCTCCCTCTGCCTCCCACACTCCGTCTCACTCCCCCTCCCTTTGCCTCCCACCCTGCTTCTGACTCCCCCTTTCCTCTGCCTCACTCCCTCCTTCTCACTCCCCCTTCCCTCTGCCTCACTCCTTCCTTCTCATTCCCCCTCCCTCTGCCTCCCTCCCTCCTCCTCACTCCCCCTCCCATGCCATGCATGCACATTAGCAAATACGGTGCAAATGCGCATTTGTGGCAATACTGAGTGCATGCACAGCCGCGTCACTCACAAGCTTGTTGCAGCACATTTACAGGGAATAATATTTAATCTTCATAAGATCAAATAAAAGAGCAACTTTTGTTGAAGGTTTCTGGATGTTACTAGGCATAACATCCCTGTGTATATATTTATTTGTATGTACTTTATCTTCTTAAAAAGTTTTTAAACATGATTTTGTTGCTTAAAATTAAACACGTGGTACCTGTATTGGTCTGTTCTGTGCAGCTCATGAAGATACAGACTCTATAGCACTTGCTGTGCAGTGTCTCATACTAGAAAATCAGTGACCATGTCTTGTCAGCTTGTTGCAGCATTTTTGTCTATGCCAGTGGTTCTTAAACCTTTCCTCAGGAAATCATGGCCTGTCTGGTGGTGTGAGCACCACTGTTTTCGACAAACATGCTGCAACAAGCTGATGACACACGGTCACTGATTGGCTAGTATGAGATACTGCATGGCAAGCACGACCGAGTCTGTAGTACTGTATCTTCATGAGCTGCACAGAATAAATCTAAGCAGGGGCTATTTGTTTGATTTTAGTCAGTAAAAGCAGATCTTAATAAAGTACATAGAAGTAAATGGATACACAGGGATATTATATAGGTAGTAAAATCCAGTAACTTCCCCTTACAGATCATAGCCATGGACTGATACAGTGCCACAAACCCACTCATAGATGGCACGTCCACGCTCATACTGGGCTAATCAGTATCAGGTTGATTTTGGCTCTAGATTTACATAAATATTTCAGTGGGGTATATTGATTTGTCATTATCTCATTATTCAACTATGGACAAAAGTAAAGTGGATCAATAGCGGTGCAACTGTAAACTAAATTCTCTTCCAAATTCCTCCTCCTCTCATTTTTTTATGTTGATTGCCAAATTAAAATAAAACTACAGTTACATTTCTATCATATTATTCTCAATTTTATTATTTTGCTTCTATTAGAAGCATATCTAGTTTTCTGGATTATGCATGCATCTGATAGAGAAGAATCAGTAGTGTATAAAAACATTTTTTTGCATGACAAAATACCAAAATAAACATCAATAAACTTACCCCGAATTTTGCTAAATCTCTTGAGTTTGCAAGCAGTTGCTTTTGTTAATTAACTCCCCAGAATATCTCTGCTATAATTAGCATAACATTCATAATGTGTTTTGGCCAATCACAGGCAGCGAATATAATAATAATAATACTGTGTAATCAGTGATGGCAGTTTTAACAGGAAGGATTCACGGGATGTGAAGCAGGAGGAGCTACACACTGCTCTATAAATCTCTGCATTGAGCTGCTGTTGGCTTGAAGGTTAATAATGAGTTAAAATCCATACTCAAACAAAGTGTTTCTATTGGTTGGTACACTATGCCTATGTAAGCAGCTCTGAGGGGGGGGGGGGGGGGGGAGAACAAGCCTATAGAATAACTCCATGTAATGTGTGTCTGATATAAGCAGCAGGTGTTACAATAGAGAAAGACACTTAGATATACCTTTAATATATTTACAAATTAATATTTTACCTTTTTATTAATGTTTTATTGTTACATATTAATTGTTTGTTAAAAAAAGTCTCTGCCAGATGTATTATTATCACATATATAGTTGTGAGCATTGCGGGTTGTTGGGAACACTTGGGGGCTTGCAAAGCACTCATTGTGCTGGTGGTGATGAGTGCAATAGGCGCTCATCCCTACGACCCCGCACGACTTAGGCAGTGAGTGCCGAAGGGACTACAGATCAACATAAATCTCAATTATGCAATTCACAGTGCGAGCCCCGTAGCATTTTGAAAAAAATAGACTTAAAAAATTACGTCCCGTAACACTTTGCAAAAATCAGGACAAATTTAACGGCCGAACTGCACAAATCGAAAAACACTGGGAGTGAGGTTGCACACTTGAAAATCGCCTAAGCAAGAACAAAATGGCGGCTGAAAAAAACGAAAACGAGGTTACACCACCCCTAACCGTGCAAAACAACGACAGGCACGTTCGACTTTTACCCAGGAACGTATGAGGTACAAAATACGCTATTAGGAATGATGGAAAATGCTTGCAAGCCGTGTAACACAGACAATCACCGTCATTTTACAACACTTACTTGCAACTAATTACGATTCTAAAATGCTGCTTCATACAACTAAACCAACGGTTTGGCCTCGCGCACGCTGCCTATTTATACTGCACAATTGGCACATTGCTGACACTTTCTCATCAGGGCAGCAACAGTCCAACTGTACATTGTATGCTGCAGGAAAATCAAATGAGATGGTTAGCTCTTCAGGATATTGATTGCTGGATATATTAATTACAAATAGGTAAAGTATATTAATTTATTAAATAATTAATTAGTTATTAAAAAAAATATATAAAAAAAAAACGCTAAATTGCATATTTTACACTGCTGTTACTTTATGAATACACTAATGCTTCGCACTTCCTAATACATTTATTCATTACTAATTAATTATTAATGTACATTAATTTAATAATTATTAATTAGTAATGGAAAATAAAATTTCTAAATTCCACGGCACTAAAAACATTTTTTACATTTGACTTCACTTATATATCTGGATTACTGCTCATTGGCTGACAGCGATAGGACTCTCAAAACAGTTACATATTTAAAACACTTTATTATGCTCTGAGACCTGACATTTTTTTCTAATTTACACTGCACAAAAAAAATTGTGTATTTAACACTGTACGTATACTGTATATCTGTCTTTGCGATGAGCGCCGAACATGATCGTTGCAAAGCACTAAACTTGAAGGACATGAGGGGAGAGGCTCGCAATGAGCGCCAAAGGTACTCAGAAGAGCAAAAGCCTTACATTCGGTGGCAAACAACATTGCCATGGCTTCAGATTTTATTGCCGTTATTTTTTGACGGGCAAGTCGCTAGGGTTACTATAAATATAAATGCGTGCTGTGTTCTATAGGGTCATGAATAGTTGGACACAACTGAATGACTAGACCAAACATCATTTATATAAATAAAGCATGAAAAACAATGCACTGTTTCTAACTAAGAGTTAAAAAAAAACTACACTTCACAAATGGAGCAATATAGTTAGATTACCCAGCACTCAGGAGATTAAGTAGTATAGGTAAAACGTAATGTAACTACACAGAAAAAAAATTGGGGAGAAAAAGAGCACACTTAACTCAACCAGAGATGTCGTAAATTTGGTATAAATCTTAAAAGTTTCAAAAACCCCTAGAGAACACGCTTTAATTTATTAAAAATGTACTTTTATTAATTAAAACAAAGGTAAATAATAAAACTGAAAATAAAAAATGCAATATAAAAAATAAAATAGGGGAGCAATGTCTCCAGAAATGGATCATTAAAAGGTAGATCACAAGCATCCAGAAGAAACAATCCCATGACTATGAGCCCCATTTTATTAGAAGTCCATAAGTGTCTCTTACCCGGGGTTTTCATTGCGGGTTTTTGTGTCTAAATGTTTATTATTATTATTATCTGTATTTAAATCGCGCCAACATATTCCGTAGCACTGTACAGGGATTGAGTACATAAAAAAATAACAATAAATGTTTAGATGTATTCTATTGACTCCAGCCCGAAATTTAGGTCTTTCAGCTTCCACACGCAAACCCTGCCTTTTTATGTAGGATTTCAGGGGGCACGATCATATGATCGGACAATATTTAAGCAAGCCAGTAATTTATTTCTTAGACACAGTCAATAGTAATTGGGACGTCATCATATAATATTTGCCAATCGGGTTTCCAATCAAGCAATCTATAAAATGCTTTAGATCATCTATTCTAGTCCAAAAAAACCCTTGTGAGTCCTATTTATTCGCAATATTTTTGACAGAAACTTGATACTTTTTTTCAGTTGCGTCAGACTTAATTTGCGAGGTCTACGGGTCTAATAGAGTATTGATTTTGTGTAACGTGTAATATTCAAACTGTGCTAAAAACAATGGAGTTCTAAGGCCGTTTCTGTATCTTCGGCTGGTCCTTAGTGATTGTGGGCGGGGGACATGTAATCGGATTGCAAGTAGCTAATGAAATACGTGGCAAGTTTAAGAGCAGAGAGAAAGAGGGACAGCAAGGTAGGAAAAGACCAGCAGCAGAGACAATCACTAACTGATGTCACTCACAAATAAGAGGTAAGGACGGCAACCAATTCACATTATTGTGCACAAAAAAAGCTCCAATATTTAATAAGTTAAATATATTGAGACCAATAAAAGACCCTCAAAGCACTATTGCCGATAGGAATAAATAAAATTTTATTCTAAAGATCTCTCTATTTCAAATTTCTGCTAATCAACCTACTGTAATTATATATATATATATATATGTATATATATATATATATATATATATATATATATATATATATATATGTATATATATATATATATATATATATAATAACATAAAAAGTGTATCCTGTGATGTAGATTTCAATATTAATTATATATATATACACACACACACACACATATACACACATAAAGGCCCTCATTCAATTGCAATTTGGCCATCCGAATAGGGCTCTAAATAAGCACATAGCATATTTTTTTCCATACGCTTTTAGTTAGTAAGCATCTATCCAAAAGCATGGTTTCCACTAACTAAAAACTTCTTTAAAAAATATTTGCTATGCACTTCTTTAGAGCCCTATTCAATTGGCCAAATCGCAATTGAATGAGGGCCCTAGTATATACATCATCAGCCTTATTAAACTGCGATTCGGTCAATTGAATAGGGCTCTATATAAGCACAGAGCATATTTTTTTACCGAAGTTTTTAGTTAGTGAACTTCTATCTAAAAGCAAGGTCTTCACTAACTAAAAACTTCTGTAAAAAATATGCTCTGTGCTTAAATAGAGCCCTATTCAATTGGCAGAATCGCAATTTAATAAGGCTGCATATGTTTAAGTAATTAACTTTTGTTTTTGCTTTTTAAAATGTCAGCTTCCATTATATATAAAATGCTGATTTTAATATATTCACCTGCATGTTTTTTTATTATATGTTCATTATAATGTGTGCCATCTAGGAACCTACTTTATTATTCTTCATCGTTGAATGCTGCAAATGCACAATTTCATGTATTACAAAGAGTTGGATTGAGTGTTACAGGGAGAATGGAGGAAATTGCTCATAATAAAAAAAAAGTAAATAGTGGTCCATTAAGAATTACTATACATAGTGATCTGTTGTAGCGCATCACAACTGACCTTAGACAACTGAGCTCAAAGTCCAAGGACCTGCATTTTTTTTCGATCCATACCATACAGAACTAAATACATTCTACTCTAGAAGAGAGGGTTGTCATGATCCCTCTTGCCACCAGCCATTTTGGACTCATATGATCCAACCAGGATGGTTTAAGAACTTTAAAACAGGCCATTACTCTGGCTAAATACTGAATTGAGGGAGCTTACAATTTATGGACTCTTATGTGGTTGTGTGATGGAGAAATTTTACCTTGTCTGACCCACCCACATAGGGACTGGGCTCAGTATTTGTTACATAGTTGTTGATTACCCATGTATGCATGGGCATAGTAGCACCAAAACATCTGGGGGGGGGGGGGGGGGCTTGATAAGACAACTCTACTCAGTAAAGGAAGCAGGGGTGGATTTACGGCTACTGCACCCAGTGCAATGCACTGGGGCCCTGCAACCCCCCAGTATAAATTAAAACATTTGGAAAGCTTTTATGGGAAAGACATTCTGCTCAATAGCCCTCTAGTGGATAAATCTGGCAATGCATGATTAACAAGAAGATATCTAGAAGATATGTGTCAAAATCCTCAGAAAATATATTAACTGCTCTGGTTCCATACAACTAGTGAAGTGGATGTTAGGATGTCATGATGCCTTGCAGAAGGAATAATTGTCTAAATTGATGTATTAGCAATTTATACAAAATCCAGAAGACCCACACATTATTACTGAAAGTTATCAGTTCATATTTAAATTTACACCCATTGGACATGCCATGGATTCCAGCAGCAATACAAGCAGTTATAGCACAGCTTTTTACATGTAAAGAAAACTAGTATCCTGATTGCTGATCCTGTGTTCATATTTTTTTAAATGTTGCATCCGAGGAAGGGGATATTAGAGACATCTGCTGCCTTGGTGAAGAGACCAAAAAGAACCTGAAAGATCTGCTGGGTAGGTTTGGCCATAACAGCCTTATCAAGCCAAAGTGAAGAAAGCAGAACACCACAAGGGTCATGATGATGATTGTATCATAATAAAACTGAAAGGCTAGATACAGAGAGATGTACGTGGGTTATATACACAAGGGTTATATACACTTAAAGAACCAATGTAGTTATTCAAAATACTATATGAAAAATATTTTTAGAAAAATAAAACACACACACTTCAATTATTTCACTATTACATAGGCACCTATATTTGATGTCAGATAGGTAGTAGAAAGATCTATCTTGACTTCACGCTCTGTTTATCTATAAGTTTAGATTGATTTAGCCTCATATAGTATGGTGCTTTTATTCCTTAAATGTGTTTCACCCTACAACTCCAATTGGAAGGCTGGAAAGTAGTACTTATTAACTTGTTATCGTTTAGTTGTTCAGTCGTGTCCAACTCTCTGTGATCCTCTGGACTACAGCATTCCAAGCACATCGATTATAATTGCTGGTCATGCATATCCATAAGGTTATCATTGCAAAGATACTGGAGTGGGCGGGAAGTTCCTTCTCCAGCGGACCTCAAATTGTCTGACCTCTCAGCTATGACCTGCTCATCTTGCGTGACTCTACATGGTATAGCTCACAGCTTTATTGATGTACACAAGCCCCATCATCACAAAATGATATTGATCCTGAAAGGAACTTAATTTTCTTGAAGATTCTTCCCTCCTAAGCTTTATTAAAAGCTTTGATACATTAAAACGTTTCTATCATATATCCCCTCTCCCTGCTAATCACTAATATAGTTGTTGAGTGTAACACTCACAAAATTGTGAGTTGCGCATGCATGCTGCGCATTACAAGGTTTGCATTGTGCGGCAAAGGGAGAGGGGGAGAGAAGGAAGGAGGGGGGAGAGAGAGAGAGAAAGAATTGCAAGAGAAGGAGAGGGAAAGAGAGAGAAGGAGGGAGGGGACAGAGTGAGAAGGAGGGAGGGGACAGAGTGAGAAGGAGGGAGGGGACAGAGTGAGAAGGAAGGGGGGACAGAGTGAGAAGGAAGGGAGGGGCAGAGTGAGAAGGAGAGGAAGGGTGCGCAGAGCAAGAAGGAGTGTAAGGGTGCGCAGAGCGTGAGAGGGCGCTCAGAGTGTGAGAGGGCGAGCAGAGCAGGAGAGGGCGCGCAGAGAGAGTGAGGGCGTGCAGAGAGAGTGAGGGCGCACAGAGAAGGTGAGGACGTGCAGAGAGAGGGAGGACGCGCAGAGAGAGTGAGAGGGTACACAGAGAGGGAGCCCAAACGGAGAGAAGACACAATTTTTAAGACAATATTATACTGTAATTTGTGACTGGCAAGTGACTAGTTTATACATATTCTGAATAAAAAATATTTCATTATAAGTTTTGTCTTTTAGAACAAGCACCGTAATAGTTTCTCTTCTTTTAACTAGATTTAAATGTATCACTGTCCTTTCGGAGATAGAGCCTCCAGAATTGGATACAGTCTTCTAGGTGATGTCAAAGGATCAATAAAAGTGACATTAGTACCGATCTTTTATTTTCTACTAATTCATCTACCAATAGATCCAGGCATCCTACTTGCTTTTTCTTCTGCCTTGTAACATTGTTTTCTTGCAATTTAAATAAATTATGTCATCACCTTCAATTCTTCCCGATCTATTTGACAGGAACCCGGGATTGCTATTTGCCATGATCTTTGTCATTTTAAGATTGCCCATCTTGTGCTGTAAATGTATAGAGTCATCTCTGAGGATGTTGGAAAAGGGTGTTTACCATGACCAGAGAATTATTTTTACATAATTCTACTTATCTCTGACCTGCCTAAACTTGGGCATTATTCCAGGTATGTTTTGGATCCCTACTTTAGCATTCCAATCTGCTATGATTAGAGTAACATTTTACTGATGTTGTATCTATGAGGCAATGAAAATCTTTGTAGAATTGTACAATTTCAGCCTCTTCAGCATCCATGTTTGGAGCATAGACTATCATCACGGATGATGCTAAATGGCTTGCATTGAATTTCTATTAAAATTATTCCATCATCTATCGGGTTGTAACCAAGCATTGCTTTGGCCACCATTTGATTGACTATGATGACTACTCCATCTCTTCTGCTGGATTCTTGACCCAGTAGAAGATCCGGTGGATTTCCGATTTTTTCTCTAGTCCATTTGAGTTCACTAACTCCCAAGGTAATAGACAAGGTAAATTACTGGGAATTGTGGAAGGAGCATTTTTTATCTATTTAAGCCCTTGTCAGACCTCAGATCAGCACATCATATGCATACATATGTGAGAAACTATGGCTGGCAGACGTCCTGCAGTCCTCCTTGGTACTTTGTGATCCCCCTCAGTGGCTTCTTCCACTCCCCCTTTGGGGCTCCCTGCTGTGGTTCGTGGCTCTTCTCTCTCAATCCCTCTGTCATTACTTTCTATGTCATAGTCCTTGGCTTCTCCCTGTGCTCTCTTACCTCCATCTCCATGCTGGACTTGCTTCCTCTCACCTCTCCTTTGCTTTCTTGTCCTGCTGCCACTCGTTTTCGCATGATGGCTTGCTGACTCTGTTTTGTGAGCATCATGTTTTGTGAGCATCCCTCAATCCTCATGCTGCAGCTGGCCTCCTCATTTTCTTTCAGTCCTGTCCATTCCATGATTTGGCCTATCTTACTAGCTGCAGCACCTTCTCATAAGGCACCTCCACTATTGTTCCTCAATGGGTCCTTGAGCAAGCATCCCCTGGTGGAGTGGAGGTCACTCTATCTCCTCTCAGCTGCCGTCCTCTAGTCTGCCGATCCAGGGGATTCCTCTTCTGCCCACTTATTCCTCACTAAGGTGGGTGGCCCTTCATTGGGAGGTCCTGTTGGAGTGGGTGTTGTTGGCTCATTGCTAAGCATTTCCAATTAATATTGTTCTGTTCCTCGAGCTGTGGCATGTGGTCTGGGGTCTTGCGAGGGGCCCACTGTCATTTGTCTTGCAGCTCTGGCCCATTGGGGGACCATCATCCAGCTCTACTATGTCCTTTTTTGCTCCTGGTGCCCCCCTACTGAGTAGCTATGTTCTGGCTCAGGGATCCAGCGTAATTAATTGAGAACCACAGTGCAAACAGACTATTTCTCAAGGTGTGATTAAGGCCTAGGATCCTAAAATGAAGAGGGAAGTCACTGAGAATTTGTGCTGGATTTACAATCTTCAGAGATATCATTTGCTCTACCTATCTGCAGGAAGCATTACAAAATGAATGTTTATTTGTACCTCATCATAGACCTGGATCAAAAATATGAAGTCACATTCTACTGCAACTCCCACCGATCCTTCACAGCCAAAGCTGCAGTCTCCATAGCCTAGTTCACCTACACCATGAACTTTGCTGCCTTTGACAATGAACTATTCTGTAGGTACCAGGAGCTATTCTGCAAATACTTCTCGATTCTTGATGCCTGCCCACCATCTCAAACGTAACATGTCAAAAACCGAGCTCCTTATTTTCTCACACTCTACTACAACATCCATTTGTCAAATACCTCTCACTGTTGACAATGCAATTATCACTAAAATTCGAATTAATTCTCTCATTACATCTTGTTTTGACTACTGCAGCAAACATCTTGCTGGCCTCCCCAACACCACTCCAATCTATAATGAATGCGCCGCTAGACTTATCTACAATACCAACACTCACCAGCACCTCTCTGTCAGTCACTCCACTGGCTCCCCATAACCTCCAGAATCAAATTTAAAATTATGACCCTAATATATAAAGCCCTCAATCATAATGCACTATTCTTGTCTCAAAATATCCCCCACCATCCCCCTCCATTCTGCTATCAACCTTCTTCTTTTTTCCTCCGTTATCACCTCCTCTCACTCCCACCTTCAGGACTTTTCTTGTGCTGACCCTATTTTTTGGAACTCCTTACCTAGCTCCACTAGACTTTCCTCCTATCGCAAGACCTTCAAAACCTCACTAAAATCTCATCTATTTATTGAAGCTTATAACCTTCATACTTAATATGCCCAATGTATTTATCACCTTCCAAATCCCTTAAATTGTAAGTTTGCAAGTTTTTAATCATTTTTTTTATCAGCTACTCATACCTCAGGAGAATAATATGACTACAACCATGTTTAACCTTGTCATCTCATGTTTGACCGCATCCACTTTGCCTTGGTTCATAGTTGTAATATTCCATTTCCCTATGCTGAATTCTTTGCAGCAGCAGGCTCTCTTATTCCCTCCAGACACATCCGCA
This sequence comes from Discoglossus pictus, assembly GCA_027410445.1. NCBI lineage: Eukaryota > Metazoa > Chordata > Amphibia > Anura > Alytidae > Discoglossus > Discoglossus pictus. The sequence continues at coordinate 53,376,826 of CM050175.1, forward strand.
GCATGGCGTCTTCTCGACTTTAGCCTAACCACTTCAATACGTCTGGCACTACTCATACTTGCCATATGCTCTAGTAATGTGCTAGGCACCTTCAGACCCAAGGGGCTCATCTTTTAGTGCCATATCATTATGTCTTTTGTTGTGCTTATCCAGAAGGGTATCATGGAAAAGATACTGGTGCTGGTTTGCCAGTTCTTTTTTCAATGGACACAATTTGTCTGACCTCTGTACTATGACTTGCCCATCTTGGGTGATCTTACATGTTGTAGGAACATGAGTTTGCGGTAGCTCAGAAAGGCAGTGGCTGACGATGTACCTGTGTGTTGAGGTCCGTAGGGTCACAGAAAGTCCAACAACAACTGCTAATGTGCGGCTCAGAGTGCTTGATAAGGGTGGGAGAGGGGTCTGATTGACAGATAACATTTAGGGCATTTATTTTGGCTCCTACAGAGACAGACAAGAAGACTGCAATCATAATTAGTACATCAAAGCAGCTAATTAATCAGCATGAGCCTCTCGTTTCCATCTATATGCGGCAACAACAGTACCGAATTTCTAAGGATTGATTCACTTTGGAAAAAATGCATAACAAACAGCCAGTTTTCAATGCTCTTTAAGAATAACCTAAAAAAATAACTTGTTTTTTTGTGTAAGGGTCCTTTTAAGATTCTCTCGCGCATATCCTCACTGTCTTCTTGGCTATTAATGTTGGAGAGAATTTACTAAGCGTTTCAAGTAGCTCAGATGAAGTCATCAATTTTGTGAATAGTAAATACAGATATAGAAATCTCAGACACTTTGATGCTTAGTAAATACCCCACATTATTTGTATGTTACATACTTTAGAAACGTGAAAATGATAGTGTTTGGTTAATGGATCACTATGGTCATTCTTTGTATATAGTTCTTTTGCTAACTAAAATTGATAATGGGCAACAAGTTTTTAGAAAACAATACAAAAAACTATTTTTATATTTTCCATCGTTTATTCCAAATAATCCACTACTTTTCCATCAACCAATCCTGTTACTTTTTCCTGTAAAGAAATGGGCTTAACATGAAATACAATTCCATTGTGTACATTGAACCCTCCTATGTAGTCTAAAGGGTTTCCTAGTGGCCCAGTGGTTAGGATTCTGTGCTTTAACTGCTGTGACCTGGGTTTGATTCCAGTCAGGGAACCAAGAGGTTCACACCACACAGAAGTCCAGCAGGGTTGGGCCTGGTCAGTACTTTGATGGGAGACCACCTAAGATACCAGGTGCTTTATGCTATGGCCCACTGGAGTAGAAACTGCCAACACACTCCAGTATCTCTGCAATGAAAAACAAGTGGATCAGCATGACCATGGAAAGAAAGATGTGCCGGGTATGTAATGGTCCATGAGGTCACAGAGTCGGAAACAAAAAACAGTGCAAAAAAAAAAAAAAAATATTGTAAAACAGATTTCTAGAAGTACAACATAAGCAAACAAAATGGTGGAGCCCATAGCAGCAGCATTGCAAATACAGTAGTTCTTAAAAGTAGTACATTTTATATATACTGTATATATATATATATATATATATATATATATATATATATATATACATACATACATATATATATATATATATATATATATATATATATATATATATATATATATATATATATATATATATATATATATATATATATATATATATATATAAAACCAATATATAACCACAGTGTTTTTTTTAGTAAGATGTTACAGGATATTATCATGTTTGTTATAGGACAATATGTTGAAAGGCTTTTTGTTGGTTTGCACATTGTATTTTATGTTCAGCTTTACCCCAGGCTCCAGTTTCTCTTCTCATATCAAAGAAGAATGTAATATTGATGAAATGCGATACTTCATGGAAGTCATAATACCTCAGTATGGTCTAACCAATCAATAAAATGATATATTGATTGCGGAGATCATTTTATATGGAAGCCATATCAGGATTTCATGATGTATGTGACAGGGGCCCTAATTAAAACAGTCTAGAGAGATGAATCATTTCTAACCAATGCTGTCTAGTTCAGGAATCTTACCTTGCCCTGGGCACAATAGCATTTCAATGCAACACCTTGCTTTTGATTAAGAGTGCAGTTGGGAGCATGGGAGTATGGGAGTATACACAGAACAAACAAGCAAACTTGACTAGCCTCTGGCAAAAATAAAATGCATTTAAACTTGGGTAAAACACTATGACAAGAACTGCGTGTGACGAGGTTACAATACTGGAGGAAGACACCAGGGAGAGATAACGTTTTCTGTGGATGGATTCACACCTTTATACCAAAGTGGCTTTGTGAGAACATGAAAGCAATACACATAGCAGAGCAATGATGAGTTTGTATTGCATACTATCATTTATTATTGTATTATTTATTATTATTTTTAGTATTTGTTTAAAAATTTAAATAGTTAAAAAGCCACTGTGTGTAAAATCACATATAATAGTTGTCAAACTACGAAATGTTGTCACACTTTGCGCTCTCGCAAGAACTGCATTCCTCGCAAAGCGAGGGGCTGCATCTGAGGAAGGTGGAGGCTCCAACGTCGGCTGCAATGAGCCAAAGGCTCATTGCAGGCCGCAAATGTGGACCCTCGCAAAGCGAGGGGCCGCCATTGCGGAAGTGGAGACTTTATGGCGCCTCACAAGAGGTTACAGACAGCCACAGAAGCTGGACTTTGAAAAAAAATCTCTAACAAGCAATGATTAATACGGACTTACACAAAAAAATTAAGCATTACCTGAGTTGGGCCAGCATTATTGAGCCTTGATCTAAATTTTATCTTTTACACATATATATGTACAGAAGGAGAAAGCAAACTCAGAGACTTTCACAGTTCATTCAACACCGTCCATTCATCTATAAAACGTGAAATGGATTTCTCTACAGAACAGGTAAACTTTCGAGACACTACTATATCCATCACCAATAGCACTCTCCACTCATCTGTATATAGAAAACCCACAGACAGATGTAATTACCTACACAGCTCCAGTTTTCATCCCTCCCACACAAAAAAAGCCATCATCCATAGTCATGCTATTAGATACCATCGGATTTGCTGGAGACCGGAGACCGTGATAACAATTAAAAAATACTGTCTAAATCTTTCAAACAAAAGGGGTTAGAAACTCCATATTATTACTCAAAAAATAACAACTACCATCAAAATACCCTGTGAACACCTGCTAAAGTACAAAACAAAATAAACTACTTCACGTATACCTCTAAAGACCACAGAGCATCCAATTTTAGAGAAAATACAGAAAATAATCAAAGATTTACAACCATTACTAACAGAATATGCTGAATTAAAAAAAAGATATTCCCCAAACCTCCCATCCTTGCATTTAAACAACCACCAAACCTGAAAAAAAAAACTTGTCAGCAGAATATAAAAAATGGAACTAAACCATATAAGAAACATGCCTGTAAATTATGCCAACACATTTGTAATGATGACACAGCCACACATAACAACAATACCTATAACATCAAAGGATCATATTCATGTACATCGTCCAATGTGGTTTATATAATACAATGTACTTTATGTGACGCAGGCTGTTACATTGGAAAAACCAGCCAAAAACTGCACTTAAGGATGAATTTACATACACATTCAATAAGAAAGCATAATGAAGACAGTTATTGTAGCCCAGTAGGACACCATTTTAGCCAGAATGATCACCATCCAAAACTTAAAAATCAAAATACTCATGAGGAAAATTTAAAAACATCCAAGAGAGAAAAGCATTTGAAATAAAGATGATCACACTCTTCAACACTAAAAATACAGGACTTAATATGGACTTGGGTTTTCTAACACATAATCAGAATTTCATGCGATTTGTTTCTTATTATACCATAAGAGGCTTAGCACCTATTGAGATGTTTGTCCAACAGGAAAGATATCACTGTAGACTACAGTGCTCTGTTTTTTCATGTATATATTGTTGTATATGTGTATATATGTTTCCTTTACTATTTTGTTTTTATTCCCCCTATATGTATTTACTTTATGTCAGGTGCTGTTTCCACTCTCTCTGCATCTGCTGTTTTTATTCAACCTGAGGGTTCTCTCTCATGTTAGTATTGCTTCAGACTTGATAACGAGAGGTTGAACCTCTCGAAAGCTCGTCATTATAAATAAGACGTTTGTCCAATACAAAAGGTATCATATTATACTGCAATACTCATTATTAATCTATATATATAGATTAATTACTATATATATATATATATATATATATATATATATATATATATATATATATATATATACACATATACTCAACACTATAATGTATATTACATTTTAATATTTAGGTCATGGCTGTGAAACACAGCACCCTAATTGAGAGAGGACAGGAAGGCAGGGGAGGTTTTGAAGGTGAGAAACTATTATTCTGGGGCCTTCTAACAAATAAGTGAATTTTAAATTTTATATGAAATTACAAGGAGTATAAAATATTTATATCTAAAAAAAAGGCCCTTGAATTATTAAAATTATCTTGTGTAGCTTAACATTTCCAACAGTATTTACACAAAAATATTTTTCCTGAATTTTTAATATACTATGTCTTATATGGAGATGTGTCTTATAGGCAGACAAATATGATAATGCTATCTTGGATATAAAAAAATGTGAAAGACAGAATAGATAGACTATAAAAATACAGTATATAAATTGCAGATTGTGTAAGCTGTCAAATTTTACACCCGTAATATTTAGTGAAACAGGAAAATTATGACGAATTACACTAAGATGAAAATATGTAGTCAAACAATATATACCAATAAAAGAAGATGGATATACAAAGCCATAAAGCATTGGCCATAAATTAGCGAGTGTGACAGTATAATTTACATTGGATAAATAACCGTGTGGATATTACATTCAACCTCTACCCTTACATTGTAAAATTATTTTCAGTAGAAAATCGCAAAACAAATACTTCTTCAACAGAGTAAAAAATATATGGCATGTCTTTTAATAACACTGAGCCTCGGATAAGATCTAATCACACTTTTAGTGTGGGATGATAAACACAAAAGTACATGGAGCATCTGGAAACTCTGTTATTTATTTTTTCTTTATAACTTGTTGAGTGATATGATCTGCTGCTTAATATTGTAGGGCTTTAAATCATGTCAGCAGAATATAAATACAATTTTTAACTTACGATATGTTTCAGCTTAACTTGATGGATATTTATTCAGGGTTTTCTCAGATAAAGTGACATTGTGAAATTAGGTTTATATTACACTGAGTGAACATTTAACCAGTTGAAACTGCAAATGCATTATTTATCTAGTTTTAGTACAGTATCGAGTCATATAGAAAAATATACTAACAGTCAGTGGAGGTTAAGGGGAGTGGTGCTTCTTTTTAATGACCCTATCTGTAGTCACTAAGTTAAGCTAACAAAGTGCGCGTCCTCTTGCTGAGAAGAAGCTGCGGATTGAAGCGAAACGCGTCATCAAAAGGCATTTGTCCTGGTCTGTAGTGCATTTATTTCATCCAATGGGATTGCATTGAATATTTATCGTCTTTATTGTGCTGTGCATTTAATTGTGCTGTGCATTTACATTTTTATAAATATGTTTAATGATATTAGTTCTTCTCTATGTATATATGTGCTAACTCATCATTCCATGTTCACATTAAAGGAAGTATTTGCTAAAGTAGCACTAAGATGTGCTAGGCATGAACATAAAATATTTTTTAGATCACATTTAAATTTTTTAACAATATTTTATGCATAAAAGCTCCTTTTTGGCCTTGATTTGAAGACACAGTAGACTTTCCGTTATCGGGCACCTATGAGGATTGTTAGATGCCGGATAAATGTAGTTTCTACAGAGGCCTATATTAGCTGCACATAGGATGCTCTGTTAAGTATACTTGTCAGGAAGGGCTGTTCTAGCAGCAGCAGCTTTCACTCCTCACTTACACACCGGTACGTTCGGCTGGAGGGTACAGTGCTGAACGCAGGGAATGTAACCCCAACACTACACTGGCTCAATCACTCATGCCATCTGCTTCTAGGTAAAACTGAGTTGTAGACACGTACAGTGGATGACATCTAGGTGCCTGTAAGCATTTTGTGGCATTAAAACCTGGCTCCTGGCATTTGTTGAGCCCTGCCAAACTAAAATTTTAGTTAAAGTACAGTATTTAATTTTGTTTCTGGTTGCTTGAGTTCTGGTTTACTGAGAGTCTACTGTATGTTGAAAGCTTGGAGGTCGAGGGCATGTTCTTATCTACTGAATACAAGTGGAAATGGAGGGGGAGGAGGGGAAGGGATTTGTTAAATCATTGGAGCTTTTACCATTTGACACCGCAGCAAGCACTGCTCCTGCAAAAGTGTATTCACCCTCTCACAAAGTGTCATGGATGTCTCCGTTTACCGTCATAAAAGATTATTTTTTTAATTAACAACTAGTTTTGTTTTTTTATTCCTGCCTGATTATAACTCATCTCAAACTCAATTTTTTCACACACACACAAACACATTATATATACTACTGTATGGTGGAGGGCTTCTAGCGCCCTTTTGCCCATCAAAAATTAACTGATTGTTGTGGTAAACTACCTCCTCATAAAATCTACTACACAAGCTAGGAACTGGCCCACGCTGATAGGCAGAAACCTTGAAACAGCTGTCTGTGGGTGGGATTCCTAGCTTGTGTATAATCCATCCTGAGCTTTGCCAAAAAAAAAAAAGCTGTGTGATACAGCTTGCATATGCTTAAAGGAAGCCATGTTCAGAATGATTATGGATTGCAGGAGCTAAGCCTTTGTGGGCACATGTGCATGTCCCTGCCAAGGCTCCCAGAATGCAATGTAATAACTGTATTTCTCTGAATTCTGAGAAACAAACATGTTTTTTAACTTGTTTTAGACATTCAAATGTGAACACAAATGTACTATATATATATATATATATATATATATATATATATATATATATATATATAAATACACAAGCACACACTTATTATATAGTCATCTTAATTGCTACCATTTCTGCTGACAGGCTTTTCCATATAAACACCTTTATTTCACTATTTCTCTGCTTATGTCCTTAACATATTTGAGCACAAACATTTGTTCCGTCATATCTCATTTAATAATAGTATGTTTTCCCCTGCATTTAAAAAAAAAATCTCTTTTATTTATTACATCCACCTCTTAATACATATTAACTCACTAATTTCTTCATAATGCATTTTTCCAGAAGAGTTTGCATCATTTTATATTAGTGTTAACCCTTGTTTAACAATATGATATTGGTTTAAAAGCCCTATAGCCCTGTTGGCTTTAATGGGCTAAATGCAGTAATTACTTGTCACAGACTAGAATTATGGCCTTATTAATGAGCCATCAGAGCAATGGTGTTAATTAACCAATATGTATTTCTCTCTAATGGCAATTTACATGCAGTGAGAGTTTACTGCAATCATTGATATCTCATCCTGGCACTTTCAATTTGTAGTGTTATATACGCTGTATGCTTGACCTCCAGTCATATACATACAGTATATATATATATATATATATATATATAGTAAATAAATAGTACATCTGTGTTCACATTTGAATGTCTAAAACAAGTTAAAAAAAAACCTGCTTCCAGCTCAGAATTCCGAGAAAAACAGTTATTACACTGCATTCTGGGAAGCTGAGCTGGGACATGCAAATGTGCCCACAAATGCCTCTCTCTTCAATCCATAGCCTTTATCAAATATGGCTTCCTTTAAGCTTATGCCTGCTTTATTACACAGCTTTAATGCAAAGCTTACACGAGCTGAGAATCCTATCCATGTACAGCTGTTTCAAGCTTACTGGTTATCATCAGCATGGAGAGGGATCTCAGCCTGTGTTGTGGACCTTATGAGTAGGTAGTTCACCACAACAATCATTTATAATATGGTGGGCAAAAGTGCGATAGAAGCCTCCACCGTACAGTAGTACAGTAAATAAAAAGTACATCTGTGTTCACATTAAAATGTCTAAAACAAGTTAAAAAACCTGCTATATTTAAAATTGCTATATTTAAACGTTTTCTTGTAAAAAAAGATTTTATGTTAACATGTCCCTCTTCTGTACTGCAGTGGACCCCTGCAACCCCTCAGCAGCACCTTTCAGCCCACAAACCCGCAGTAGCACCACTCACCCCAGCAGCACCATTTAGCCCCACAAATTCCCCAGCAACACCATTCACCCCCCAGCAGCCACATTCAGCCCCCAAACCCCCAGCAGCCCCATTCAACAGTCAGCAGCCTCATTCAACCCACAACCCCCCAGCAGCACCATTCAGCCCCACAACTCCCCATCAACACCATTCACCCCCAGCAGCCCCATTCACCCCCAGCAGCAACATGTACCCCCAGCAGCACAATTCATCCCCCTCCCCACAGCAGCCACTCATCCGCCCAGCAACACCATTCCGTCCCCAGCAGCCCCATTCCGTCCCCAGCAGCCCCACAACCCCCCCCCCCCCCCCCACAGCCGCCCCATTCAGCCCCACCCTCTTACTTGAGAAATGAGCACTGTGGGCCGGTTCCCATTAGTCAGAGGCTGGATATCCTTCCCCTGAATTCCCTGAAGTATGAAGCGCCGGCAGGGGAAGGATATCCATAGTACATAGTTACATAGTAATTGAGGTTGAAAAGTTGAACCTTTTAAGATCTCCACTGATTTGCAATATGCAGATTAGTTGTTAATTAATTAGTTGTTAGTTAATTAATCCAGAGGAAGGCAAACAGAAAAAAAAAAAAAAAAAAAAAAGTGAATCGTCTCAAAGGGAAAAAAACATGAATTCCTTCCTGACCCCAGATACTAGCGATCAGATTCCTCCCTGGATCAATACTCCCTCTCTAATTATCCAGGATAACCCTGAATACCATTTTTTATTAGAAATACATCCAATCCCCTTTTAAAGTTATCTATCGAATCCGCTGTCACCACCTCCTCTGGTAGAGAATTCCACAGATTAACCACCCTTACTGTGAAGAACTATTTTCTTTCTTTAAGGTGGAATCTTTTTTCTTCTAACCTCAAAGGATGCCCTCTTGTCAGTTGAAAACCTCTTGGCACAAAAAGCTCACTTGACAAATCTTTATACTGACCCTGGATGTATTTATATAATGTAATCATATCCCCTCTTAAACACCTTTTTTTCTAGAGAAAATAAGCTTCATTTCATTAGTCTTTCTTCATAACTTAGCCCCTCTGTTCCCCTTATTAGTTTTGCAGCCTTTCTCTGTACCTTTTCCAGCTCTAAAATGTCCTTTTTATGAAGTGGTGCCCAAAACTGTACTCCATATTCCAAATGAGGGCGTACTAGGGATTTGTATAGTGGCAGAATTATATTTGCTTCCCTGGCTTCTATACCATTCTTAATACATGCTAATATTTTACTTGCCTTTGCAGATGCTGCTTGGCATTGAGCACTGCTACCTAGGTGGTTGTCCACTAGTACTCCCAAATCCCTTTCAAAATCTGATACCCCTAGATTTGCTCCATTAAGATTATAAATTGCATGGTTATTTTTCCTTCCCAAATGCATAAGCTTACATTTATTTGTATTAAACCTCCTCTGCCATTGAGATGGCTATTCCACTATTTTATGTAAATCCCTTTGGAGGGAAAGTACATCATTTTCTGATGTAATTACCTTGCACAGCTTTTCTATATCAGCAAAAATGGAGACACCACTTTCTAGTACCACCTCTAAGTCATTAATACATACTGTATGTTAAAAAGGAGAGGACCTAATACTGAACCCTGAGGAACTCCACTTACCACATTAGTCCAATCTGAATATGTTCCATTTACCACAACCCTTTGCTTCCTGTCTTTTAGCCAGCTATCAATCCATGAGCATATATTTACTGCAATTCCTGTATCCCTTAGTTTGCACAATAGTCTCCTATGTGGCACTGTATCAAAAGCCTTTGTTAAATCCAAAGAGACTACATCCACTGAGTTGCCCTGATCTAAGTTCCTACTAGTCTACTCATAGAAACGACTAAGATTTGTTTGACATGACCTATCCCTCATATATCCATGCTGACTCCTACTTATAATCCTGTTCAAATACACATATTCTTGTATATTCTGCCTTATTAACCCTTCTAAAACTTTCCCACTACAGAAGTGAGGCTCACTGGTCTATAATTCCCCGGATTTGCTATTGCTCCTTTCTTAAATATAGGTATCACCTCTGCTTTTCTCCAGTCATCCAGTAGAGACCCTGTAGTGAGTGAATCTTGAAAAAAATAAATATAATGGTTTGGCTATTACAGAACCCAGTTCCCTCAGTACCCTTGGATGTATTCCATCAGGACCCAGGGCTTTATTAACATTTATTTTTTCCAACCTCTTTTGGATTACTTCCTGTGTTAACCAATTATTTGGTGACGGTAGTGTAGCCCCATTATGTTGCAGTGTCCCAACCACTGGTACCTCCCTTGTGTATACCGAAGAAAAGAACCTATTTAGCTCATCTGCCTTTTCCTGGTCACTAATTATCAGATGGCCTGTGTCACATTGTAATGTTCCTATAGCTTCCTTCCTCGCCTTCTTCCCATTAATATACTTAAAATATATTTTAGGGTTAGTCTTACTCTCTTTTGCAACAAATTTTTCATTTTCCATTTTAGCCAGTCTAATAGCGCTTTTGCAAGCCTTGTTGATTTCCTTGTATTCCCGTAAAGCAGTCTCTGTCCCCTCTTGTTTGTATAATTTAAATGCCTATTTTTTACTCCTTATCTTGATCTTTAAATCATTGTTAAGCCACATCGGATGGGATTTACTCCTTTTACTTTTATTCCCACACGGTATATGCCGATGTGTATGTATATTTAGTAAGGATTTAAATGTTGTCCATTTATGTTCAGTGTTTTACCTGCCAGTTCTCTGTCCCAGTCTATACTTTGTATTGCTGCCCTTAGACCGTTAAAATCTGCCCTTTTAAAATTAAGAGTTTTTGTTGGCCCCTTACAGTTTTGTTTTTTTAATTCAATCTCAAATGAGACTGTGTTGTGATCACTGTTTCCCAAAGGTTACCCTATTCCAACATTTGATACCATATCAATATTATTTGATAGTCAGCCTCTGGTCCACGGAGCTCAGTGCACAATTAAGAGGATGGTGCTGAATGGGGCTGGGGGGCTGCTGAGGGGGCCGACACCCATGGGCCCCTCACAGAGCAAGGGCCTCGGTGCAATGCACCGGTAGTACCGGTGATAGATCCACCCATAGTTTCCACTAAATAGAAGGTTAGAATGTGGCAAATAACATGGAAATTAAAGCCTTGCAAACAATAATATAAATATACACTTATAAAACATGTGAATATTCTCTGCAACTTCCATTAAAAAAATTACTTGAAAATTAGGGGCATAGGCACTTAAGTATCAATAAGAGAGTAAAACTGGGATATAGCCTGTTATGTTGGTGCATCAGCATCTTCTCAGTTTGGTGTGCATGGGAACGTGCACAATCACGTCTTCTTAAAGGGGAACACACACACTGCTCCTGCATTCCCCTTATTAGTTTTGTTGCCCTCCTCTGTAACTTTTCCAGCAGGAGCATCATAGAAGACTCAACAAAGACTGAAAATAAAAGTAAAGTATACACAAACGCTACATAAATGCATGTCATACTTTTAATTTTTATTTTATTATTAAATTAATATAAGTACTATTATAGTACAAAACAACAAATCTACAGATAATAAATATGAATGTATTTCTACTGCACAACACAATAGAAACTACTGAAGATGCCATTGAATTTTTGCAAGAAAAAGGACTGATTCACAATTCTCAAAGGTGCCACAAAGAAGACAAAAAAATACAAGTATGGAGATGCCATAAAATATCATGTCGCATCAATATAGGTTTAAGAACCAACACAAGGTTTGCTGCGTCACAAATAGACTTAAAAAACGCCATATTTTTTTAATGCGCTCCTGGAGTCATCAATATCCCACAATTTCATTCTGTCCACAAGAAATTGAATTCAACAAAAACACAACGGTGGACTAAAACAATTATATGAGAGACATCTGTGCATCCTCATTACTTCGAAATCCAATAATAATTGGTGAACCTAACATGGCAGTAGAAATTGACGAAAGCGTCTTTTCTAAGCGAAAAAATAATGTTGGAAGAATTCTACCAAAACAATGGGTGTTTGGCGGAAACTGTCGCGAGACACATGAAACTTTCCTGGTAGGTGTGCCATTAATACCCATCATTAAGCAAACTTGGCACAACCGTTATATCCGACGTGTGGAGGGCGTATAACCGGCTATCCCAAGAAGAGTACACTCATTTAATCATTCCATAAATTTTGTGAATCAAGAAACAGGCGCCCACACACAGATTATGGAATCGATGTGGGGAAAGGCAAAGTCAAGCAACAAAGTCCGTTGGGGCACCCACAGAAGAACGTTAGACTCCTACTTGTGCGAGTTCATGTGGCGTAAAAGATTGACCAAAGACATAGAATATTTGACACCAACCATGTAAAAAAATATAAATGTTCTAAAAATATTGTTTACTTAAATAAAATAGTTAAATTAACATTTACAACAGTTTTTTTTTTTATAGATTGTAATAAATATTTTGTCAAAAAGTTAAAACATCTCTTTGTAATTCCTTCATAATTACATTACAACACCATAACCTAACCCCGGACCCTAACCCTATGCCTAACCCATGACCCTAACCCTGTTATAGATGGCGCTAGAGAGCGCACCTCTACAGAAAGCCGGTATCCATTTCCACAATGTACAGCCTAGATGGTGCTAGAGCTTGCGCCTCTACAGAAAGCCTGCAGCGCACCCCGCAGGGTGCACAGGCGCGCACAGCACAGCGCGATATGATGAACCAATATAAAATGTAAGGGCCCCAAACGTTATGACTGGACATGGGAATGGAGAGAGAGGAACACGGTTATTAGCTTACATACAAATATGGCTACTACAAGCTGCCAGTGAGAACTGGTAGTCATTTAAGCAAAACTATGGAAATCACAGATTTGTGAATACTTATTAAAAACCTAGCTTTGCCAGCTCATTGAAAGCACTTTAGTCATTGGTAACCATAGCCCAAATTATATATCTATATATATTTTCTTCCACCCCACAAAAAAACAGAATCAGTAACTTTGGGTACACAGATGCACGACACCACCTCCAAACCCTTCCTAAACATGCATACACATTTAAATATACAGCTGTACCTTGCTACTCATTGATAATTGGTTCCAGAAGGCAAGACGAGTTCCAAAGCACCCATAAAGAGTAATGAAAATTGACATACAGGTATTAGCAAGCATGACATGTACCAAGCATTTTTTTCTTGTCAGGATACATTGAATACCAAATTTTATGCATTTTTGGGTGGACAAGTACCAGTGTGTGCATGTGTGTATATATATATATATATATATATATATATATATACACACTTAAGGAAAGCCATTTTTGATATGGTTATGGATTGCAAGAGTGAAGCCTTTATGGGCACATTTGCATGTCCCTGCTCAGCTTCCCAGAGTGCAGTGTAATAACTGTATTTCTCAGAATTCTGGGCATGAAACCAGATTTTTACCTTGTTTTAGACAATCAAATGTGAACACAAATGTACTATACATTTACTATATACTGTATATATAGCTATCCTCAACATAAACAGCAACCTCAGCAGGACAAAAATAGATTGGCACTTATACAATAAAAGGATAGACTTGTTTGTGTTCCCCATTTAAATCTCTTATGTGATTGTCTGACAACACATCTCCCCTTGCATGCCCATGCCATTGATTCTACACTAGTCAGTATACCATGCACATTTTTATTTATTCACTGAATTTGTTTTATTCCCCGTTTTAATTTGTTACCTTTTTATTTATTTTATTTCCAGATCATGCTGTTCTTGTTTAAATTTGAGTTGCCTTGGCTTAGCTCATTGGGTACCTCTTACTTACTAATTGCTCATATATCTTCATGATCTCAAGCCAATGCTCTTTCTGGAAAATCAGAAAGGTATATATTGTATGGAAAATAGAAAGATTTACAAAGGTGGACTTGGCTTGACTTCAGCCATAAAACACCATGTCTTGCACCATTAAATCCAGCACAAATGAGAACCAGTAATTAAAACAGATAAGGTGGTCGAAGGAAGACAAATATTGTTGTCTATTATTCCGTCAGCTAAATGACTCGGTCCCGCTCTGCTGAGCATTGCCCAGTGCTAAGATGAAACAAATGAAAGGGATTGATGTTAATGTGGTGCCTACGGTCCCTCACTCTGGGGTACCAAGCTCACCGCTGATTAATTCACAGGCTTGGCAGCAAGCCGTTTCGTAGATACCTCCAACTGTGGCAGCTCACTTTTCCGTCAACTCTGCCAGCAGGGTGACCGAGCAGAAACGGAAGAATGATGTTCAAGGAAGCTGAAATATACGAAGATATAAAAAGGAACTTGCACATAGCTCCATGTTTCATTTACGCACATATATGAAGGCCAAGTATTTTTACAGCTTGTTATAAAAAGGACTTGGAGAAGTCATAGGACAATTTCTTATGGCCATCACTCAATTGACAATGCAGAGGAACGTAGCCAGTTTTCTTCATTGATGAGCATTGATTAACAACAATGTTGAATACTATAAAAACTACTACTGCTACATAATTTGATCTAAATATTTATAAGATTTAAATTTTAACCTAGGAAACTATGGGTCAGATTCAGGGGAACATGAAAACACCCTTTGAGGTATTTGTAATTGCGTGGCCATTTGTCTAATCACTGCTGAGCTGGGGACAGTTAAACGTGTGCCCAGTAGTGACATCTTGTGCCCATGACAGGGTACTGATTTCCCTTTGTGAGGTTTGCAAATTGGTTCCCTCCACTCAGAAGTACCTCCCCTATACCCACCCTGGGGAGGACAAGCCAAGCCCCCATATCCATCTGCCCCTGATTGGCTCTAATCACCTAAGTCTGCCTATACCCCTTGAACGGGGAGGAGATTTTGAATAGGTCCTCCAAGACACATGGAAAATCTGATAGAAAAATATAAAAATATAGATTGCTGTAATAAATATAGTATTGTTGTTACTTGGAACACATAGAGGATGGTGTGTTTCATTTAACGGGAAGGCTTTTATTATTTTCCTGAGCTGAAGCACATGTACATGTTCCTGATCCATTACCTGATACCGTGCAGCCCATTACTTCAACGAAGATCGCCTATTTAGAGGGGAATTCCTGCGGCCAAAGGCAGGGATTGTCTGTAGCTAAATATACCCCCTTGTTGGGATCTTCACAGTATTTATGAAGATTGCCTTATTATTAAGAAATCCATGTATAAGCTCTCAAACTTTATAACCATTTTCTTACTTTGAATGTACATGATCCAAAAGATAATGCTAATTGTAAATGAGTATGGGCAACATATAATATATACTGTGACAAAATAATCCCACATGCCTACTACCTTACTATATTTGCAACAGATTTAGTTCTATTATAATAGAAGGCATGAATACTGTGAGGGTGATTTTGGTTATAGTTTTGAAGAACTTTACTAGTACACAAACAAAATGTTTTTAGACATAACCCAAAACATTACAGCCACAATTATTTTTCAGTGGAATCTTCCATTTTGGTTTCTGCTGACCAAATTTCCTGGGTGAGAATACAGAGGAAACTGCTATCTGCACAATAGGATTGTGACCATTAAACGATCAGTGCTTTCTTCATGACTAATGGAAAATTCATTGGTTGACAAGGACACATCATCCTGAGAAAGTAATAGAATCAGATAGGATAAGAAAATTAGACAATGCTGTAAAGAATAATTGCATATTAAAGTTATAGTACCCAATGTATTTTATATTTTACATAAATATTTTCTGAGCCTTCTATGACTGGCTTTGGGTCTGCAATTAATAGAAAACCGACTAACCAATGATTTCCTTCCATTCCATGTTTACGAATATTCTACCATAGTGCCTCTTGTAACATTTGAGCTAGTGATGGTGGAGTTTTTTTTATGATCAGGTCCCAAGTAATGGAGTTGAGTTCAAGATTGAGTTAAAAAAAAAAAAAAAGTGTGATGATTGTTTTAGTTTGTTGAGAAAATTAACAACTACACAGATTTTTGTCTAGCCAATCAGCTTTATTGATCAGCCATTGTATGAACAGCTGAGAAGAATGGTGGACCAACTACCGTACATCACCTTAGAGAGACCATGAGATGGTGGAACATTTCCACTTCATATATGCAAAAAGCATACCATAATTAAAATGTTTGCTTGATTTCATAACACTTTTTCTAGCAATAAAACATGTGAATGTTTAAAATGTATTCTTTCATGTGAATTGAAAATTATTTTACTTTAATGTCCCTTTAATTCCTAAAGCATCACTGTAAATAAAGAACATGTTCTAGAATGTAAAAAAAAAAGCCTCAAATGATTATATTTTATTTGCCACTATGATGCAGTGGAATCTACACTTTTGGTTTCTACTGATCAGACTCCTTAGGTGGATGGAGACTCTGAAAGAATAGCAGAAAAAACTCTGAAAACAAATTTGATCCTTGCAGTAAAGATCTGCACATAGAAAGCGAAATTCATAGGTTATATTTGCTTATATATTTTTACTTCTTAAACATTTTTAACATCTATCAAGCTTCTCAGAAATAACTGACCCCAACTTTCTCTTAATCCTCAATGTGTACAGTGGACTCTACGTACTCGTTAATTGGTTACAGAAAGCATGACGAGTGGTGAAAACAACAAGTATCAAGTTCCCATAAGGAGTAAGGGTTTTAGCAAGCGACACAAGTATTAAGGAAGTGTCGAGTGCCAAAGCATATTTTTCTCATTAAGACACATTGAATACCCAAACAGATGAGTTTTGAGGTTGTTGAGTACCGAGGGCCCAATGTATTACAATTTTAGAATTTCTCTACAGGTTTTACTTTGTTAATTATTGTATTTTCTTTGGTTTTCCTGGTTGCCAAAAATATATAGCTGGAATGCATATTTAAATACTTAATATTCAGTTACGTTTTGGGGAATTGATGCACACCAGTGATTCAGTGGTCTATTTATCATTGATCATTTCCATATAATTTTACATTTCTGGAAAATTAAAAATCAACGAGATCATTTTGCTCTTTTTTAGTATATTGCTGGCCAAGTACAAAGTCACCCATTTTGATCCTGCCCTGAACTCTAAATATTAATTGCACTTGATAGGTGTATAATGATAATCCACCCTATTAATTGCACTGTATCATGAACTCTATAATAGCAGTGCCAGGAAATTAGTTGTGTCTATTCAACATGAAGAAAAATACAGAGTAACAAGGTTTTCAGAATTTGAAACCAGAAATAATTTATGTTAAACAACCAGTGCTGATGAGAAGGTGAACTGCCTGCCTACTGGATGTTTCTTGGATATAGCCAAAGAAATCACTGACCGAGCACATGTTGACCAGTCAAAATGACCAATCCGTTGATTTATTAACATGTGTTTTATAGGATTCGCGCTACACAGCAAAGGTCTTAAGCATTGCAGAAATGAAAAATACACAAACATACACAGAATTGCAGTTGGTTGTTAGTAAGTGCAAGATACTTAAAATTGAATGCTTAAGAAAGGGAGGAAATTTTCCTTAAAACATTTAAGTTCCCTTATCTATGGTCATTAATTTTCACAGTGGCAAGAGATGCCAAATATAGTAATTTAGGTTGAAAAAATACTTTAGTCCATCAAGTTCAACCTTTTAAGGTCTCCTCTGATCTGCAATATAATATTGTTAATTGATCCAGAGGAAGGCAAACAGAAAAAAAATGTCTCAATAGGAAATAAATATAAAATTCCTCAGATACTGGCAATCAGGATCAATACTCCCTCTATTTATCCAGGATAGCACTTAATGCCCTTTTTATTTAAAAGTATATCCAATCCCTTTTTAAAGTTATCTATCAAATCCACTGTCATCACCTCCTTTGGTAGAGAATTCCACAGAGTAACCACC
Organism: Discoglossus pictus; assembly: GCA_027410445.1. Lineage (NCBI taxonomy): Eukaryota > Metazoa > Chordata > Amphibia > Anura > Alytidae > Discoglossus > Discoglossus pictus. The sequence goes on from CM050175.1 coordinate 53,394,935, forward strand.
CTTACTGTGAAGAACCCTTTTCTTTCTTTAAGGTGGAATCTTTTTTTTTTCTAACCTCAAGGGATGTCCTCTTGTTAGTTGAAAACCTCTTGGCACAAAAAGTTCCCTTGACAAAGCCTTGTATTGACCCTGGATATATTTATATAAGGTAATCAGCTTCCCTCTTAGATGCCTTTTTTCTAGAGTAAATACGTTTAATTTCGTTAGACTTTCTTCATAACTTGGCCCCTCTATTCCCTTTATTTGCTTTGTTGCCTTTCTCTGTACTTTTTCCAGCACTAAAATGTCCTTTTTTATGAAGTGGTGCCCAAAATTGTACTCCATATTCCAAATGAGGGTGTACTAGGGATTTGTATAGTGGGAGAATTATATTTGCTTCTATACCTTTCTTAATACATGCTAATATTTTATTTGCCTTTGCAGCTGCTGCTTGGCTTTGAGCACGGTTACCAAGGTGGATATCCACAAGTACTCCCAAATCCCTTTCAATATCTGATACCCCTAGATTTGCTTCATTAAGATTATAAATTGCATGGCTATTTTACCTTCCCAGATGCATAACTTTACATTTATTTATATTAAATCTTATCTGCCATTTAGTTGCCCATTCCTCTAATTTTTGTAAATCCCTTTGGAGGGTACATCATTTTCTGATTTAATTATCTTGCACAACTTTGTGTCATCAGCAAAAATGGAGACACCACACTCCAATCCCTTTTCCAAGTCACTAATAAATATGTTAAAAAGAAAGGGACCTAATACTGAACCCTGAGGAACCCCACTTACCACATTAGTCCAATCGGAGTATGTTCCATTTACAACAACTCTTTGCTTCCTGTCTTTTAGCCAGCTCTCAATCCATAAGCAAATATTTATAGATTATGATTTAACCAACTGGACATGTCCACCACGATCACCTCCAAGTGAAAGTGATACACTGTCACTTTGTACATCCATTTGACGATATAACTAAATAGCAGAGCTACTCACACTACAATAATTAATTTTCTCTAAAAATGCTTTTATGGTCAAGATATGTTGTTTAGTTGTTCACTCTCCATGACCCCATGGACCACAGCATGCATGCACATCTTGTGTCTGGTTGGGCTCATCCACAAGTTTTTCTTGGCAAAGATCTGCCCATCTTGTATGACCCTAAATGGTACAGATCACAGCTTCATTTAAGTACACAAGCCCCTTCACCACGACAAGGTGGCGATCCAGAACGGGGATATTGATTTAAATAGCTGTTAATGTTCTTTTGTTACTAACTTCACAAACATTGACAAGTTTTTTTTGTGATACAGTGGTCCTTTAATAAATCAATGAATAAATGACATCCTTTATTTAGTCTGCTTATAAATACACAATTAGGTGAGCAATATTGTTTAGAATGATATTATAGAATGTTGCTAATTTAATAAATGCACAAGTAATTAAATATCTGAGGGACTTAAATTGATTATCATTTCTTAATACGGTAATAAAATAAGAATAAAATTTGATATAAAACACAACGCTCCGTGGCATGATTCTATCTCCGCTTTTTCCATTCTTTATATATTTCTTGGCTCCTCCAAAGAAATATATTTTTTAATGATAAGCTTAAAAGAAACCAAAATGTCAAAGCATGTCCCAGAGAGACATTAATATCCTGTTCATTTACTTTCAAGCTGTTTTTCTTGTAGCCGGCAACTTCCGTGAACAATATGATGCTAAACTAGTTCAGTATCTGATTTGCATGAGTGGAAAATATAAATAAAGTCAATGGGGACCCCCGGGAGCCCGAGATCCCTGACCTTCTATGGACAGCTCCTTTGTGAAACCCCCATAACGACTATTTTTCACCTCTGTCACTTGGGATCAAAAATGGCATCAACACAAAGCCAAACAGAGACAAAGTGACTGCTCAGAATACACAATAAAGCTTCAAGGGCCTCTCGCCGCCCTCCCACCTTACTGCCACTTCTGTCGCCATGGTAACAGGACCAGGCGACTCTCAAGCGTATATAGAATGCAGTGTTTACTCTTCCAAAGTTAGTGTAATGGAGACAGACTTGACTTTAACGGCCAGTCTTGTGTTTTCAGACAAAAATTTGGCTCTAAAATAAAAAAAAATTGTATTGTTGATTTACGACACGTAACTTTTAAAATAACTATTACATATTTCAATGTATTACCTAGAAAGCCTTACCTAACATTTGTATTCTGCTAACATTCAATTTATAATTATTATAATTACAGTGACAGAAGATTTAAGTCGCTAGCATTTCAGAAACCTATTTTAATTACTTGCAACTGCCTGTAATATCAATAATATCAATCTAAAGTGTTGTAATGGCAATCAAAATATTCACCTAATTGTACATTTATATTTCATTGTATAAGTGTCATTCTATGACATGTAACATTGTACTTTAACTGACACAGAAATCAAAACGGTTATTCTATTGTCTTGTATGTTTGTCCTGCTGAGGTTGCTGTTTATGTTGAGGGTAGCTATATATATAGTATATAGTAAATAAATAGTACATCTATATTCACATTTGAATGTCTAAAACAAGTTACAAAATCTGCTTCCTGCTGTTATTACACTGCATTCTGGGAAGCGTAGCTGGGACATGCAAATGTGCCTACAAATGCCTTGCTCTTCAATCCATAGCCATTTTCAAACATGGCTTCCTTTAAGCTTATGCATGCTGTATTACAGTTTTAATGCAAAACCAGGTTGGATTAAGCACAAGCTGAGTATCCTATCCATGTACAGCTGTTTCATGCTTACTGGCTATCATCAGCATGGAGAGGGATCTCAGCCTGTGTTGTGGACTTTATGAGTAGGTAGTTCACCACAACAATCATTTATAATATGGTGAGCAAAAGAGCGAAAGAAGCCCTCCACTGTAACTAGACCATAATAAATGGTATCTTAGAATGGTATCTTGAATTGTCTGTGCGGTCTCTCTCATGTGGCAAGTATATCTGTGTGTGGTGTCTCTATCTCTGAAATTTGTAAGGGCGGCTGTTGTGCAGCTTGCTGTGTAGTGTTGTACATTCTGTCTCTGTGTGTGTGTGTGCGCACTCTCTCTCTGTGCTGTCTCTCTCTCAGGTGTGTAATGCCAGCTGATATGCTGCTTGCTGTGCTGTCTGCCTCTCTGTGCTCTCTCTCTCAGGTGTGTAATGGCTGTGTGGTGTGTGACATGTAGCAGTGCTTGCTTTATTGTATGGCGGCTTCTCTCTCTGACATCTTTCTTTCTCTTTCCTGCCTTTTCTGTCTCTCATGGAGGTGTGTAATGCTGGTGGTTATGCTGCTTGCTGTGTTGTGTGGCACATTCTCTCACTCTTTGCTGTGCGTCTCTCAGTGCTGTCTCTCTCTGAGGTGTGTAATGCTGGTGGTTATGCTGCTTGCTGTGTTGTGTGGCACATTCTCTCACTCTTTGCTGTGCGTCTCTCAGTGCTGTCTCTCTCTGAGGTGTGTAATGCTGGTGGTTATGCTGCTTGCTGTGTTGTGCGATATATTCTCTCTCTCTTTGCTGTCTGTATCTCCCTCTGTTCTGTGTAATGGCAATGTTTATGCTGCTTGCTATAGTGTGGTGTGTGACAAGTGGCAGCGTTTGCTTTATTGTATGGCAGGTTCTCTCTATCTCAGGTGTGAAATAGCAGCAGTTATGCCACGTGCTGTGTTGTGTGGGACCTTCTCTCTCACTAAGTGCTGTTTGTGTCTCTCTCTTTGCTGTCTCTCTCTCTCTGGTGGTGGTTATGCCGCTTGCTGTGATATGGCAGCATTTAATTTTTTGTATGGCAGGTTCTCTCTCTATCTCTCTCTGAGGTGTGTAATGGCGGCGGTTTTGCTGCCTTGTGTGACACGTTCTCTTTCACTCTTCGCTGTGTGTCTCTCTGCGATGTCTCTCTCTTTGCTGTACTCAACCCCACCGATCGTGACAGACAAACAGGTAAAACCATATTATACAAAGCAATCTGACAAATTACTACTATATATATATATATATATATATATATATATATATATATATATATTTTTTTTTTACACACACACACACACACATATATATATATATATATATATATATATATATATATATATATATATATATACATACATACATACACAGTTTTATTAAATAAACTTTTTAAATAACAAATTCTTCCCACAAATTAGATATACCAGAAAGTTTTGTTTGGGTTGCTTTTATTCATCAACAACAAAAAATAAGGTTAAAAACAACAACAAAAAAGCTTAAAAGTTTTAACAGATAGAGAGATAAATTATTGTTCCAAAACAATATACACATGAAACTGCAGTTGGTGCTTTTCGAGTATTAAAAAAAAGTCAAATTACGTCTACTGCATAGCAAACAAAGAGGACTTTTTACATCCCTCAAAAATAGTTAAAAATATTCTTAAAAATATTATATGTAAAAGTAAAATAGGGAGTAATCATATTAGTTAAGATTAGTATTTAATAAATGTTTAATAATATTTTTTTTATTCTTGATACCTATAATAAGTATTTTATTATAATTGTTCATTATATTGTTTATTTTGAAAAACGCATTCTTGTGACCAAATATAAATGGCACCTGAGGGGGAACGGTGAAGGTAAAAATTGATTTTTTTTTATGTCCAACATTTTATATGTGCAAATATTTTATCCTTTTTGATAAAAAGTCATTCTTGCAACGCTCTCTTGGTAAGAAAAACAAGCCGATTGCTACCAAAAGAAACAAGCTTTTTAAAAAAGCATAATGTCAGATTCAAGAAAAACTCTATAATGGGCCCAATGTTGCATGTAATGGAATTTGAAAATATGCTATATGAGTTTTTCCCACATACCTTTATGAGAGAAACCTTTCATATATTGTATTGTATATCATATAAAGAAGCCAGCGAGAGCAGTAGAACAAGCGGAAATAAATGCAAACACAAGTTGTAAATGGAGTCCAGTGACGTCTGAGCAAGGCTACTTTATTTGATCAATAGCATTGCACAGGAACATGCTGGGGCTTTATACATAAAGATATATAATTACATAGTTTTAGATGAAGAAAAAGAGTCTAATAAGATAAAACAAGCTATACCCTTTTAAAGGTTTCCTTAAAGGAGCACTGAAGAAAAATAGAAAAAAACTTCCAATATTTGTGAAATTTGTAATAAATTAACATTACAGCTATATAAGCATAAAAGCATTTTTTTAATTTTTTTATTTTAGTATACACTGCATGTGCCTGAAGGATGCTAGGTTTTGTGTCTACCCCACTTCCTACAGGCTTGAAGACTCAGTAGGAGTGTTCTTATATTTTTTATTATCTATTGAAGAATGGGAGGAGGAAGCAGAGAGGGGGATTTGATGATTTATTGATTCAGATCTGGTTTCAGCTCATAAACTCATTATAATAATTTGCCAAATATATCCCTTTCTCTCTCTGTTCACTCCCTCCCTCCATGCTTCTCTGTCCCTTTCTATTCAGAGACTTTTAATTCAACATCTTGGCTTCTCTGCTCCTGAGAACACGCTAAAGCACTAGGTGAAAGGGTGGGCATTAAGATGTAAAACTCCATATAATCATGAGCCAGCATGGTCCAATAGGGAGGCACTGGGTGTGAATTGTGCACTAAAGCCTGCAATATGTAAGTTGACAGATTGATGTCCGTTTTCCCAAACAGTGACAGACTCTGCACTACAGAATGTGAGAAGTGTTACAGAATTATATTTCTAAAAATTACTAATATTTGATGAATCTATCACATATATAGTTGTGAGCATGCGAGTTGTTGCTAACGCTTGCAAGCTCGCGCAGCCTTCGGCGCTCCATGCCAGCAACTGCAACCCTCGCAAACTTTACGTCGCAACGCAAACAACACGACACACCAATTACGACCCTCGCAAACTTTTCCTTGCAACGCAAACAACATACGACACACGTTAACACACATTACGACCTCGCAACACTCGGACGCAACTCGCGAACATTACAAAATTCAAAACACAATACATACACACAGCACATACATAAAAAGCTTACCTTTAGCAAGAGGGAGCATCCAGGACCTCAAAAAAGCAACTTACACCTTGATTTAACTAAAAATAAAAGAGTTTACACGCTAAGAAATTTGATAAGCGACAAAAAAAATGGCCGCAGAACAAAACGAAAACGAGGCTACACACGCAAACACCATACGAGACACATTAGCACACATTACGACCTTGCAAAAATCGGACGCAACCCGCGAACATAAAAACATTTAAAACACAATAAATACACACAACACACACATAAAAAGCTTACCTACAGCAAGAGGAACCATCCAGCACCTCAAAAAAGCAAGTTACACCTTCATTTAAATAAAAATAAAACACTTTAGACACTAAGAAAATCGCTAAGCGAGAGAAAAAATGGCCGCCGAACAAAACGAAAACGAGGCTACAGCACTCTCAACACGGAAAACACCAAAACACACTCGCAAAACACCACAAGAAACTCGCAAAACACCACTAGGCAACTACGTATAATCCGCGAAGACGTATACCACAGATAACCCGCCATTTTACGCCACTGCGGAAGTACACCACTACGCTAACGGTTTCGTCTCGCGCACGCACAGTATTACACTGCACACATTCAGCACGCTCACACAGCAGCTCCACACCACTAATGCTGCAGCAACATGAAAACAGATTGTCAGCTCTTCAACACAATGCTTCAAAATAGGTAAAGTATATTCATGTATTAATATATTATATATTTCATTATTACACACCAAACAGCATTAGCTACCTTACAATTTCATTGCCGTCATTTTTTGACGGGCAATTCACTAGTATAATTATAATATTGGGATCTTCATTATGCTGGACGCACCTTAGTTCTTAGAGTGTCATTATTTGTTTTTGCACTATAGCATCATGTAGCAGGTTAACAGGATCCTGGATGCCATACTCTATTGGCACCACTGCATGGCATATTGAGCCATTATATATTGTTCCTTTTACCTGTAGGCACTGATGCCTTTGGTGTCATGCTGCGGCATTCATGACCCCCTACTCCATCATCTGCTCTAGAGAAGGAAACATACCGGACCCCTAACCTACTCCCCCAGATGTTATATTTCTGCACCAGGTTTTGTACCACTGATACTAGACCTCATTGCTTACCATTCTAAGACAACTCCTATATGATATTTTAATCAGCCCCCTCATGTATAACATTTATTCCTAAAACAAGTCATCTGCTACCTGGGCAAGCAAAAAATGCTCAACCATATTTAGCACTGTCGCGCCCATACAACAGCTATATTTCACTGTTTAGTAAGTTTCTGAAACTTACATTGAACTTCGTCATTAGTGCATATATGCTTCTCCCCACCCTTGATCAAGTGTCTAAGGATGTCCTGATAGTTGTCTTAATTCATCCTCTTCCTTATGTGGCCACGGCAGGCAAATCTAAAGCAAATAGAAAAATATAACAAAGCCTCCTGGGCAGATCGTCTCATCTTCTGGGCACCAACTAGGTATATTTTATTGAAAATGTTATAAACAAATTGTATTGCTAATCAGTTACTTAATACACAAATGATACATTACAGAAGCACTTAATGCAAAATAATAAAATCAATTTAAAATGATCAAATAATGAATGTTGCATGAAAAAGCAATTGATGTAATTGTGTTTGAATTGATGTGAAATTCCACACTACCTTATTTTTACAGATATCCTACATTGAGCTGTTGGTATATACTGTATGTACCATTAATTGTACTGGCAATTGATCAATAAGGCACTTGCACTACTTTCAGAGGCAGAACCCTGTTGCATGTACATGGGTGTAGGAAATGGGGGGTGGGGACAGATCCAGCCCCCACCCCATCAGATATTTCTCTGTTTGTATGTATGTATAAATAAGCTATTTTATTGCATGTGTATACAATGAGCTGTCCTTCCCCCCGCCGAACAAAATGAAAATGAGGCTTCAGCACTCTAAACACGCAAAACACCCCAAGAAACTCGCAAAACACCACAAAACACCTACGGATATTCCGCTACAGACACATACCATACCTTAGCCGCCATTTTACAACAATGCGGAAGTACACAACTACGCTAACGGTTTGGTATCGCGCACGCACACTATTACACTGCACACATTCAGCATGCTTATACAGCAGCTCCACACCACTAATGCTGCAGCAACATCAACACAGATTGTCAGCTACTACGGTATATATATATATATATATATATATATATATATATATATATATATATACACATATATACACATTTATACATATATACACACATATATATATACATACATATATATACATACACATGGAAGCAGCTTAAGACATTCAAATGGGAACACAGATGTACTATTTATTTACTGTACGGTGGAAGCTTCTGTCGCTCTTTTGCCCACCATATTATAAATGATTGTTGTGGTGAACTACCTACTCATAAGATTCACAACACAGGCTGAGATCCCGCTCCATGCTGATGATAGCCAGTAAGCTTGAAACAGCTGTACATGTTTTGGATACTCAGCCTGTGTTTATTCCAACCTTGGCTTTGCATTAAAGCTGTGTAATACAGCATGCATAAGCTTAAAGGAAGCCATGTTTGCAAATGGCTATGGAATGAAGAGCGAGGCATTTGTGGGCAAATTTGCATGTCCCAGCTCAGCTTCCCAGAATGCAGTGTAATAACTGATTTTCTTTGAATTCGGAGCTGGAAGCAGGTTTTTTAACTTGCTTTAGACATTCAAATGTAAACACAGATGTACTATATATATATATATTATACACACACACACACATATATATACACACATACATACTGTATAATTTGCATATATGTATGTTATATAATATATATTAATATAAGTAACATAAATGCCGATTTAGTTGCTGGTACCTGGAGGCATCCATAAAACATCAGTGGAAGTTGTGTTTCTGAGATGAGCGTTTACATTTCTGCGTAGCAGTGGGTGCTTCACACCTCACAATCCAGTTCTTAGGAACTGAAGCAACAAAGACAAAATGGAATCCTCTATTCATAAAAGAATATTTAAAAAAACATTTTCTTTAAAAATAGGTTTAATTGTACATGAAGGTTCATGTATTCTAATATGAGAATAAACTGCATACATGTCTATTTATTTAACATCTTATTAACAAGTGCATAAAACCTTAACAGACCCAGCAAAGGTGCATCCCTTGTAGCTTATGCAAAGAATATGTCTATAGGACTAGATGTACTAGCTAATCACAGACTGCATCAGCAGCAGTTCATCAAATCTGATTGGCTATTGTATCTAGTCCTATATAAAAAATGTATACATGAGCTACAAGGGGCGAAGCTTTGCAGAGACTGTTTAAAAGCTTTCAGTGAAGCACTTAAAATGACACGCAAACAAATCATTTGGTAGTTTATTTTAATATTAAATACAAGGGACCCTCCATGTGCCTGTACGTTTGTGGCTTATACAGCAGCTACTGTTGATATTTTGTTACATATTTCACAATTATTCCTAAAAGCAGCGGCTTCTTGGATGTTTTTCCTAAACCTTAGTAATCTCTAGTTTCCAGCTGTGGTCAGCTATGCGTGAGGTGGCATACATTGGAGATCTAAATCCATCTCTCTGGAACCGGAAAGCATTAGAACAATTCACACACAACACTAACACGTAAAGACACACATGGGCAAACATATGTACAAGGAGACGTCCATACAGTCTTTAGAGATGAGATCGGGATAGGGCAGAAAATTGCCCGGCACACCAGAAAACAAGGAGCCATGCATTTGACTTTCTAATCCACCGTCTCCGAGGAACGTGAGGAGAAATAAGAAAAAAAGAAAGTGATGGGTTTTGTGATGCACTCATTCTTGCTGTCAGCAGCTTTATGGCTTTTCAACGGGCCACAAAAGGCCAATCGGCCAGAAGATGAATCAGGGAAGCTGCAGCAAAGAAGAGGACGTCGTGCTCGAATAACTATTTCCACCTCGGTAGCATTGAGATGTAAACAACAAGACATAGCTCTAGGCATCCCCTGAACAGATAGGGTTAAAAAAAGACACTTGTTTGTGAGGTATGTACTAAGCTAACAATATGATAACTGGGTAAGCAATGGACATGAACACGTCTTTTGGAGAAACCTGCATTCTTTCAATTATTTTTGAGTATAGGAATCCATTTTGTGTTTATTACAACACTTACTGAGAGCTGGATGATGGGGTGTGTGTTTGTAGACGGAGAAGTGTACAGGCAGAAGTCCAGAGCCTTTGTTTGATAATAGGATAAGATTGAAATTGACACCAGACCCCTTTCCCCTCACTAGCTCAGAAGCAACACCTTGCATCATGGATCCCTCCAGGGTCCTGTACAAGTTATATCTGTGTTGGACAGTATCAATTTAATTAATAGGCATGACTCAGCAAGGCCTTCATTCAGGATCATCAACAGGGGGTACCAGAAGTATAGGCATATTGGGACCTGAAGAGGGAAGAGGGGAGGGAAGGGAAGAGGGGAGGGAAGGGAAGAGGGGAGGGAAGGGAAGAGGGGAGGGAAGGGAAGAGGGGAGGGAAGGGAAGAGGGGAGGGAAGGGAAGAGGGGAGGGAAGGGAAGAGGGGAGGGAAGGGAAGAGGGGAGGGAAGGGAAGAGGGGAGGGAAGGGAAGAGGGGAGGGAAGGGAAGAGGGGAGGGAAGGGAAGAGGGGAGGGAAGGGAAGAGGGGAGGGAAGGGAAGAGGGGAGGGAAGGGAAGAGGGGAGGGAAGGGAAGAGGGGAGGGAAGGGAAGAGGGGAGGGAAGGGAAGAGGGGAGGGAAGGGAAGAGGGGAGGGAAGGGAAGAGGGGAGGGAAGGGAAGAGGGGAGGGAAGGGAAGAGGGGAGGGAAGGGAAGAGGGGAGGGAAGGGAAGAGGGGAGGGAAGGGAAGAGGGGAGGGAAGGGAAGAGGGGAGGGAAGGGAAGAGGGGAGGGAAGGGAAGAGGGGAGGGAAGGGAAGAGGGGAGGGAAGGGAAGAGGGGAGGGAAGGGAAGAGGGGAGGGAAGGGAAGAGGGGAGGGAAGGGAAGAGGGGAGGGAAGGGAAGAGGGGAGGGAAGGGAAGAGGGGAGGGAAGGGAAGAGGGGAGGGAAGGGAAGAGGGGAGGGGAGGGAAGAGGGGAGGGGAGGGAAGAGGGGAGGGGAGGGAAGAGGGGAAGGGAAGGGAAGAGGGGAGGGAAGGGAAGAGGGGAGGGGAGGGAAGAGGGGAGGGGAGGGAAGAGGGGAGGGGAGGGAAGAGGGGAGGGGAGGGAAGAGGGGAGGGGAGGGAAGAGGGGAAGGGAAGGGAAGGGAAGGGAAGGGAAGGGAAGGGAAGGGAAGGGTGGGGTGGGGTGAATGAAATGGAAGTAAAATAAGTGGAGGTGAGAGAAATGGAAGTGAAAGAAATGGAGGGAGGCGAGAGAAAAAGTGGTGTGTGTGTCTGATGACAGCTCTTTGGATTCATTCACTTGTACTGCTAGAGGAGGCCGCATACAAGCTGTTAATACTTTGAATAGACCTTTCAATGCATTTCTGAACAGAAACAGCCATTATTCCAATAAACCTTTTGCCCTTATAATGTTCAAAGCATAAGCACATTGCTATACGATGCATTTTGCTTAACCTTTTTTTCTATGCTTGTATTTTTTATTAATTATGCATAACTTATTATTAACAAAATTGTCAGCTATGATGTGGGAGGAAATGATTTATTATACATTTTACAAAAATATAGAAAATTTTACTTAAAAAGGAAGATCTAAACTAAGTAATTTTTTTTGTACTCCTTTTAGGAGTACTGCAGCACACCACCAGCACAGGGAGCTGCAGTGGCGGTGAGAATTCCACTAGATGTCGCTGCTGGTGTTATGGTAAGGGTTAGGGGGCTAGGGTAAGGGTTAGGGGGCTAGGGTAAGGGTTAGGGTTAGGGGGCTAGGGTAAGGGTTAGGGAGCTAAGGTAAGGGTTAGGGGGCTAAGGTAAGGGTTAGGGGGCTAAGGTAAGGGTTAGGGGGCTAAGGTAATGGTTAGGGGGCTAGGGTAAGGGTTAGGGGGCTAGGGTAAGGGTTAGGGAGCTAAGGTAAGGGTTAGGTGGCTAAGGTAAGGGTTAGGGGGCTAGGGTAAGGGTTAGGGGGCTAGGGTTAGGGGGCTAGGGTAAGGGTTAGGGGGCTAAGGTAAGGGTAGGGTTATAGGAATAGGGTAATGGTTTAAGCTTGAAAATAGTGTACAATCTCAGCAGTGCTTACAAACTGTGCACAATTTCGGCAGCGCCATCTAGCATCTCCTTGTTGCAACTGCTCGAGCACTAATACCAGGAAAGATCCCCAAAAAACAAAAGAAAAGCACATATTGTATATTTTTCAATGTCCACCATGCGGACAAAAGCAACTCAAAACAGACAATGGGACAACTACCCCAAAATGATGCAGTAGTTTTACTTTATTCTTTAAAAGCAAGAAAACTGGCTATATTCGTTAATTTCAAATGTGTTACTCCTGAATACCAATTATCTGATTTAATAGGCAAATTAGAACAATAATTTAGCGGTCCCTGTGCCGGACAAAACAATGACCCCAAATGTTAATCAGAACCCGGCCCCCAACCATATAAACTACTCTAAACCATGAAATAACATACAGAGTCTCATATTAGCAATACAAACATTTCTCAGAAATTATTTACTATAGATGGAAATGGTTAGTACAATGCAGAGCAGGTTGTTGCATCTTTAGGATGAAATCCTGTTGGATTGACAGTATCCCTATAAAAATAAAATGAATACGTGAAAGTCTTATTTTACAAGCATTTAGCTCATTATCATATTTAGTTGGTCTAAAGAGGGTACTTTAATACAGTTTAAAGAACCATTGTATTTCAGGTGTCACATCTGTGAAGTATGCAACAAACTAACAATATTAGTAACAATGCAAGTCAGAAAGTTATTAGTAAAGCTTTTGTCTATAGAAAGTTCCCATCTTGTCAGGCATAAGCACATCTTCATATGGATTATTATGGTTATGTATTTCTTAGTGCTTATGGTTAAAATGTGATATCATTATCAGGATCAAACAAATACCAGGACAGTAAACACTTCACACAGGAAAAGGAGAGGCGTCTGAACTACCTGTATACGTAGACTTTGAGTAGGACTGGTGAGAGCAATCAGGGTGATCAGGGAAATAGTCCACAATACGCAACAGTGACACCACTGGTGGAAAAGTATACAGCAGGTAAGAGGGGAGAACCTACTGGTGAAGGAGTGAACTGCGGGCAGAAACTAATGATAACGTTTAGACCTGTTTATTCTTTACCTGTCATCTGTGAACTGGAATGTATCTCCTTGCACCATTTACTGCTGCTTATAAAAGTTGTTTTTCCTACCAGGCTTCAATAAGTTCATTTCAGTGGTGGAGCAAATAATTGGAGGTGCGCATTGCAAACTAATTTAAGTGCCCTTTATCTGCATGGTCCCCTTCTGTATCGCTACCTTATCATGGTAAAGGGGCTTGTTTACCTCAATGAAGCTGTGAGCTATACCATGTAGGTTTACCCAGGATGGCCAGGTCATAGCAGAAAGGTCAGACAAATGGTTAACTGGAGAAGGAACTGGCAACCCACTCCAGTATCTTTGACATGAAAACCTTTTTGGATGGGTACAACTAGACACAAGATGTGCCTGGCGTGCTGCGGTCAATGTGATCACAGAGAGTCATACACAACTGAATGACTGGACAACAACAACAATCGACAAGATAGGGTTACCCAGGGGTGAAAAGAAAGCTAAAAAATATACATAAATGGTTTGAGGGTAAGCAGATCAGCCTTCTTTAAAATCATTACCTGCCCCCTCCCTAATAAACTTGCAGTGGCTCCAGTGCTTTGCACCTGCTTCTCTAGCACTAGCTAAGCCACTAATTCATTCCTAGGTTTCTCTGGATAGGTTGGATCCAGTGACTTATTTATTTGGGAATACAGGCCTATGCTATGACATATTTAGTTGTCAGTGTATGTAACGTTTGCGATGTTGGTCACGCATTTGTGGCCCTTGCACGACGAGCCTCACAAAGCGAGGCGAGCCGTCGACACAAGCACAACTTAGCCAGGGCACAGTACTTAGGCAAGCCCCACAAAGCAAGGCTCGCCAGTGGCGCAGCAGTTGCTCAAAAGCATAACTATAAAAACCCAGAAAAATAAGGAAATCATGTACAAAACATTATACCACATAGAGACAGGAAGCCTGGGAGTGAGGTTGCAAACAAATTAGACCCGTATTTGGTGTTTTCATCACTCGAAAATCGGCTAAGGGAGGAGAAAAATGGCAGACAAAAAATATAAAATTTCTGAAACAGCATGAAAATGAGGCTCAGCGTCGCCAAACTCGCAGAACTTACAAAATACACAACGAACAAGGCACGCGGGACTAAGAAAATAGACCACACCAAACACACTAACACACAAACAACGGCAGTCGCTACGCGCCATGCAAACATTCAGCACACACAGAGAGGAGAAAGACACGGGGAAGGGACGGGGGGAGATGCTGGAAAGAGACACATGGCATTCCCAAGCACTAAACTTGCAGATTAACGAACCCCAGTAGGTGGGAGGAAAGTCTCCCAAAGAGCACCGAAGGTACTCAGAGGATCAAAACCATTGCCAGTCTTACAATTGTATTCCCGTCATTGTTAACAGGCAAGTTACTAGTGCTTTATATAACTCTTCACATATGTGTATACCTATTTGTTAGAGAGAAGAGGACATGAGAAGATGATTACTTCCCTTATCCAGAAGTGAATTATGAAGCAGTGATTCTCAACCTGCAATGCAATTGTTAAAGTTATTTCTTTAGCCTTTTGTGCTGCCTGAGCGTCCACTTTAAACCTTTCCCTTATCTTTTATTTAATTTCACTAGCATAGCACGTATCAGTTGAATTCCCTGCTGTGCCAGTCTGTTAACATTGGCCGTGCTGGGTAGAGTCTTTGAATACAAGTGGGTAAACAAAGAGCGATTAAAACAATATATTTTGTTCTTATTTTCCAATGTATCTAGTGTGAGTATCTGAGTGTGAGTGTCAGTGTGAGTGTGTATATCTGTGGGAGTGTGTATGTCTGTGTGAGTGAGTCTGTGTGAGTGTGTGTGTATATATCTGTGTGAGTGTGTGTGTGAGTGAGTTTGTGTGAGTGTGTCTGTGTGAGTGAGTGTGTCTGTGTGAGTGTGTCTGTGTGAGTGTATCTGTGTGAGTGAATATCTTTTTGAATGTCTGTGCGAGTGATCTTGGGGGTTACAGGGGCAAATCACTGGGGTGATCATAGTAGCAATTCATTGGGACTGGAGGGTAATTCTCTGGGGCTGGGGCAGGTGATGGGGACAAATCACTGGGGCTGGGGTGATCATAGTAGCAATTCATTGGGACTGGAGGGCAATTCCCTGGGGCTGGGGCAGGTGATGGGGCAATTCACTGGGGCTGGGGGAGGTCACAGGGCAATTCACTGGACCTGGAGGGCAATTCACTGGGGCAGGTGATGG
This sequence comes from Discoglossus pictus, assembly GCA_027410445.1. Lineage (NCBI taxonomy): Eukaryota > Metazoa > Chordata > Amphibia > Anura > Alytidae > Discoglossus > Discoglossus pictus. Next base: position 53,410,488 of record CM050175.1, read on the forward strand.
GCCAATTCACTGGGGGAGATCATGGGGCAATTCACTGGGGCTGGGGGAAGTCATGGGGCAATTCACTGGGGCTGGGGGATGTCATGGCAATTCACTGGAGCTGGGGGGGGGGGGGGTTACAGGGGCAAATCACTGGGGCTGGGGGAAGTATCACCTGGGATGTAGATAAAACAATCAGTGAATGAAAGGACACAGACCTTGTTCTGGTTATTATAGAAATCTAAAGGAAATATGCAGCTCAATTCACAGACCAAAAAGATACAATTTATTAGTTATGCTAATATTCCCTGGGATTTTCAGGGGGTGTCAACTTTGACAGAAAACAGTTTGCAAATGCAAGAAATTCAGCAAACTTTAGGGTAACGGTTTAAATGTTTATTTTGATATTTTTCATGCAAACATTTTTTTTTTCATACACTACTAATTCTCTCATATCTGATGCATTAATAACCCAGCTCACTTGCATATACCTTTAATTTAAAAAAATGAGTACTGGGATATGATCTTACATTCTTACATTCATCCTACAATTTAACAACAATGACTTTAATCACTGCACCGCCTGTCTCCCTGATTAAGATTGAGAATAAAATGAAGTGAAGCTAAATTATAATCAGTCACAACCTGAACTGTGTTATCACAGCCAATAACTAAAAATGACAATATAGAGGTGAATTCTTGATACATAAAAAAATATATAAACTCCTCATCCATATGGATTTCAAGTCTCTTTCTGATGGCACACAGCAGTCTTGGTGATTTTCATATCCCTTTAAGCTTTTTGCATCTAAATTTGGATCTTTCCTATTAAGTGCCCACCACATTGCCTCACTTTTCTCACCACACACATCTCTGCTTCGCACCTCTGACTTTCTTGACTTTAGGCCATATTCTATTAGAAGCCCGCAAGTGACTCTGACCTGTAATTTTGGCTGCAGGAGTTTTTTTTTTTTCTAAATGTCTTACAACCTCCACACTTAAACCCTGCCTTTTTAAGTCTGATTTAAGGGTGCATGGTCATATGTTCTGACAATATTTAAGCAAGCCATTAATTTTCTTCTCAGACACAGCCAATAGTAAATGAAACCGTCATCATGATGTCAGTAAAACATGGAAGTTACACGTAACCTGCAATCGGAGGCTACAAAGTAATGAGAGCCAATAAGGAATATTGGCCAATCGGGCTTGCAATCTAGCACTATATAAAATGCTTAGATCATCTGTTTTAGTCCATGTGGGTTTCATCATATGTATTAACCCCTTGAGTCTGGGATCGATATTACTTAACAATAACAGTTACAAATAATATTTTTCAATTGCATATTTGTAGGTTTGTGACTGTTGTGCAATTAATTCGTATGTCTTTTCATGCCTTTCTGTGCTTTTATAGTACAGTATTGTGTGTTTATTTGCTGATACAGCTCTAATAAGTGGTTGAAAAAGCCCCTGTGAGAATTTAGTATTCCTAATACTTTTGACAGAACCTGATACTTTTTTTCAGTTACGGGTCAGACTTAATTTGTGAGTTAGAGCTACGGGTCTAAAAATAAACAATGTTTGAGCTCAATTATCCCACACTTCCACTCAAAACGTTTAACAACATCCAATTGTAATTATTATATACTATATACAGTGGATATAAAAAGTCTACACACCCCTGTTAAAATGTCAGGTTTCTGGGCTGTAAAAAAATGAGACAAAGATAAATCATTTCAGAACTTTTTCCACCTTTAATGTGACCTATAAACTGTACAACTCAATTGAAAAACAAACTAAAATCTTTTAGGTAGAGGCAAGAAAGTCTTTTTGGGTATGAGTCTATTAGCGTGGCACATTTTGACTTGGCAAGATTTGCCCACTCTTCTTTGCAAAAACACTTAAAATCTGTCAGATTGCGAGGGCATCTCCTGTGCACAGCCCTCTTCAGATCACCCAACAGATTTTCAATCGGATTCAGGTCTGGGCTCTGGCTGGGCCATTCCAAAACTTTAATCTTCTTCTGGTGAAGCCATTCCTTTGTTGATTTGGATGTATGCTTTGGGTCGTTGTCATGCTGAAAGATGAAGTTCCTCTTCATGTTCAGCTTTCTAGCAGAAGCCTGAAGGTTTTGTGCCAACATTGACTGGTATTTGGAACTGTTCATACTTCCATCTATCTTACCTAAAGCCCCAGTTCCATCTGAAGAAAAACAGCCGCAAAGCATGATGCTGCCACCACCATGCTTCACTGTGGGTATGGTCTTCTTTTGATGTACAGTGTTGTTTTTGCGCCAAACATATCTTTTGGAATTATGGCCAAAAAGTTCAACCTTGGTATCATCAGACCATAACACCTTTTCCCACATGCTTTTGGGAGACTTCAGATGTGTTTTTGCAAAATGTAGCCTGGCTTGGATGTTTTTCTTCGTAAGAAAAGGCTTACGTCTTTCCACTCTACCCCATAGTCCAGACATATGAAAAATAGAGATTGTTGTCACATGTACCCCACAGCCAGTACTTGCCAGATATTCCTGCAGCTCCTTTAATGTTGCTGTAGGCCTCTTGGTAGCTTCCCAGACTAGTTTTCTTCTTATCTTTTCATCAATATTGGAGGGAGCTCCAGTTCTTGTTAATGTCACTGTTGTGCCATATTTTCTCCACTTGATGATGACTGTCTTCACTGTGTTCCATGGTATATCTAATGCAGTGGAAATTCTTTTGTACCCTTCTCCTAACTGATACCTTTTAACAATGAGATCCCTCTGATGCTTTGGAAGCTCTCTGTGGACCATGGCTTTTGTTGTGAGATGCGACTAAGAAAATGTCAGGAAAGACCAACTATAGCAGCTGAACTTTATTTGGGGTTAATTAGAGGCACTTTAAATGATGGCAGGTGTATGCTGACTCCTATTTAACACGATTTGGAATGTGATTGCTTAATTCTGAACACAGCTACATCCCCAGTTATAAGAGGGTGTGCAGACTTATAAAACCATATTATTTTATTTTTATATTTTTTCTTCCCTCTACCTAAAAGATTTCAGTTTGTTTTTCAATTGAGTCGTACAGTTTATAGGTCACATTAAAGGTGGAAAAAGTTCTGAAATGATTTATCTTTGTCTCATTTTTTTACAGCCCAGAAACCTGACATTTTAACAGGGGTGTGTAGACTTTTTATATCCACTTATATACTTTAATTTCTTCCTTATTTGGGAGGAGCACATATGTAGATATTATAACTTGCTTGAGCTTATTTCAATGCAGTAATTCAGACCCTACAATATTTTTTTTATAGTGAAATATCAGAGAGAGAGATCATCTTGGAGTATTTTGCTGTGTTTTTTATCTGATTGGATAGACATTGCAATTACAAGTTAAAGCCCCTATAGCTTGCAGACTGATGTTGGTCTTTAAATTGATATTTACAGTATCTGTGTATCTGTATTGCATAGAGACTACAGTTCAACTAATATTCTACTGCAGGATATTATAATAAAAATGCATCAGAAAATTGTCTGCTCAAACATTGAAGGCACAGGCGTGTAAATACATTGCACAAAGAGAAATAAAATAACTAAGCTTTGGTTGGTAGAATAAAACGCAGAGGAAAATGAAGGCACAGCTCACCACTCCAATTATTTGAAGGAGCCCGGTCATAATCGGCCCAGATGTCCTGAAGGAGAATGGGAAATGTCTAATGCTTGCACAGCATGGTACCAGGCACCAGTTTTCCTGGGTGAGGCTCAAGGTATATCTACTTTGCCTACACTTTGTCACAGACCCCTTTCCAGGTTGTGGATCCTTGTGCATTGAGCCACCATAGAGGACATATCACCCCATTGGAAACTGCGTAGGGGAATTATATTGCCACATGGGAAATGTCGGTGGGTGGGGGGGGGGGGTGGGTGAATGCTTCATATGGTCTTATGGCATATGTCTCTGCCTTATGCTGTATACTATATGTAATTCCCCAAGTAATATTACTGTCTTTTATTTTATGTTTAAACTTTAACTAAATGGTCATATAACAGTTAAACAAAATAGGTGTACAATGTAGACAGACAAGAACCAGTGATTGTATTGTGATCTGTTTTGTCCCATTGTTTGCCAGATAAGCAAATTACATCTCTGATAATATATTGTTGTAGCATAATTATTTGTAACAGGTCTGCTTTCTGTTAGAAGGTATGCACCTTCCTCCTTCCCTGCTAGGAAATAAAGTTTCCCGTTCATACAGCGTCATACTACTGGTACAGATTGCCTATGGTTTTGTGTTCTTCTGTGAGACATTGACTTTGGAGTCTGTTGGTTGAGTCTTGAAACTATAACGCCAGAGTTTCTTCTAGCTCTCTAGTAACCCTTTCCATAATGGTATGAAGTGTTGGAAAAATAGGTTGTAGTCTAGTTTTATTTAAATCAACACCATAGTCCTATTTATACTGTTCTGAAAAAATACACTTGAGAATAGGCCTTGGAAAAGTGGCAGCTAAAACTATACTTTTTTTATATGCTTAAAAGTTTTTTCCTATTTTCATGTAAATGGTATATGTTAATAAAGGGATTTAAATGCTCACGTTAGTGCTTATTAATTTATTTATTAACTGATTATTTTTTAGAATTATGCAGATCTGCTGCTCATTACCGCATATGTTGGGGAAGGGAGAGAATCTGCCAAGTGGGGCAGTCCTGACCGGACCTGATTGTTTATCTGCTTCCTTCACCACAGATACAGTTTTGTAGGACAATGGAAACTCCTCAGCCAAACACGACCTCCTGGCCTCATAAATAGCCAGCTTGGCTAAAGCCAGGAGTAGGTTGATGAGGAGATCCCTGGCCTTGTTGCCCCAGGACACTGGACATCATAAATGCAGCCATAACTGCAGGACGAGGCCCCTCAAGAGTGACAAGAGGGTCTGCAGTCTGGCACAACTAACAAAACTGTGTGTGGACTCTCCCTTGCCACAGAATGGACAAGTGGCTGGAGAGTCCATACAATTAGCCAGGTACTCTCTTATTCTCAGTGCACCATGTAGCACTCTCCAACTCAAGTCCCTGATGGATCTTGGAACCAAAGAGGCTCCTTCAACACAGTGCCAAGGATAGGCAACGATAAACCAGTCAGAGAAAGAGGTGAATCTTTTTGGAAACTACAATGCTAATTTAAAATGTCTATTTTAAAAGGTTTATTGAAATAATCTACTGTTTTTTTTTGCTAATCAGTAACTAAATAAACAAATGAAACCCTAATGTATGACCACGACAGTAGAGCTTTATTTTTGAACACTTAAGTTTGACACATAGAGTTAAAGACTTAGATGTAAAAAGCTTTCTGATTTGAACATGGCTTCATTTAGTATGATAAAGTAGTGCATGCACCTTTAAGTATCTCTGCCCACACAATATATCATCTCTTAAAGATGATGCAACTTGCAAATTAGAGCCTGAACCTTGCACTGCTCTAGTAATAAATCATGGCGGTAACATGCCGGGCATCGCAAAGTAAAAGCACACACTGGCTTCCTTCCTCAAACTCTCCATGGTGGGAAAATCGTTCCAGCCGTCCCAGGTGACTAGCTCAAGACAGTGATTCTTGGGCTGTTTTTGGCTGCTTGGCTAAGAGAAGCATCACTGTCAATATGATTAATTGGTTTTTATACAGGTAGGAGAGCAGCATGGGGAGGGGGGGAGTCTGGATGACTGGAAAACGTGTGAAAAAGGAAGAATGTCTGTTATATATGTCTCATATAAGGTACTTACATGCATCAGATCCAGAATACAAACTGATGTTGAATGTAACTAAATCTGACTGGCTGGAATCACACGTTGAATGAATTTAATAAATAGTTTTTGAAGCCAACACACTGCCAGACTGTCAAGGAAAATTATTTTTGAAAAAATCTTTTATTTAGATGATTTTGATTGTAACATGGAGAGCACATCTAAGTCAGTTTGTAGTCTCAGAGGGCGGGATACACTGTGGGGCTTACTCTGCCATGGAGTTCGATGGTCGAGGTTTTTTTGAAGAGGGAATTTTAACATTAATGAATACAAACCTTTATGTGTCCACTGTTGCTCCCACTGCATATGGGTATGGATTTTAACCCTTTATTAACCTTCAAGCCAACAGCAGCACAATGCAGAGATCTACAGAGCAGTGCATTGTTTTGTATTTTGCGCTGCCCCTCGTACCAAATCACACAGTTTAAATATTTATATACAAATATTTGTTTGTTTATATTTATGTAGATTATATGTGTGTACATATATATATATATATATATATATATATATATATATATATATATATATACAGCTATAGCTTAATGCTGTAGATAGGTTCCAAGCAATAGTGTGTTAAGCGAAACAGCTCTAAATGGGGCAGTTTAACATAGGGAAGGCAGGGGAAAAAACACACAATTGCAATTACATTTTTGTTTTGTTTTATATGAACTTCAAACAGCAAACATAACACTAACACAAACTGAACATTAGCAGAAATGTAAAGTTTACATTTGTCATGTTGAAGCTTCTGGGTCATCCTAAAAATTTTTTTTGAGAATCAGAGCATTAAAAGGGGATTTGGCAGCAAAAACAGCGTTATAGCGAGGCAGCGCGTTATACAGAGGCAGCGCGTTATACAGAGGCAGTGCATTATACAGGGAATTACAGGTCAAAATAGCGTTATATCGAAAATTCGCTAAAAAGGGGAAGCGTTAAGCAGGGTATAATTTTAATATAGAATAAATCACAGGCAAACCTGCTTTTAAAATTCCTTCCATGGCTCACAGATTAAATATTGTACACACACACACAACATCAGTTGAGCTGAGATTATATATATATATATATATATATATATATATATACAGTGAGGGGGAAAAGTATTTGTACCCCCTGCTGATTTTGAACGTTTGTCCACTGAAGAAATGATCTGTCTATAATTTTAATAGTAGGTGTATTTTAACAGTGAGAGACAGGAAAACAAAAAAAAGACAAACAATTAAAACGCATGTCAAAAGTTATAAATTGATTTGCAGGTCAATGAGGGAAATAAGTTTTTAAAAAAACAGGAAGAGAAAGACACCTATATATCCATACCTGTATACCATCCGTAGTTATAATAAACAGTAATGAACAAAATTATCTTAGTGAACTGACAAAAAAATAATTCAATAAAAACTCATAATTCATTCACAAAAATCAATCTGCAATACATATTCTAAAAACATAAAAAAATGAAACAAGGACAGTCACTGGTTATATGTATTATCTCGGTATCTTACTATCTGTACAATAATTTAAGCACAAATAGACAGTTTTTACCACCTATTAGGATAAAGCACCTGATCTAAATTTGGTGGTAGCGGACTAATCTACTAATCTAAATACACTGTCTAGGAAACGAAATTTAAAAGTGAAAAAAAAGAAAAAAAAGCTAAATAAACTATTACTGATGGTGGAACTGGGGAAGTTTTTGACCCCTTCGACTTAGTACTTGTTGGCAAAACCCTTGTTGGCAATCACAGAGGTCAGACGTTTCTTGTAGTTGGCTTCCAGGTTTGCACACATCTCAGGAGGGATTTTGACCCACTCCTCTTTGCAGATCTCTGCAAGTCATTAAGATTTTGGGCTGATGTTTGGTAACTCGAACCTTCAGCTCCCTCCATAGATTTTCTATGGGTTTAAGGTCTGGAGCCTGGCTAGGCCACTTCAGAATCTTAATGTGCTTCTTCTTGAGCCACTACTCTGTTGCCTTGGCTGTCTGTTTTGGGTCTTTGTCATTCTGCAATACCAATCCACAAACCATTTTCAATGCCCTGGCTGAGGGAAGGAGGTTCTCACCCAAGATTTGATGGTACATGGCCAGACCATTGGCCTTTTGGACATCTATTTGGTCTTGGCCATGGTTGAGAGTTTGGAATCTGATTGATTGCTTCTGTGGACAGGTGTCTTTTATACAGGAAACTGTTAAAATACAACTACCATTAAAATTATAGACTGATAATTTCTTTATCAGTGGACAAACATTCAAAATCAGCAGTGGATCAAATCCTTTTCCCCCCTCACTGCATATATATGTATGTATGTATGTATATATATATATATACTGTATACAGTATATGTGTGTATGTATATATATATATATATATATATATATATATATATATATATATATATATATTGTGACAGGGTTACTACCACTTGCGGGGACAGTGCCCTGTTTTAACCAACTCTTTAGCTTTATGGAGGAATGCACAGGAGGCTTTTCATTCCACACTTCATTTTATTAAGATCCAATCAGCACATGAAAATAACACGAACAGAAAAGAAATATAGTTTCCTTGCAGCTCTCATTATATACAGTCCCAATACTTAATACTGGCTTCTCTTGTTCAGCATTCCTTTCTTCAGGGGGTTCATTTGCCTGTAATCATAGGCCTCTATGTGTCTTTGAAGACTTCACCCTTTTCAGGGGTTTCACTTGCCTGTAATCTCAGGTCCCTCTCTCTCTGCAGCTTTTCCCCTCCTGGGTAATCACCTTTCTGTGGTCTCCTCATGGACTGCAACCTTTCCAGGCTCTCATATTGTGAGCATCTGCCTCTGCTCACAAACTCTAGCTCAGGCCTTTCTTTACTAGGGCCTGTGTATCCCAGGCACCTCTCTGTCTGCAGCTCCAAATCTCTGTCTCACAGCTGACAGGGACCACACGCATTTCTCCAAGGGAGCCTTTATAGCAGGAGTTAACTCTCTCACTCCTGGGGAGAAGTCTTGAAGAGCTCTCTTCTGACCCCTGGTGGCACTTCACCACAATATACATATATATATATATATATATATATATATATATATATATATATATATATATACACACACACACATGATATGTAGAGCAGAGAAGACCTGTATAGATTGCCAGGTCAATTCTGATAATCAGAAAGCATGGTTTTGTTTTTCCACCCTGTCAGACACCTCGAAGTGGTTATTTACTCTGCCTTATGGGAAATCCAACCCTATGCACTTCAGAGAAAAAGTATACCCAGTGCCGAACGTAGTGGACGGAAAGGGGGTTTGACCCTAGAGACAGGGGATGTAGTTTGAGTTGATTGGTAAGGGAGAGAGGATGAGTTTTATATAAAGGCAAAAGAAAGTAGCAGAATAACACAGCAGAGGGGAGCACATCAAAAGGAAAAGTCCCACCCACACTTTGGTGGGGGAAACAAAGGTGTTGGAAGACTATGGAAGAAATCATGATTGTCACAGCAATTGTCAGGAGTGCTTGCCCACAATTAACTTGTAAGGGATAAGTTAAGGAATTTATTGTCCTCTAGGGGCATGGGGTTCCCTGAGAGGTTGGACGGAGAAGAGTTGGCTATATATGTTTGGTTATCTACCTGTGTTACTTTAATAGAGAGCTGTGGCCTTTAACCAGCCATAACAAAATGTTATGTAGTTGGGAGAAAAGGGAGAGAAGGTCTTGTTTTTTTTTTGTATAAAGAGGAATTCCAGTTTTGCTGGTGCTAGGGTCAAAACACATGGCAAGCCATACGAATAGAACCGGCCTGTCACATAGACAAGGCTTAAATATAATCAAGTATTACCTTGGTTCACACTTGAAACCTAATTAAAGTGAGACAGATACAAATGTTGAGTTGTATGTTACAATTGAAGCCTTTTCCTGGAAACACCTTTTTTTCCCTATTTTCAGTTCAGGTTTATAAGAAAAGATTAAATCTACTTGTGGTGGGCCCAGCAGGCTAGTCTTATATTATGTGACCCATGGCTTAGGCTGGATCACACAGTTCATAGTTCTTGAAATACTGGATGTATAATCTGCAGCTGTGAGTCTCAAGCTGGGTAATTCAATAAAAGATGCTTCTTACACACAGCCATAAGACACTTTAGTTCTGTGTCAGTAATAAAGGATAAAAAAACTATGTACACTCAACTGGACACTATATTGAATCTATAATAACTTCCACACACAAGTCATCTATTATTACTATTTAACTCTTAACACTAACATGACATCAACAATTTGATTTCATCTTACAGAGTATTAATAAATATCAATACATTGCACTAGCTATTTTTCGCCATAAAATATTTTCTGAGCATTGTTTAAGTATCTCCTTCATGCAAATGTGCTGCTCAATATGATAATTTGGGTCTCAGAGTTGTTGATGAGGGTGGAGGAGGAGATCTAACTGCATGATAACATTATGGGCCACTGTCTTGGCCACCATAGAGACTCACAAGCAGACAAGGTGCCTAATTCAATTCAAAGGCCGCATGTCTGCAGGCCTGCTGAGGGCTACAATTCCGGTGCTATTCAATTGAGCAACGGTGCAAGTTACGGGCCGAGGCCTCAAGCCCGTAAACCCTGTTTTCACATGTAATGCTTCCTCGTATGCAATCCGATGAAGAGTGCCAAATTCAAGGCAGTAATCTGCAATCCCGTCACAAGTCAATTAACCAATAGGAACCGGAGAAAGCCAATTAACGCCCCGGAAACAGGTTTAAAAGGCCCAGAAAAACCTAATTCCTTGACTGTTCTGTAGCTGAGAAAGTCAGCACAGGGGTCTAGGCGTTGGGGCGTTTTGAGAGAGATATAGATAGAGAGAGACAGAGATTGAGACAGAGACTGAGAGAGAGAGATAGACAGAGAGAGAGATAGACAGAGAAAGAGATAGAGACTGCTAGAGAGAGAGAGAGAGTGCTAAAGAGAGAGAGAGAGAGTGCTAGAGCAGAGATAGAGATAGAGACAGAGAGATATAAACACCAAAGAAAGAGGAGAGGAGATTAAGGAGAGTGATGAGAGAGAGGGGAACACTGGAGGATGTGTAGGTATGGAAATAGGGGGTAAAGAAAGCAGATCAGGGAGAAGAGGTACAGGTGTAGGAGACCAGGAGTGGGGGAAGGATGTGCCCCCAGATGTAGGTACACAAGGTGTAGGAGCAGAAATTCAGGGGCCTGATCCCAGGGGGGGGGGGGCAGTAGTGGGGATGAGGGGATGAGGGGCAGGCCCCAGGGAAAGAACAGGGAGGCCAGGAACTCCAGGCACAGTTGGGAAGGCAAAAAGTTGTGCCAAAACAGAGGGCCCACAATTATTGCCCAGAGAAGACAGAAATCCTCCTTAGGGAAATCCTTGCCTGCCATAGCATCATACGTGGTGAGAGGGATGTGAGGGCTAGCGAGAAGACACATGCCTGGCATGAGGTTTCTGCAGCTGTTATGTCATTAGGGGTTGCAAACAGGGACGTGAAGTCTGTTAAACACCAATTTGATGACTGCCGGATAAAGGTGAAGAAGATGATGGCAGTGGAGGCAGGAGCAGCCCGTGCAAATGGTGGTGGCCCACCACTCAACATCCCATACTGTGGATGGGAGCGGGCTCTAAAGGAGTGGATGGAGCCAGTGGCAGTAGTGAGCCTTTCAGGACAGCTGCACACTGGCTTTCAGGAAACCTTGCAATGTGAGTATTATAGTCACCATCACACCATCATATGCACACACATGAACCTGACATACATAGATAACTGATATTCAATAGCACTGTAAGATCTCTGGTTATGACTACAGATAGTAGTAACCATGTACGTCCAGGAAGCAAACATATTATTATCATAATTGTTATTAATGAAATGTCTGTCCAATACCTGCAGTTAAACGGATTCTAAATAGCGGTTGCAAATACAGTTTGTGTTAGTGTTATGTTTGCTGTTTGTTTGAAGTTCATATAAAACAAAAAGTTTCAATTTCAATTGCAATTGTGTATTTTTTTTTTCATGAGTTACCCAATCCCTATCTTCCCCATGTTAAACTGCACCGTTTAGAGCTGTTTCACTTAAAACTGCTTGGAACCAAACACCAGTGTTAAATGAGGTATAGATGAAGATCAACATTGATGTTACATCCAAAAGAGAGTACATGTATGGGTGTGCTCTGGTCTCACCACAGCACATGCACAGTCCAACTTTGTCTGGTGACAGATCTCACAGCCCCTCAGAAGGCATCTGGAGGGACATCTTGCGGCACATCGGCATGGATTATGGAGTAATGCCACAGCTGACAGCTAAGCTTGAAATGCAGAATGATATTGCTACAGAGCATGTCAACAGCATCAGATCAATATATGGTAAGGTGAGGAGGCATAATTGGTGGATGGAGAGGTATGAGCATATGGCTCATAGGGACAGACAAGCCCAGACACATCACATGGCGTGGCTTGTGCAAACTGCTAAACAGCCACCCCATTGGACGCACCCCAATCCAGCACCTTCTGGCCGTGGTAGAGGGAGGAAGCACGCAGGCATGTAAGATGGGGGTCCAGTGCTCAGAAAGAGGAAGTAGGTGAGAACATCCCCTAGGTCAGTGGTTGTCAAACCTCTCCCCATGATCCACCAGACAGACCATGATTTAGGTGAAACACTATGTGAATACACATGTGAAGCAATTTGAGGCTTCATCACCTGTTAAATACTGTTTGCCTCACTTTTGGTTCCCACGTTGCACATAAATCATGGCCTGTCTGATGGCTCCTGAGGAGAGGATTGAGAACCACTGCCCTAAGTCCTCCTCATCATCCACACTCCTCAATGAATATTATTTTGTATTAATGTCGATATACACTGGCTACAGAGTGTGTGTGTACACGTATGGTTATGTTGAATATTTCTGCAAGTGATGTTCAATGTGGATTGCCGTTGAGATGAGATGTTGAGGTCAATCCAAAAAGTGTTCTGAATGATATCTTGTCTCTGTAGGTCTTAATAGCCCAATCTCACGACTATTAAGGAATGTTCCTCAATCTCCTCTTTCTGTGTCACAGATTCTGCTCATCAATTTCTGATTATTCCTTAATATCTGACAACACACTGTGTGTGGAATAGATCTGTATGACATTATCCATGATTATGTTCAGCATCTTATTTGAGCAGATATATACAAGTTTTAAGTGCTATGCACATGACTGGTTTCTTCAATTAATTGGAGTGATTTTTGATGATCTTTTTTTTCATCAGATTCCAGTTGCAGTGGTGTAGTGTCCATATGTGACCCAGGTAGGTGCTATGCATCACCATTATTCTAGTCTATGACATTACCCCCTTCAGGTATCCCCTTTTTCCCAAAAACAAGCCTCTTGTCCTCCCGAGATCTGCCCACACCCATGAAAAATGAATGCACAGTCTTGCACATTTCTGATTGTGCTCGGTGTATAAAATAAAGCTTTGTTGTATCGTTCTCCCAGTGTCAGTGTGTTTTCAATGGTTGGGGTTTTGGGACATCCACATACATCACATTTGTGTCACATTCGTATGTCTGTAAACTAATGAGCTGACGTTACTATGCAATAGATTAATACATATAGTATAATAATAATAATAATAGTAATAATACTATCATAAGATATCATATAATATTATATATCGACTATAATAATTGTCAAATATGCAAATGTGTCCGTCCCGCCAATGTTAAATTACAGTGCGATGAGCAGGCAAACTCGCAATTCCGACTACTCGCGATGAGTGCCGCAGGAAGTTAGGCTGCAATGAGCACCAAAGACGCTCTTTGCAGGCCTTGCGATGAGAAACGCAGGCACACTCGCAATTCAGACAACTACTTGAGGCTGCAATGAGTGCCGAAATGTACTCAGTGCAAAGCATGAAAGTGATGGGTTGGCCAAGGCCTGTAATGACGAAGGAGAGGCTCGCAATGGGCGCCAAAGTTGCTCATTTGAGGACCGCGATGAGCGAGGCCCGAAATTTAGAAGGCCTCGCATTGTGTGGCAAACAGCATTGCCAGTCTTAAAAATGTATTGCCATCATTTTTGACGGGCAAGTTGCTAGTAATATATAATAATAAAGGGTTAATACACATGCAGAGCCCAATTTGTGATACTGTGGAGTATCAACATTCCCCTGAAGGGCTGATAATAATATGACAGGTGATAATATAAATTGATTGATAGCAAAACACGTAATGGGATGTCACCAAATGATAATGGGTGTAAATCCTGGCACTTGGCCACCAGCAATAGCGTGGGACTTTCCAGGAAGGGCGTAACAGAGATTATCCATGATGGAGGTGAGCTGGCTTTTGCTCCACGTCCCTCTGTACAGACTCCACGTGATTTTGCGGCCCTTCCTGATAGGTTAGAGTAGATTAGTGTGGTGTATGTTCTCCTAGTCCCCTTCAGGATTGCTGAGTGGTGGGGGTGAAGGGGCTTGTGTACCTCAGTGAAGCTGTAAACTATAATATGTAGGGCCACTGTAGGTGGGCAGGTCATTGCAGAGAGGACAAATCACAGTCCACTGGAGAAGGAAACGGTGACCCACCCAGTATATTTTACATGCAAACCTTGTGGATACGCACAGATAGAGACATAACTAAGTGTGCTGCAGTCCATAGGAACACAGAGAGTCAGAGACAACCGATGGAATGAACAACCAAATCTAAAATGTTCCCCTGGTACTTGATGTATGTGATGTGGCAGTGTAATTTGGCCACTATTTGTTTTCCCACTGTAGATTTGATGAGTGAGATGTTTATGAGGTGATCTTTGTATTTTTTGGGTCCGCATTAGAGCCTCTGTGAGTGAGAAAGGGTTATTATGGCAGCCATTTTTATGTATTTGTGTTGCAGTTTAATGAGGTTGAGTGTATTTTACAGCTTTCAGCAACTTGCAGCATGAATTTTCATATTGGCATTTGCATGACCATTACAACATATGAGAAAATTTAAATTTAATTTTTTTAACTATTTGATACTTGGGAGTTGTTGTGTGAGTAATTATAATGCCTTCCATTGCTTTGGCCATATTTTAAAGTGCATTGGTGTGTTTGTAATATGTTTTGCAGTGTTCCAGACTAGTCTGTAAATTCTTTGCGGGTCCTATTTGGGACTCGTCAGTTTTGGGCTGCCATTTGCGGGCATAATTGCGTTTTCCGTCTTGAGGGATTTTTGCAATTGAATATCGATTTGCGATTTTAACGATCAGAACTCTTGCAGACCGGAAAGATCAAAGGCTTCAATAGGCTGTAAGTTCCAGGTTAAACAAGTGCAAGGATTTCAAGCCCATAACACGTAAGCCGATTTGGCTCGCAAAAAAACACCAATTGAATAGCAAATTAGCTTACAGGCTCCATTACGGGCTCTATGTGCCCTATTCTATTGGCTAAATTGTAAATTTCTAAACACTTAAAACCGCTCTTAAAAGTGCCCCATGTTCTATTAGCTTTTTGCAATCTGATCACAAGTTTCCCGCCCACAATAATTACGGCACAGCCAAAGATGTAAATTAGGCCTTAGAACTCCATTGGTTTTAGCATAGCTCAAAAATTATGAGCTCTAAATAATTAAACTTACACAAAATCGATATTCTATTAGACCCGTAGTGCTAGCTCGCAAATAAAGTCTGACCCGCAACTGAAAAAAGTATCAAGTTTCTGTCAAAAATATTACGAGTAATAAATAGGACTCACAAGGGCTTTTTCATACACTTATTAAAGTTGTAGCAGCAATTAAACACACAATACTGTACTTTAAAATCACAGGCATGGGACGAAAATATAATTGCACAACAGTCTCAAACCCACAAATATATATTTTAATATTATTTTTAACTGTTACTTCTGAGGAATATTGATCCCTGGACACAAGGGGTTAATACATATCATGAAACCCACATGGACTAGAACAGATGATCTAATGCATTTATAGATTACTTGATTGCGAGCCCGATTGGTAAATATTACTTATTGGCACTAATTAATTTGTAGCCTCTGATTGCAGGTTATGTGTAACTTCCATGTTTCACCGACGCCATGATGACGGTCTCATTTACTATTGGTTGTGTCTAAGAAGTAAATTACGGGTTTGACTAAATATTGTCAGTGTAACGGAGCAGGAACACGCAGTCCAAAATCTCCGCTGGTATACGATAAAATACCCACGAGGCACTACAGTCTCACCATCCCCGACCTCCCATATTGGACGACACACAATTTGGGAGTCAAATGAATACTGACTTTATTTTGTCATTGCAGAACTATATATACATCTCTTTGGCCACAGGCAATACACATGCCCATATTTGGCTACACACAATACACACAAAGAGAACAATAGGGGGGTCACACCTCCCTGGCAACTTTGATACAATCAGACACTGATTCAATTACACCTCTTTGTTCTTATCAGAGAATTAAAACACTTTGGAAAATGCAAGGATCCTTTACAACTTTCTTATCTCTTGAATCTCTGTAATAGGATTATCTATTAGCCTAGGTCTGCAAAAGTCTGGCTAATATTCTGCAGAGCATCAACCAGCATACATATTGTAGGATCATATTTTAACCAAGAATAATCATAAAACAGGGTAAAACAGTGATGGGTTCCGCTACACACCTCCCCCGTGACCATAAGCCGGCATACACGGTCTGATCCCAACGGATCGGCCTGGGGATGTCCGGACAAAAGTATTTGTTGGTCAATTCTCTAGTTTGACAACCCATTAGCATTACTGCAATTCACATTTACTCACATTTCCCATATCCCCAGATAGCTGGGATCTGAGCGCACAAAACCACCGAATAGCTCTCAGATCCTCTTCACACAGTTCAATTGCCATGTAGCTAAAGTCTTTCCCATAGTCTTTCATCATATGAATGGGCTCCATGGCATAGCTATCTGGGGTATCAACGCTCCCACAGGGCAAGTACAGAATGACCCCCCTGTATGTAAAGGGCCAGAATGAGTGACTTACACTCTGGTATGGCCGAACACTGGTTCCAAAGGGCAATATGTACCAGGGCCATAGTCGCAGGGCAGGAGGCTGGCAAACAGTCCTCTCCAAGCCAAAGTGGCGAAGGGCACTTCGTCACACATCTCCCCTTTGGGGGGAAGTCTAACCAGGCACCTGGATATTTCGCTGGGGTGATGGTGCAACACGCTGAGGGGACTTGAGGGGCAGAGGCCCGCGGCACTCTGCCCTGATGCCAGCTCTTCTGCTGGTATAACCTGCAGGACCTCCTGCTCTGTACCAGGGACAAAGGGAGGGCAGAGGCCGACTGCACTCTGCCCCGCTGTCAGCTCTTCTGCTGGGGTACTTGGGACATATTGCGGCTCAATAGCCAGGGAAACGTGGGGGTCAGTGGGGGTTAACATTTCCTCTGTTAACCCTGGGGCCACATTAGAAGTTAGCTGGGGAGGGGAGTTTGTACTTACCCCCTCCTCCGGTTGTCCCAGTGACGGTAGTTGGGGATCTGGACAAGCTGTGGGCGCAGAGACCACGGTCCCATCTGCGCCGTCTGGGAGATTGGTGTCTCCCCTGGTTAGGGTAAACTGTCGCTGGGGGGGAAGGATGACACCTTCTGCCCCCTGTGTTTCACACTGCCACTGGGGGGGAAGGACGACACCTTTGGCCCCCTGGAGTACCCACTGACGCTGTGGAGGAAGGTCGACACCTTCTGCTCCCTGGGGTACACACTGCCGCTGGGGGGGAAGGACGACACCTTCTGCCCCCTGGGGTTCACACTGCCGCTGAGGGGGAAGGACGACACCTTCTGCCCCCTGGGGTTCACACTGCCGCTGTGGAGGAAGGTTGACACCTTCTGCTCCCTGGGGTACACACTGCCGCTGGGGGGAAAGGACGACACCTTCTGCCCCCTGGGGTTCACACTGCCGCTGGGGGGGAAGGACGACACCTTCTGCCCCCTGGGGTTCACACTGCCGCTGGGGGGAAAGGACGACACCTTCTGCCCCCTGGGGTTCACACTGCCGCTGGGGGGAAAGGACGACACCTTCTGCCCCCTGGGGTTCACACTGCCGCTGAGGGGGAAGGACGACACCTTCTGCCCCCTGGGGTTCACACTGCCGCTGGGGGGAAAGGACGGCACCTTCTGCCCCCTGGGGTTCACACTGCCGCTGAGGGGGAAGGACGACACCTTCTGCCCCCTGGGGTTCACACTGCCGCTGGGGGGAAAGGACGACACCTTCTGCCCCCTGGAGGGCCGGTAGAGAGACCTCGGTCCCATCTCTACCTGCCATCTGGAGGTCATCCCAGGACCAGTCAATGAAGTCTGGTTCTGCTTGTCGAGTAGGTTGGGGCTGCACAAGGCTGAGCAGGTGTTGGTAGTCCTGCTCCAGCTCCCACTCTCTCGTTACCAGGTGGGTCATGTCTTTGCTCACCTCGCCTTCGTCATCCCAGACATACATGCCCATCCGGTAGTCGTAGATGTCCCAAAACCTAGACCCCTCCGTGCTGCCAAGATCAATATCGTCCTCCAAGGCATCCCATAATAAACCCGGGCCATCATAATCATCCCCCTCCGGTAAGTCGTGTTCAGCCGTCCAGGGGGTAAGTCGAACGGTATACCACCAGAGGGCCTGGTATGCGTTGTCTAGCCAGATCTCTCGCCATACCAGGGTCTCTAGTCTTGTCACCCACTCATCCAGGGGCTGCTCTCCCAATAGATACATCCGCATCGCCACACGCTTCTGTAGCCGCTGCTCATCACTGGGGAGACTCTCACCTCGCCGCCATTGGGCATCTTGCAGGGCATCATACCAGAGTTCCATTCTGTCTGTCTCCCTGTAGTCTGCGGCCTCCTTCTCATCCTCATCATGGAACGCTGTCCAAAAACTAGCCGGTTCCATCCTGCTGTAGCCAGGGGCGCTGTACGGATACTAGCGTTGCCCTCAATTTGTACTCCACGGAATGGTGTCTCCTGTAGCTGTCCTTCTGACCGTGGGAACAATTCCACCACTTGCCAACAAATGTAACGGAGCAGGAACACGCAGTCCAAAATCTCCGCTGGTATACGATAAAATACCCACGAGGCACTACAGTCTCACCATCCCCGACCTCCCATATTGGACGACACACAATTTGGGAGTCAAATGAATACTGACTTTATTTTGTCATTGCAGAACTATATATACATCTCTTTGGCCACAGGCAATACACATGCCCATATTTGGCTACACACAATACACACAAAGAGAACAATAGGGGGGTCACACCTCCCTGGCAACTTTGATACAATCAGACACTGATTCAATTACACCTCTTTGTTCTTATCAGAGAATTAAAACACTTTGGAAAATGCAAGGATCCTTTACAACTTTCTTATCTCTTGAATCTCTGTAATAGGATTATCTATTAGCCTAGGTCTGCAAAAGTCTGGCTAATATTCTGCAGAGCATCAACCAGCATACATATTGTAGGATCATATTTTAACCAAGAATAATCATAAAACAGGGTAAAACAGTGATGGGTTCCGCTACAGTCAGATCATATGATCACGCCCCTTATATCAGAATTAAGAAGGCAGGATTTACGAGATTAAGCTTAAGGACATAACCTGCTAGTTTGAGTCAGTAGAATACATCTAAACATTTAAAGAAAAAAACACCCACAGCCAAAATTATGGGTTAGAGGCATTTGCCGGCTTCTAATAGAATAGAGCCCAATATTACTAACTAGCACAATACAAAAAATGTCTAAAACAATTTATAGCCTGTTTTCATAATCTTCAACAATAACCTGGTGGAGTCTCATAAAGAGTGAGCATTATTGACATGGAAATATGATAAACTATTTACTTGTAATTAACACAAGACCTAATGGTGGAGACATCACTGTATGTGTACATTTATAAAATGTATACATTTATGCAAATAGCATCATGTGTTTTATTTAGATATACAAACATCACTATTGGAGTGTTTGTAGATAAAAATATAAATGTATTTGTGGAAATATCAGAGTGTTTGTGAGCTGATAGAAATATTTTGTATGTATAGAGAAAAAATATATGTGTGTGGATACTCGAAATACATCAGCATGTGTAGCTATTTCTATACACAATGCAAAGATAATTATTTGTGTATACTCAGAGGCATTTTCAATTTGTACACGCAATGATATTGAACACACAATACTTTATGTACAACATGATAACGACCCCAAACCCACCTCCAAGTCACCACTGCCTTGCTAAAGAAGCTGAAGGTAAAGGTGATGGACTGGCCAAGCATGTCTCCAGACCTAAACCCTAAACCCTTGAGCATCTGTGGGGCATCCTCAAATGGAAGGTGGGGGAGTGCAAGGTCTCTAACATCCACCAGCTCCGTGATGTCATCATGGAGGAGTGGAAGAGGACTCCAGTGGCAACCTGTGAAGCTCTGGTGAACTCCATGCCCATGGAGGGTTAAGGCAGTGCTGGAAAATAATGGTGGCCACACAAAATATTGGCACTTTGGGCCCAATTTGGACATTTCCACTTAGCGGTGTACTCACCTTTGTTGCCAACGGTTTAGACATTAATGTCTGTGTGTTGAGTTATTTTGTGGGGACAGAAAATTTACACTGTTATACATGCTGTGCACTTACTACTTTACATTGTAGCAGAGAGTCATTTCTTCAGTGTTGTCACACGAAAAGATATAATAAAATATTTATAAAAATGTGAGGGGTGTACTCACTTTTGTGAGATACTGGCTATATATATATCAATATATATATATATATATATATATATATATATATATATATATATATATACCGTATCGGTCCGAATATAAGCCGCACCCGCATATAAGCCGCAGCTGTGAAATTCAAGGGAAAAAAATAATAAAAGATAGTACTTGTATATAAGCCTCACCCTTAAAATTGGAGCGAAAAAGACTCTCTCCAAGTGATCAGCCATTGCAAGAAACAGGCTTTCTAATTAGCACTGTAGCTTTTTTTGCAGGTTACAGGCCCTACAGGATGTAAGAATCACTAAAACCGTAAATCGCTATTCAATTGCTAAGATACCGCAGTCTCAAGCACGCAAATCAGCACTCTTAACTAGCAATCGCGCAAATCGGCAGTAATTTTACGTTCGCGAATATAAGCCGCACACGTATCCCGCAAGCTCGCAAATCGCCAGTATTTTTTTTTACGGTCGCGAATATAAGCCGTACCCGTAACTCGCAGACTCAAAAAACGGAAAAAAGATGCGGCTTATGTTCGGACCAATAAGTTATATATATATATATATATATATATATATATATATATATATATATATATATATATATACATATATTCATAAAATTATTAATTCATGAGGAATTCAGTATTGTTTGCACTGCATTTTTATACAAATGAGTGTCTTCTAAATACTTATTAGCTGCTCTGATGAGTTCATTAGAATCACAAAGTGCGTGTCTATGATTAAAAAACAATGTCCCCCAATATTTTCAAGGAACTTGGTCCCCTCCCTCTCCCTTTCCAAAAAAGTCTGAGCTTTAAGTTTGCACATTGAGTCTCACATTAGCACAAAAGAGTCAAGAACAATGCTGTAAATCTCAGAGATGAGTAAAAATGGCTAGTACAATGTACAGGTAACTTTTAGTGATCTTTAAGATGTATTCAAATTCCTGTTGGGGTGGCAGTGTCCTTTTAATGATTTTAAGCATGCCTAGGATACCCGGAGGGTTAATTAGTCAGAAACAAAGTGATTCTAAAATCTGATCGCTTAAATAGTCACATTATCTACCTCCAAATCTATTCATCTTCTATATTACCACTGGTACCCAGGAAATGTTATATTACCAAGAATATTGTCCCCAGTTACGCCCAAGATAAAACATTACAACGCGCCCTTTGTATTGATGTATTCTTCAATATGTATTTGGGCGAGCCACCGTAACAAAACATTTCTCTGAAACTTACCTTTCTCCATATATTATTTGCCTTTTTCCCCCAGCTGAAAGGAAGAATAAACTTTCTCTTTCATAAAAAGAGATGTCTTCAAACCAGCAATATTATCTCAATCCCAGGGGCAGCCTTTACCTTCCAGAGCATGACAGCTTCATCACAGCTCTCAAATTGCATTTTTTTCCTCGGCTGAAGTTACTGCTGCCTCTAATTGGAATCCAGGTACCTTCAGTTCTTAGCTGGAGAGCCATCACTGGAAAAGTTTACATTGCTGACCCCTCTAGAGAAACTTTTCACTGACACTCTTTGTTTTTCAAACTGTAAAAAATGTTATAAGCTTGGTAAGCCGAGCGGGAAAGGAACGCGTGCGCTGCGAAAACACTATCCACTCAGCAAACCTGCAAACAGGTTTTTAATAATGGAGTTTAGGTTCACAAACATATCGGGCTGATATTCTGATCTGTATATATATATATATATATATGTCTGTGTGTGTGTATATATATATATATATATATATATATATATAGTAAATAAATAGTACATCTGTGTTCACATTTGAATGTCTAAAACAAGTTAAAAAACCTGTTTCCAGCTCAGAATTCCGTGAAAAATAGTTTCTACACTGCATTCTGGGAATCTGAGCTGGGACATCCAAATGTCTCGCTCTTCAATCCATAGCCATTTTCAAACATGGCTTCCTTTGAACTTATGCCTGCTGTATTACACAGCTTTAATGCAAAGACAAGGTTGGATTAAACACAAGGGCCTCATTCAATTGCAATTTGGCCAATTGAATAGGGCTCTAAATAAGCACATAACATATTTTTTTAAAGAAGTTTTTAGTTAGTAAGCATCTATCCAAAAGCAAGGTTTTCACTAACTAAAAACTTCTTTAAAAAAATATGTTATGTGCTTATTTAGAGTCCTATTCAATTGGCCAAGCTGAGTATCCTATCAATATACAGTATGTATATATATATATATATATATATATATATATATATATACATATATATATACATATTTATTTATTTATACCCTCCAGTCTAAGGTGTTCATTATTTGTTGCTATGTACTTAACCTCTGTACAGCGCTACGGAATATGTTGGCACCTTACAAATAAAGATTATAATAATAATATTTATTTATTTATACACACATATACTTAAAGGAGGTCCCATGGTTACATCCTGACTTACAGACAACTCATACTTAAGAAAAGGCTCCCAAGGCTTTTTGTATCCGTTTGTTTTTATGTTCTGTTTGTTTGACTTTAAAAGAAAGATTACAATAGTTTATGTAAATTGTTATTACAGTACAGGGGTATTATTATTATTATTATGGTATTAACAAATATGAGCCGAGTTACATACAAATCGGACCTAAAGACGTTCTCAGGAACATATCTTGTCTTGTCTGTAACACAGGGAATTCCTATCTATCTATCTATCTATCTATATATATATATATATATATATATATATATATATATATATATATAAATAGTACATTTGTGCTCACATTTGAGCGGCTAAAATAAGTTGAAAGACTTATTTTCTGCTGAGAATTATACAAAATACAGTTTTTACACTGCACTCTGGGAACCTTGGCAGGGACACGCAAATGTGCCCACAAAGGCTTTGCTCTTTAATAATATTTTATCTTGCAATTGTGAGCAGAAAATAAGTCTTTGAATTTATTTTAGATGTTCAAATGTAAGTACAAATGTAGTATTTATCTTTTTATTTACTATACCACTTTATGGTGGAGGGCTTTGATCGCTCTTTTGAAGCCTGGTAATGCTATTTGCCACACAATGCGAGGCTCTGCGCCTCTAAGTTGCGGGCCTCGCAATGAGCACATTTGTAAAGCTTTGCCAGCCTCTCCCACAGTCTACTTTACGGGCCTCACGATGAGCGCCTTTGGCAGGCCTTGGCCAACCCACCACTTTCATGCCTTGCAATGGGCACCATCGGTGCTCATTGAGAGCCCCCCCCCCCCCCTATTGTGAGTCCATTCCTCTACTTTATGGGCCTCATTGCGGACATTGTTCAACTCTCAACAATCGGCCCTTGCAATGAGCGCCTTTGGTGCTCATTTCATGGTCAGCAATGAGCGCCACTCTCTGACCCATTCTCTCCCTCCCGCTGTTTCTTTGCCCCCTCTCTCTGCCCTGTGGCTTTTTATTCCCATATTTCCCTCCCCTGTGTCTCTTTCCACCCTCTCCTCCCTCTCCCTCCTCTGTACTCTATGGGTCTGAAACCATTTGTGGACTTGGGAAATGTATCTGATTTATGGGCTTGAAAAAAAATTATGGGTTTACGGCCACCATTTTTCTTCTCGCTTAGCCTTTTTCAGACCTCCAAAAAACGCAAATTAAATAGTAAATTAACTTGCAACCTCACTTACTGGCTCCCTGCCTCTCCCCCTGTGCTGTGTGTGAGGTTGTCAGTTAATTTTGTAATCAATTGGCATCTTTTGGTTTTATGCTGCTCTAGGCCATTCAGATTTGTGAGCCACACTTGCAACTGCTCCTTTCCCCTTTTTATGTCTCAAATAATTATGTTTATATGAGTTGTATATATGTATGTATATACATGTTATGTCAGAAAGTGCCATGTATATTTACAGACAGAAATCTAACTGCATATAGACATTTCTGTGTATATACAGACATATTTCAATGTACTGCACTGCATATTCAGACAGCCTGCTGCCCCCTGAAAATGTTTTGCCCTAGGCCTGGTCCTCATGGGCCTAGGCAGAAGTGCACCACTATTTTCACAGACTCTACCACTGCTAAGAGCCTAAATTAGGAAAAATATCAAGTTAATTACATTCTATTTGATTTTCTTTTTAAATAAAATAATAAACAAATGTAGTTTACATGGCCTATCAAGTTATTATGAATTAAACAGACCATGAATGATTAGAAGAAAAAAATATATATTATTTAATAAAAAATAAAAATAAAAAACCTAAAGGATCAACAAAATGAAAAAGAAAAATAAGAAAAACAAATCAAGATTACAATAGTAAATATACAATAACAACAACACAAACAGAATTAGGCACAATATTCCAAATATATAAGAACAAATATAAAATGTAATCCTAATGTGAAAATATAATGTAATTACTAAAGTATAATTGATCAAACTATGGGCTGTATGCAGTGATGTCGCGAACATACCATTTTC
Organism: Discoglossus pictus; assembly: GCA_027410445.1. Classification (NCBI taxonomy): domain Eukaryota; kingdom Metazoa; phylum Chordata; class Amphibia; order Anura; family Alytidae; genus Discoglossus; species Discoglossus pictus. Next base: position 53,435,381 of record CM050175.1, read on the forward strand.
GGTTCTCGAACTGCGAACGCGAACCGCCGCAAACGTTCGCGAACCGGCGAACCCGGCGAACCACCATAGACTTCAATGGGCAGGCGGATTTTAAAACACACAGGGACTCTTTCTGGCCACAATAGTGATGGAAAAGTTGTTTTAAGGGGACTAACACCTGGACTGTGGCATGCCGGAGGGGGATCCATGTCAAAACTCCCACGGAAAATTACATAGTTGATGCAGAGTCTGGTTTTAATCCATAAAGGGCATAAATAACCTAACATCCCCGCCAGGGGTGTTAGGGATAAGTGTGAGGTGTGTTAGGGTTAGGTGTTAGGGTTAGGTGTTAGGGTGAGGGATGTTAGGGTTAGGTGTTAGGGATAAGTGTGAGGGGTGTTAGGGTTAGGTGTTAGGGTGAGGGTTGTTAGGAATAACTGCGATGGGTGTTAGGGTAAGGGCTGTTAGTGATAAGTGTGAGGGGGTATTAGGGTTAGGTGTTAGGGTGAGGGGTGTTATGGATAAGTGTGATGGGTGTTAGGGTAAGGGATTTTAGGGTTAGGTGTTAGGGTAAGGGCTGTTAGGGATAAGTGTTAGGGGGTATTATGGTTAGGTGTTAGGGTGAGGGGTGTTAGGGATAAGTGTGAGGGGTGTTAGGGTTAGGTGTTAGGGTGAGGGGTGTTAGGGATAAGTGTAAGGGGTGTTAGGGTTAGGTGTTAGGGTGAGAGATGTTAGGGTTAGGTGTTAGGGATAAGTGTGAGGTGTGTTAGGGTTAGGGATAAGGGTGAGGGGTGTTAGGGTTAGGGTGAGGGGTGTTAGGGATAAGTGTAAGGGGTTGTAACGGATCTACTGGCACCCCGACCGGGTACCTCCGTTGATAGACGCGTCCTAGTTTGCGCCGAGGCCTACAAGCACCGCACCGGACACCTCAACCACCACAGACTCCACAACCGCCGTAGTTTAGCTGGAGCCGCGCCGTCTTCCTTCCACCCTGTATGAATCTCCAGCATCTAGGACCGTGTGGGGAAGACCTCTCCTCCAAGGAGGACACATCAGGAACAAGTGTTCAGTAGTTACAGCTCAAGGGAGTATGCAAAAGCATAGCAATCCCCAGTATGATAGAGCCATCCCCTCCAATAACGAGATGAGACTACGTTTTGAAGGGTCAAGAAGAACTGAAACTTTAATGACAGGGGATCTCCTTTTATGCAATGGTGCCCTCTGAAGGGCTACACCCACATAATTATCACAGCCAATTATATACATGGTTCAACCCCCACGTCTCCTCCCCTCAGATAACAGGTAACACAATTAAAACAGACACAATTTTAACCACATTCTGGATGTACCCCAAAAACAGGGGGTACACCTTTAAGTCCAGCACCGTTCAATAGCTCTCACCCAGGGGAACACCATTTTAAAAAATGGCATGAATCAGACCAGGGGTTCAAAAGTTAGTAAAAGTTTGTTTTTAACATAACACACAGACATTTCACATATCCCCCACACAATACACATATAGGACAATAGGTGTGGTCACCCCTCCCCGAGGCAACTTGATATAATCAGACATTAATTAGATCATCCTTCTTTGTTCTTATCTGAGAATGAAAACACTTTATACAATCGACTCCCTTATCTTTTACAGGATTATCTCTCCTGCCAAGGTCTGCACTAGCCTGGGGCCAATATTCTGCAGATCATAAACCAACATACATACAGTATATTACTAGGATCATATTTTAACCAAGAATTAAATAACAATTAAACAGGGTAAAACAGTGATGGGTTCCGTTACAGCTGGGATCTGAGCGCACAAAACTACCGAATAGCGCTCAGATCATCTTCACACAGTTCAATTGCCATGGAGCTATCATTATATGAATGGGCTCCATGGCATAGCTATCTGTGGTATCATGGTTCACACAGGGCAAGTACCGAATGACCCCCCTGTATGTAAAGGGCCAGAATGAGTGACATACACTCTGGTATGGCCGAATACTGTGTTTAAAGGGCAATATGTCCCCGGGCCATAGTCGCAGGGCAGGAGGCTGGCAAACAGTCCTCTCCAAGATAAGTGTGAGGGGTGTTAGTGTAAGGGGTGTTAGGGATAAGTGTGAGGGTGTTAGGGTTAGGTGTTAGGGTGAGGGGTGTTAGGGATAAGTGTAAGGGGTGTTAGGATTAGGTGTTAGGGTGAGGGATGTTAGGGTTAGGTGTTAGGGATAAGTGTGAAGGGTGTTAGGGTTTGGGTAAGGGGTGTTAGGGATAAGTGTGAGGAGTGTTAGGGTTAGGTGTTAGGGTGAGGGATGTTAGGGTTAGGTGTTAGGGATAAGTGTGAGGGGTGTTAGGGTTAGGGTAAGGGGTGTTAGGGATAAGTGTGAGGGGTGTTAGGGTTAGGGTGATGGGTGTTAAGGATAAGTGTAAAGGGTGTTAGGGATAAGTGTGAGGGGTGTTAGGGTTAGGTGTTAGGGTGAGGGGTGTTAGGGATAAGTGTGGGGGGTGTTAGGGTGAGGGATGTTAGGGTTAGGTGTTAGGGATAAGTGTGAGGGGTGTTAGGGTTAGGGTGAGGGGTGTTAGGGATAAGTGTGAGGGGTGTTAGGGTTAGGAGTTAGGGTGAGGGGTGTTAGGGATAAGTGTGAGGGGTGTTAGTGTAAGGTGTGTTAGGGTTAGGTGTTAGGGTGAGGGATGTTAGAGTTAGGTGTTAGGGATAAGTGTGAGGGGGTTAGGGTGAGGGATGTTAGAGTTAGGTGTTAGGGATAAGTGTGAGGGGGTTAGGGTGAGGGTAAGGATTGTTAGGGATAAGTGTGAGGGGTGTTAGGGTTAGGGTGAGGGGTGTTAGGGATAAGTGTGAGGGGTGTTAGGGTTAGGGTAAGGGGTGTTAGGGTTAGGTGTTAGGGTGAGGGATGTTAGAGTTAAGTGTTAGGGATAAGTGTGAGGGGGTTAGGGTTAGGGTAAGGGTTGTTAGGGATAAGTGTGAGGGGTGTTAGGGTTAGGGTGAGGGGTGTTAGGGATAAGTGTGAGGGGTGTTAGGGTTAGGGTAAGGGGTGTTAGGGTTAGGTGTTAGGGTGAGGGATGTTAGGGTTAGGTGTTAGGGATAAGTCTAGGGGTGTTAGGGTTAGGGTAAGGGGTTTTAGGAATAAGTGTGAGGGGTGTTAGGGTTAGGTGTTAGGGTGAGGGGTGTTAGGGATAAGTGTGAGGGGTGTTAGTGTAAGGGGTGTTAGGGATAAGTGTAAGGGGTGTTAGGGTTAGGTGTTAGGGTGAGGGATGTTAGAGTTAGGTGTTAGGGATAAGTGTGAGGGGGTTAGGGCTAGGGTAAGGGTTGTTAGGGATAAGTGTGAGGGGTGTTAGGGTTAGGGTGAGGGGTGTTAGGGATAAGTGTGAGGGGTGTTAGGGTTAGGTGTTAGGGTGAGGGGTATTAGGGATAAGTGTGATGGGTGTTAGGGTTAGGTGTTGGGTGAGGGATGTTAGGGTTAGGTGTGAGGGGTGTTAGGGTTAGGCTAAGGGGTGTTAGGGATAAGTGTGAGGGGTGTTAGGGATAAGTGTGAGGGGTGTTACGGTTAGGGTGAGGGGTGTTACGGTTAGGGTGAGGGGTGTTAGGGATAAGTGTGAGGGGTGTTAGGGTTAGGTGTTAGGGTGAGGGGTGTTAGGGATAGGTGTAAGGGGTGTTAGGGTTAGATGTTAGGGTGAGGGATGTTAGGGTTAGGTGTTAGGGATAAGTGTGAGGGGTGTTAGGGTTAGGTGTTAGGGTGAGGGGTGTTAGGGATAAGTGTGAGGGGTGTTAGTGTAAAGGGTGTTAGGGATAAGTGTGAGGGGTGTTAGGGTTAGGTGTTAGGGTGAGGGGTGTTAGGGATAAGTGTGGGGGGTGTTAGGGTGAGGGATGTTAGGGTTAGGTGTTAGGGATAAGTGTGAGGGGTTTTAGGGTTAGGGTGAGGGGTGTTAGGGATTAGTGTAAGGGGTGTTAGGGTTAGGAGTTAGGGTGAGGGGTGTTAAGGATAAGTGTGATGGGTGTTAGGGTAAGGGATGTTAGGGTTAGGTGTTAGGGTAAGGGGTGTTAGGGATAAGTGTGAGGGGGTATTAGTGTTAGGTGTTAGGGTGAGGGGTGTTAGGGTGAGGCATGTTAGGAATAAGTGTGAGGGGTGTTAGGTCTTAGGGATAAGTGTGAGGGGTGTTAGGGTTAGGTGTTAGGTTGATGGAAGTTATGGATAAGTGTGAGGGGTGTAAGGGTTAGGTGTTAGGGTGAGGGGTGTTAGGGTTAGGTGTTAGGGATAAGTGTGAGGGGTGTTAGGGTTAGGATAAGGGGTGTTAGGGATAAGTGTGAGGGGTGTTAGGGTTAGGGTGAGGGGTGTTAGGGATAAGTGGGAGGGGTGTTAGGGTTAGGTGTTAGGGTGAGGGGTGTTAGGGATAAGTGTGATGGGTGTTAGGGTTAGGTGTTGGGTGAGGGATGTTAGGGTTAGGTGTTAGGGATAAGTGTGAGCGGTGTTAGGGTTAGGGTAAGGGGTGTTAGGGATAAGTGTGAGGGGTGTTAGGGTTAGGGTGAGGGGTGTTAGGGATAAGTGTGAGGGGTGTTAGGGTTAGGTGTTAGGGTGAGGGGTGTTAGGGATAGGTGTAAGGGGTGTTATGGTTAGGTGTTAGGTTGAGGGATGTTAGGGTTAGGTGTTAGGTTGAGGGATGTTAGGGTTAGTTGTTAGGGATAAGTGTGAGGGGTGTTAGGGTTAGGGTAAGGGGTGTTAGGGATAAGTGTGAGGGGTGTTAGGGTTAGGTGTTAGGGTGAGGGGTGTTAGGGATAAGTATGAGGAGTGTTAGTGTAAAGGGTGTTAGGGATAAGTGTGAGGGGTGTTAGGGTTAGGTGTTAGGGTGAGGGGTGTTAGGGATAAGTGTGGGGGGTGTTAGGGTGAGGGATGTTAGGGTTAGGTGTTAGGGATAAGTGTGAGGGGTGTTAGGGTTAGGGTGAGGGGTGTTAGGGATAAGTGTGAGGGGTGTTAGGGTTAGGAGTTAGGGTGAGGGGTGTTAGGGATAAGTGTGATGGGTGTTAGGGTAAGGGGTGTTAGGGTTAGGTGTTAGGGTAAGGGGTGTTAGGGATAGGCGTAAGGGGTGTTAGGGTTAGGTGTTAGGGTGAGGGATGTTAGGGTTAGGTGTTAGGGATAAGTGTGAGGGGTGTTAAGGTTAGGGTAAGGGGTGTTAGGGATAAGTGTGAGGGGTGTTAGGGTTAGGTGTTAGGGTGAGGGGTGTTAGGGATAAGTGTGAGGGGTGTTAGTGTAAAGGGTGTTAGGGATAAGTGTGAGGGGTGTTAGGGTTAGGTGTTAGGGTGAGGGGTGTTAGGGATAAGTGTGGGGGGTGTTAGGGTGAGGGATGTTAGGGTTAGGTGTTAGGGATAAGTGTGAGGGGTGTTAGGGTTAGGGTGAGGGGTGTTAGGGTTAGGAGTTAGGGTGAGGGGTGTTAGGGATAAGTGTGATGGGTGTTAGGGTAAGGGATGTTAGGGTTAGGTGTTAGGGTAAGGGGTGTTAGGAATAAGTGTGAGGGGGTATTAGTGTTAGGTGTTAGGGTGAGGGGTGTTAGGGTGAGGCATGTTAGGAATAAGTGTGAGGGGTGTTAGGTCTTAGGGATAAGTGTGAGGGGTGTTAGGGTTAGGTGTTAGGTTGATGGGAGTTATAGATAAGTGTGAGGGGTGTTAGGGTTAGGTGTTAGGGTGAGGGGTGTTAGGGATAAGTTTGAGGGGTGTTAGGGTTAGGTGTTAGGGTGAGGGGTGTTAGGGATAAGTGTGATGGGTGTTAGGGTTAGGTGTTGGGTGAGGGATGTTAGGGTTAGGTGTTAGTGATAAGTGTGAGGGGTGTTAGGGTTAGGGTAAGGGGTGTTAGGGATAAGTGTGAGGGGGTATTAGTGTTAGGTGTTAGGGTGAGGGGTGTTAGGGTTAGGCATGTTAGGAATAAGTGTAAGGGGTGTTAGGTCTTACGGATAAGTGTGAGGGGTGTTAGGGTTAGGTGTTAGGTTGATGGGAGTTATGGATAAGTGTGAGGGGTGTTAGGGTTGGGTGCTAAGGTGAGGGGAGGATGATGATAAGGGGGGGAAGAGACACAGGGGTGTCCTTGCAGCAGAGATCAAAAGAGTCCTTCAGGACTGTATTGCACACTGTGTACAGTAGCCTAGCTATGGTTTTCCCTATTGATGCAGTATCACCTACACTCAGCCTCCTCTCAGTAAGACTGCAAGTTAGTTATGATTCCAAATTGGCTGCTGTCCATGAGTTAGAAGGGTCTGGAAGGCAGGGTATGATGCTGATTGGCTGGAATGTGTCTGCTGACTGTGAGTTGCAGGGTTAAAATTTGCTCAATGATAAAGTATAGGGGGCGGATCGAACATTGCATATGTGCGCAGTTCGCCGCGAACGCGAACATGCTATGTTCGCCAGGAGCAGTCCGCCGGCGAACTATTCGCGACATCTCTAGCTGTATGCTAATCCCTGAAAAAACAATAGCAAGTGCCGTAGTGGCACAACAATTTCTACTAGTTATCTTAATCATCCATCCCTAAAGCATTGAGAGCACTGTGAACGAGTGAACTTCACAACAACAACTTCTCAGAGTGAGCTTAAAAACAAAGCCGAAAACCAAATCATAAATCTCCATTGAGTTTTGCACCGACAATAAAATACGAGTTACTCTGTTACACTTTGACATCCAAACCCTATGCAAATAAGATTTTACAGATCACTCACAAATCAGGACACTGCCGTAACTGCAAAAAGCAGAAGAGAGATTTACGTGTACCAAAGACCATTTGAAAGCATTTTTCAAACCCTTGTTGAGGCTCCTGGAAGCATTAAAAGTGACACTATAGCACAAAAAGCAGTACAAAATAATGAAATGTCACCATTATTTGGCACTTAACAGTCCAATATCAACATTTGTAATTAAATATTATAATAGGTTAGTGGTAAGCCTGTTTTATAATACAAAATCTAGTGTAACACACAACCCAGTACTCAAGGGGTTAATAAACATCACAAAACCATGTTGCCTGGGAACAAACACTCTAATGCACTGTCTATAAATATATCATATTTTAAAATCAAATAAACACATTTTTATTTATTGAAGCTATAAATACAATTGTTACATATTTTTAATATTAAAATATATTAATAAAGAAAACAATAACTTTATATATCTCTATTGGTTCCTTGCCCAGCAGTTGTTCCTTCACTTTCCACTCATTAAAAGATTTATGACGTTTGCATGTCCTATTGGTTACTAGTAAATTGATAAATTGGTTCATTCATAAAGCTTAGTTTGCGTCTAAGGCAGGATTTACGGCTGTGCACTGAGTGCTCAAATCTGGGGGAATGAAAGATTTATATTAGTGTTGAAGTTATGGAAAAAAACTCCTGCAGTCAATTTACGACAGTGACCTAATTTAGATCACCTGATTCACATAGGGCTCTATGATTTTACTGGACCCTGTAAAGATCAATGATACCTTGTTAAAGATTATATTCAATAAAATTGGTGTTGATTTTTTTTTTATAAGTACACAGCATGCAATTATTGATGTGAGCTGCCATTCTGAGTCTGAGCGGGGAAAGGATGGGTCTCAAATTCCAAATGCCTAATCATTTAATAAATCACCTTCCTTGCCAATTTTTTTTATTTAAGAAGAAATTCAGAAAATATTTTTAGGTGACAAAGTCCTTTTAAAAGATTACTGAAGTGGCATGTTTATAATATAATCCTAAAAAGACTCAATAATATACAAACATTTTTAGAGAGTTTACAATAAATTAAAAAGGATTTTCTTTTATAACTCTCATGTTAAACTTTACTTTAATGGTGGCAGACTGTTCATAATAAGATTAGACATTAGCATCTCTGTATGGTCACGGGTGTGAATTATAGCACCTACATGAGAGAGGACAGCAAGAAAAGAGGACGTTTCAGAAGAGAAGAATATGTAACTCTGGGGAATTCTTAGAAGTGAGTGAAATGTAATGAGGAGGACACAATTAATTAATTTATATAAAAAATATGAGACATAACAATCTGTACTGTAATGAAATATAAAGTGCATGCTGATAACCCATGAAATCTACTATCTAGGCCCTTCCGTACTGTGTTTGCATTGCATTTTATTCATTTTTCTAATTGTCTATTATATTTCCTTCCTAGATATGGGGCTCAGTACACCCCTAATTATCCTACTGTAGCTTATAGGAGCAACCTGCAGGTTGTGACTTTTATATTATTTTCGGCACCCAGAATTTCAGTTCAAAATATAAGTCATAGAGAAACAGGACAAATCAGACCATCAACACAATTTCTTAGGCCCTCATTCAATTGCTATTTGGCCAATTGAGTAGGCCCCTAAATAAGCACATAACATATTTTTTTTAAAGAAGTTTTTAGTTAGTGAAAACATTGCTTTTGGATAGATGCTCACTAACTAAAAACTTCTTTAAAAAATATATGTTATGTGCTTATTTAGGGGCCTATTCAATTGGCCAAATCGCAATTGAATGAGGGCCTTAGTGCATAGAAGACTGACCTTTAATTTTTGCTTCAGCCACATTTTACAGATATCACAAAACACCACCCCCCAGGTCTATAGCCAAACCTCCCATTACTATGGTTTCAACCCCCCTCATTCCCTGTTTCAGGGGTCTGTTCTTCCTACTGTGGCCTCCTCAACCCATCACTAGCCATAACCCCTCTTCCCAGAGCCTAGATGTTATCTGGCCAGATCACATCAAATGTTATGTATGTCCTTTGATCACTCATGAAATGCTATGGTGGGGGTAGAGTAACATCTGGGAATTGCACCTCTGGACCAAATACATAAGAATATCCCAAAAACACATTTATGCCACCTTGCATAAATAACAGCATATACAATGTAACCAAGAAACCATGACAGTAACTATATGTACACATTAATTCTTTAAACATGACACAAAAATGGAGGAGACATTGTCACAATCATTAAAACACATCTCCTACCCAATTGATAGCATTTGATATTAGCAAACAGATGTGATAGAGTCCCAAACAACAGTGTTACTTGGAAGCCTCTCATCATAAGGTTTTTCCTCCACATTTTCAAAATATATATTTTTTTGCACCTGGCAGAAATTCTTAAATTATAGCTGAGTTTAGATGTTCATGTTCACCTATGCCCTTCTCCTTGAGATCAAAGTGATTTATTGTTCATCTAACCAACCACGTTCCAAAACGGGGTAAATAAGTTAAAAAGCTTGTCCAACCACCATGTCAGATTGTGAAAAATTAACTATTTCCTGACAGTTCTTACAGGTGACCTGTGATCCTTCCATTTCTTCACTGTTGATGAAGTGAGTATAAGACTACCCTAACCAAGGACAACCAGGCTTATGAAAGACCTGGCAATAGCTTTTGGGTTATTCCCAAAAGCTATTACCACCTAACTAGAAAAAATGAACAGTTTGGCCTTAAAAATCAATGAATGAGGTGATTACCTTGTGTTGTGTGACTCCACAGCTGTATGAATCAATCAACTGATATAACATTTATATATATATTTTGATTCCACTAAAGGCCCAGACAGTGACAGATGTAACCTACACCATTCTTGATTTTTTTTTCTTACAAGCATTAGAAAAGAAAAAGAAAAATGGCTCCTACTGCATTTCAAGTGATGTATGTAGCAAGATGACAAATTAGCTTTTTGATGTTCAGTAACAATTTTCTTTGGGGACTCTGAGCTCGGTTTCATATATCTAACATTAGCCTCATGGGTACAGGAGTTATAGCCAACTCAAATCTGTAAAAATTTACATGATGCAAAACAAATAAAAATAAAATAGTGGCAGGTGCCAAAATTTACTATAAACCCGATTTATATACCACAATAAGCAACTAACCCAACATAATTTCCCTGTAAATAATCTGCACATTTCTCAGTCATGCAAACAGAGTATGGTGTTTGACAAACCTTTACTTAAGAATACAGTTTAACTATTAAGCACCTTATTTTTGGCTAGCAACAGTTAAAAACATGGATAAGAACCAAAAATGCACATCTGGTCTGACCATTCTATCTACCTTAATGGATGAAATGAGTCTCAGGATAGTCTTATACTTATCCCAGGCATTTCTTAACTGTGTATGACTAACATGTACACTCTGAGGCTGTCCCAGTTATCTACTACCCATTCTGAAAAGTAGTACTTTCTCACATTACCCCTAAACTTTTGATGTTCCATCTTCAAATCATGATCTCTTGTTATTGTATTTTCTTGAACATACCACCACCTTGAACTCTGATATATTTTAAGATTTCTATCATATCCCCCTTCTCTCTTCTCTCCTTTAATCTAGCATATTCAGGTCATAGAGCCTTTAACCTTTAGATTGTAAGTCTGCGAGTTTCAATCCTGCGCAGTGCTTTAGGGAAAGCGCTATGGACACTGGATTCCAAGCTCAAAGACAGGGCCATACACTCTTTGCAATGTATGAATCTTTAACTTGTCATTGCCTGTAACTTAACTTATGTATAGCGCTACGGAATATGTTGGCGCGTTACAAATAAACGATAATAATAATAATAATAATAGATTATGTGGTGTCATGAATCAGCCAAAGGCCATCTTGGATTTGGAACTGTTATCTGCCACATGTTATTGAACAGAAGGTTTTGGGCTCCCAGAGCCACTGTTATAATGTTATATATTCAGGGCAGAGTCCCACTGTTATTGTTATGCATTCAGAGAAGAGGCAGTTTACCACGTCACCACTAATAAAGTCGTCATAACCCATTAAGTGGACTGACATGGGAAGTACTGCCTCAACTCATAACATGTGGGTTATAAAATGTTGTAATGGTAATATCTGTAAATATATTGTATTGTAATGTGGGAGCCATGTTGTGTGCAGTCAGCCATATTGGGTCTGATACAGATAGTAACCTGAGTAGATCACCCATCTGCCTTCCAGCTATCACCTAAAGTAAACACTTGAAGTGATAGCAAGGCCAGAACAAAGGGGTCTGTACAGACATTGAGGCACCTTAACCCCATGGGGTCTTCAGCCCAATATCAGGGTCATAGTACAGGAGCACATATATGTTTCTCCCTACAGAGCCAGAGACCAACTAAATTAGGTAGCCACATCTAGTGGGTGGCCCAGGGGAGGGGTCTGGAAGTTCCCAGAGCTTACTTCTAGTCCATTGGCCAGAGGTAATCAAGTTACTCTGGAGATTACCCCACTGGCCAAGAGGAAGATGAGGGTTGGATAAGGGGGTAGCCACTCCCTGTACTGGTTTTGTGAGTTGTTTAAATACTTGTGTAAACATAAAGAAGTTGTTCTTAATTTTCATACTTTGACTAAGCATGTATTAATGACCCAGAGGCATATGCTTGTAGAGGAGCTCGTTCTGACTCCCTACTAAGGTGCTCCCAGGTACACTACCACAGCAGCTGGGACTTATGGCTTTGTACCAACAAAGACTGTCCATAGGTCTAGAGTCACCAAAACTTAGGTCTAAACCTACTGGGAATAAGAGTACTAGGATATTCTAGTTCCCATCATCATAGTAGGTTGTGACATGTGGCAATTGCGAACTGACTATGGTAGCAGAAAGTGCAATTACAGGGGCAATAGAATAGGGCCCTATGGTAGCCATAAGCATAATAGCATTTTGTAACAATATGTCCCACATTTAGGAAATTCTTCTTGTATCATGGGCGTTTCCATCTTGGAAAGCTGGCCTGTCTTGAAAAGGTTATTCTACTGAGTATTGCTGTGCTATTTAGTTCAATATCAATAGGCTATTCATTTTGTGCTTTTTCTTGTAGCCTGTAAAGAAACCCTTCATACAGAGATACATTTTACATTAGATAAGGATCTAGGAGAAAGGTGTACAATTTTTATAAATGTTAGGAGCACTGGCATCCACACTATAAAGCAACAGTAGCAGCCTGGGGAAAAGGGGGCAGATGATTGTGTAACAGAAAGGTGATCAGATCACCCTTGGGTAATCTGCATTTATGTTTTGGCTTTTTTTATTGACCCTTCAGTGGCAACTACACTGTAGATTGGGGGGAAATTATTTTGCACCAATCACTAGCGCTGGCAATGTATTTATATATTTACATCTATATATAGATAGTAAATAAATAGTACATTTGTGTTCACATTAGACCATCTAAAACAGGTTAAAAAACTGCTTCCTGCTCAGAATTCCAAGATATACAGTTATTACACTGCATTCTGGGAACCTGGGACGGGACATGCAAATGTGCTCACAAATGCTTCACTCTTGTAATGCATAAACATTTCAAACATGGCTTCCTTTAAGCATATGCCTGCTCTATTACACAGATTTTGGCAAAGCTAAGGATGGATTATACACAAGCTAGGAATCCCAACCACGTACAGCTATTTCAAGGTTACTGCCTCTCAGCAGCATGCGGCCGGTTCCTAGCTTGTGTAGTAGATTTTGTGAGGTGACAGTTTACCAAAACAATCATTTAATTTATGGTAGGCAAAAGGGCAACTGTACAGTAGTACAGTAAATAAATAGTACATTTGTGCCCACATTTGATCAGGATGTATTATGTATGAGTACGAATGGAAATGTCACGGACCTGACCCAACTGGAATTCATCAACCAGCACTACATGTGGATCGGGGTACTCAAGCAGATTGAAACAAGATCCCCATGATGTGGATGGTCTATACTGTACATGTGAGTCTTCTGAAATATGTAATTGTTTTCCTTGTATTACTATGCATTGGTGACCTGCACTATGAGGCGGTGTGCTCCCCCCCCCCCCTTTTGTGTTTATTACACTGCATTCTGGGATACATATATATCGTTATATATTCATGTGTGTATATTATATTTTAAAGGTTTCCTAACAACTTTAGTTACTAAATATATTTCCTTTTTGTCCGTTAATGTTATGATATGTTTATGTGTTTTTGTGACAATGCTGTTTCGTTATCTTCTGATGACATAACAATTTGTGAGTGTGTGGGAGGTCTGACAGTTGCTCCTCATGAGGGGGCTGCAAAGCTTGGAGATCCCCCAGTGCTGTATTCATCTGTTCAGCCTTCCCATGAAACATGTGTAGCTGTCATAGTAAAGGACTAGTCCACGTGCATTCATCCCTCATGTGGCCCACCCGCTTGTACAGCAGCAATGTGACTTACCGATCAATCAGGACAACAATTTACCAGAAACCTCCATTCATCTGGGAGCAGGGGCTGACACTTCAGTTTCTAAGCATTATACCCTGTAGGATAATAAATGTTTTCCCAATATGATCTGAGCTGGAACTATACAGGATATAATAAACACTTCTCAGCAATGCACGCTAAAAATTTAAATAAAAAAGGTGCTGATTTTGTACAAACTAACCAATTTAATTATGGTGCTGTCTTTTTTTTTTTTCTTACAAACATAAACTGTGTGTAGATGCGTTGCATTTATTAAAATGTCACTGTGCCCATATAATAGGGAACAATTTGTTTATTTAATAAGTGATTAGCAAAAATACAGTGGCTGATGACAAAAATCAATATGGCATTTAAAGTAAAGGTTTGATTTTTAGTGGAGGAGCATCTGCCAAGGAGGATGTCTTTAACTGTTGTCTAAATAAGAGTCACAATCTGTTATCTTCTTTGCAGTATGCAAGGGCGGAGTTGCCTGTTGTGCAGGTGTTGCAATGCACCAGGACACGCCTCTGGGTGGGGACCAGTGCTGTGTCATTCATTTCTGTAGAGTAGTAGTTCCAACTGGGCCTCCATGGTTCCCCTTGGCTGAACCCCCCCTGTCCAGATATTGCTCTGTGTCTTTTTAAAAAAAAAAGCATTTCTACTGAAGCTCCAAGCGGTGGCAGTGTGGAGCAGTTCAGCACACTGGGGATGTGTATCAGGGAAGATGTGAGAGAGAACTGGATGACAGTAAAATACAGAGGGAATGGATTCTGTAAAAGGGGGGCAAAGGACATAGAGAAGGGTGCTATGTGAGGTGGGTGCTGAGAGTGGTTTGGTGCTGTGTGGGGATGAATGATGAGAGGGGGTGGCTGCTTACAGGGACTGGGTGCTGTGTAGGGATGGAAGTTAAGAGGGACTGGGTGCTATGTGAAGATGGCTGCTGAGAGGGACTGTCTGCTATGTAGTGATTGTATATGTATATAAGTGTACATATCAGTATTGTTGGAGACCCCCCACAAGTCACCCCATGCCCCACAGGCCTCACCAGCCTCCCCATAAGAGTCCTGAAGCCATGCTGCATGCTGAGGAGCTTTGTGCAGGCAGGGGGTAACGGAAGAGGAACAGCTATGGAAAGGGGTCTTGGGTGGGAGCAGTAATGGAATAGGGTCTTGGGAAGGGGTGCTGGTATGGAAACGGGGTCATGGGGAGGGACACAGAGTGAGTTGGTACCAGAGGGACCAAGCGCTAAAACATTTTTTACAACCCAAGGACCAGTCAGAAAAATATTATAAGACAGCTTCTTGGACAGATCCTCTATTACCCAAATACCCTTAATAGGGGTAGCGAGCAGATCTATAATGCTAAATGTGAAATGTAAGCTTTAAAAGCTACATTTAATTCATTGACCAGATACTGTTATTTTGCTAATCTGTAACTAATTAAACAAATAAAACCCCCACACTATTTGTCCACTACAATGGTGCTTTAAGGACCACTGTAATGGATAAGGTTGCACCAAGAGATTAAATATCACCAGGGAATATTATTGTACAAGATGAACACACAGTGGTAGAGGAGTGGATTGCACCAGAGGATCTTATTTCATTTTGATTGCCCCCCCAGTGCAACCCAACATTTTGAGGGGAACACCATAAGTTAGTGGCATATATTTTAAATTACGTTTTTTTATATATATTTATTTAATCATATATATTTACAGATGATATAGTATGCTGGTATTCAGATTTAGGAATTAGTATGTGATGTCCAATATAAAAGGCCAATATAATGGTCCACTTTTTTTCGGCGGCCATTTTTTCTCTCGCTTAGAGGATTTTCAAGTGTCTAAACTTTTTAAATTGGACTGAAATTGAGGTGTAACCTCACTTTCAGACGTCCTGGGTGTCCCCCATTTTTATTTTATTTTTGTGTGTATTTTGTGTTTTTTTTATTTTTTTCGCTGTGCGCGGGTTGTCCGTTAAGGCTTTATTTTTGTGAGTCCGTAATTGAATTTTTTCTAAGTCCCGCGGCTCCTATTTTTTTTTTGCGTAAGTCCGCAAATGCAGTCCATCGCTTTGAGGGTCCGCATTTACGGTCCGAAAGTTGTAGGGGGTTGTAGGGTTGAGCGCCTACGGTGTTCATCTACACCAGTGCAAGGAGCGCCTTTGGCGCACCTTGCCAGCAACTGCGGCCCTCGCTTTGCTGAGAACTATATATGTGATACCGCTAGGGCTTATTTTTTTTCCCTAAATAAAAACTAGCTTTTAGGCATATTTTCTCTCTATTTATTCTAATGTTTGTCAGATATATCCATATATAATGCATGGGCAATATATACATTAATTACAAATCATATAAGGCCCTCTGTATTGCTCATACAATAGGGTTGCCAATGTTACTAAATGCAATAAAATAAATACCTGAAGGAAATAAGGGATCTATCCTAGTGTGTAAGCACAGCACTGATAGCTGCAGTACCATGAAGCAGCCGCTAGATGGCGCCATCTGGTTTGAGGGAAGGCAACAATTATTCCCTCCTCCGACGTGGAGCAACTCGACGGTACTGAATCGACAGCAAGACCATCGATATGTTCGGCGCAGGCTCTCGGCCCTCAAGTGGTGCCTCTCATAGCTCAAGGCCTCTTCTGTCGGCGCGCCTTACCGTATATACATGGTGCAGCACTGTCGGAAAATCAGCAGGTCCATCTAGCTGCGGCACTGCAGTTTGGGTAGGGGAATTGGAAAATGACCGAATTAAGTTCAATATAGTTTTTTAAACGTACATGTGAAGTTAAGCGTTTTGGGCTTCATCAGACATGCTCCTCTCCCCCTACTAGAAGTCCAGGGTTTGGGGGAATATCTGCCCACTTCCTGGACAACTAAATTGGGTGAAGAAAAGCAGATCTGCTGGAAGTAAGTGCTCATTTTAACTATGTTTTACAAATTATTTCTGATTTTATTGCTAATCAGTAGCGTTCCAGTGGCATTTAACTCTTCAGAACTTCTTGGGCAATGAGTTCTTTTGACCATTGATCCCACACAGGCGCATACATGTTGCGTTAACCCGCTTCAGCTGCCATTCATTAGGATTATGCATTCATCAAGAAAACAATTATAGCTCAATTGGCTGCTGCCAAATGGTTGACTCCTGATGAAGATGAGGCATCCATTCGCACATTCATCATTCTCCACAACAGATAACAGGCAAAATCATTTGTTATTGACTTTTATGAAACAGCTTCATTTGTTTGATAGCAGACAAGTGGTTTTTTTTCTACAAAATCCAATGTGCAGTTATGAATGTGCTGCTGGTAATTTGCTGTAAAACATTTATTACCAGCCCCTTGGGGACGTGCACTCCTGCCACTGGTAAAGCCGTGTTATATGTTTAACCAATGTTATTCTCAACTCCCTATCGCACTTGAACATAGATATTTAATTCATATCAGAACATAATAACTGAATACAAATGTATATTTAACAAATAAGTATTTACAGATTTTTCAGATTTTTCACATTATTCAAGTTTTTATTTAATTATTTAATACAAGTTTGATAATTCTTTTGTTTCATTCATGCCAAGTTAAATAATTATAGTGGTCAGTTCTCCCGATTCACTTGTAAGAAGCTCTGTGTTAGCATGTGCCACCTACCAGTGCTACTATATCACCTACCACTGTTGTGTCTGAGTTACCAAGGGCCTCCTACCAAGGCCACTATATCATCCACTAGGCACTGGATGCCCTCTTCCTGTGCCGCTAGACTATCTGCCAATACAGAGCTGCTGAGTACCTGCAACTTATGCCATTATCTCTACACCAACACCTGCGCTGCCACCTACCAGTGCCACTACATCATCCACCACTGAGTTACCAAGGGCCTCCTACCAATGCCACTATATCATCCACTAGGTACTGGATGCCCACTTCCTGCGCCGCTAGACTATCTGCCAATAAAGTGCTGCTGAGTACCTGCAACTTATGCCATTATGTCTACACCAACACCTTTGCTGCCACCTACCAGTGCCATTACATCATCCACCACTGAGTTACCAAGGTCTTCCTACCAATACTACAATATCAACCACTAGGTACTGGATGCCTCCATCCTGCGCCGTTGGACTATCTGCCAATACAGAGCTGCTGAGTACCTTCAACTTATGCCATTATGTCTACACCAACACCTGAGCTGCCACCTACCAGTGCCACTACATCATCCACCACTGAGTTACAAAGGTCTTCCTACCAATACTACTATATCATTCACTAGGTACTGGATGCCCCCTTCCTGCGCCACTAGACTATCTGCCAACATAGAGGTGCAGAGTGCCTGCAAATTATGCCATTATGTCTACACCAACACCTGAGCTGCAAAGTGTCTTCAACTTGTTATTTATCTGTACCAGAGCTGTTCCACCCCCAAAGGGCCATGATAACAACACAGGAGCTGAGGGGTCTGCAATGCACCCACAGCTGTTTTTATTTGTTCAAGGGCAAAGATAGCAACATTGGGACATATTCTAAGACAGACATCTTGGCATCAGTCTATTTTAAATTATTTGAGTTTTTGTGTTTACTTCCCCAAAACCTTAATAGTTCTGTGAAGCATGGCCGTTTGCTCATTGAAAATGCTGCCATCCATCACGGCTGACAGCAAGGAATGTCCTCTCTCTGACTTCCCAAAATGTTTCTTCTCGAGAAGCCGTTATACAAATAAACAGTAAGATATGTATCAGACAGATTGTTTTCCATTTGCAGTAGGGACATGCACCAAGACAATTATCTGACATCCCTTCTCTTCAATGCACCATGTTTCTCGGAGTTTGAGACATTGTACACAAGCTTCTAATGACAAGTAAGGTTATGGCACTGCAGACACTGCATAATTACACCAAGTCTTATAAGGGGTATTAAAATACCATTGATCTTATATTTAAAGGACCAGTTTGGTAAATGTTACTATATCCAAAAACATTTGCAGTTTCACTCCAATACACCATACTCTTTTGTCAGCTGATTCTGCCTGTAACTTTTCCAGGAGGGTGTGTCCTTGTAAACTACTGAGCTTCCCTTTACTTTTATGGAAAGCACAAGCAATTTTAGAAGCTTTCTCCCCATTTAAAATCTCCTCTTGCTTCAGGTGGTTGATCAACAGAAACCAATTACAAACTAGCAGCATTCAATGGACATGGGTTCCTTGGTGGTCCAGTGGATAGGATTCAGTGCTTTCACCACTGCAACCTGGGCTCAATCCCACTGAGGGAACCAAAATTCCACACCACCCTAAAGTCATGCACCATTAAGGAATACCAGGAGCTGTATGCTGTGGACCACTGGAAAAGGAACTGGCAACCCACTCCAGTATCTCTGCCATGAATACCAAGTGAATCAGCATGTTGTGTTACGGTCCATGAGGTCATGGGGAGTCGAACACGACTGAACAATGCAAACACAAGCCTTTTTATTGGAAAATCTGATAATTTGATAATAAAACTTTAAATATGAGTAGAGGAGTCTATTTTGTGTTTGATACATCACATCTTGAGAGCTGGATCAAAAGAGTGTGTGTTTTTTTTAGCAGAAACCAAAATGATAGTGTTCACGGCAGCATAATTTCATATTATGAATTAAGTTGTTATTTTTTTTCACTCTAAATACATTTTCCTATTTTCCAGAGTAACTCTTCAAAAGAGTACATGCTAAATAGGACTGTAGTGGTACATTAAAAACCTACCTTACACTTGTGTGGTTTATAGCAATTAAAGGGCCAGTATATGTACTTTTCATGGTAAATCCACTTTGTAGTTTACAAATAACTAACATTAACAAAACATGGACAACAAGCTTTAGCCAGAAAATATCATTTAAAACACATTTTGCCTTATAAAGAACCATTGATTTATTTTCTTTCGAGTTCTAACATCAAGTGCTATGCAAAGTGGCAATCTTTCAACTAGACTAAACAGATATCTTATCGGCATCCACAATTCTTTCTGTTACTTCCAGAGCAGCAAAAAAATTTGGCTAACACTGACATCATCAAGAAATGTTCTTAGTCGCATCCCACAGCAAAAGCCATGGTCCACAGAGAGCTTCCAAAGCATCAGAGGGATCTTATTGTTAAAAGGTATCAGTCAGGAGAAGGGTACAAAAGAATGTCCAAGGCATTAAATATACCATGGAACACAGTGAAGACAGTCATCATCAAGTGGAGAAAATATGGCACAACAGTGACATTACCAAGAACTGGAGCTCCCTCCAAAATTGATGAAAAGACGAGAAGAAAACTGGTCTGGGAGGCTACCAAGAGGCCTACAGCAACATTAAAGGAGCTGCAGGAATATCTGGCAAGTACTGGCTGTGTGGTACACGTGACAACAATCTCCCGTATTCTTCATATGTCTGGGCTATGGGGTAGAGTGGCAAGACGAAAGCCTTTTCTTACAAAGAAAAACATCCAAGCCAGGCTACATTTTGCAAAAACACATCTGAAGTCTCCCAAAAGCATGTGGGAAAAGGTGTTAAGGTCTGATGAAACCAAGGTTGAACTTTTTGGCCATAATTCCAAAAGTTATGTTTGGCGCAAAAACAACACTGCACATCACCAAAAGAACACCATTCCCACAGTGAAGCATGGTGGTGGCAGCATCATGCTTTGGGGCTGTTTTTCTTCAGCTGGATCTGGGGCCTTAGTTAAGATAGAGGGAATTATGAACAGTTCCAAATACAAGTCAATATTGGCACAAAACCTTCAGGCTTCTGCTAGAAAACTGAACATGAAGATGAACTTCATCTTTCAGTATGACAACGACCCAAAGCATACATCCAAATCAACAAAGAAATGGCTTCACCAGAAGAAGATTAAAGTTTTGGAATGGCCCAGCAAGAGCCCAGACCTGAATCTGATTGAAATTCTGTGGGGCGATCTGAAGAGGGCTGTGCACAGGAGATGCCCTCGCAATCTGACAGATTTGGAGTGTTTGTGCAAAGAAGAGTGGGCAAATCTTGCCAAGTCAAAATGTGCCATGCTGATAGACTCATACCCAAAAAGACTAAGTGCTGTAATAAAACCAAAAGGTGCTTCAACAAAGTATTAGTTTAAGGGTGTGCATACTTATGCAACCATATTATTTTTATGTTTTTTCTTCCCTCTACCTAAAAGATTTCAGTTTGTTTTTCAATTGAGTTGTACAGTTTATAGGTCACATTAAATGTGGAAAAAGTTCTGAAATGATTTATCTTTGTCTCATCTTTTTACAGCACAGAAACCTGACATTTTAACAGGGGTGTGTAGACTTTTTATATCCACTTTTTTATTTTATTTTATTTTTTATTTACACATATCAAATAAAGAGTTCACATTTGAATGTCTAAACAAAGTTAAAAAAAAAACTTGTTTCATGCCCAGACAGGCGAATGTCCAAGGATTGGCAGGGACTGGCGAATGTGCCCACAAAGTCTTTGCTCTTGCGCTCCACAGCCATATTAAACATGGCCTTAAGCATATGCTAGCTGCATCAAACAGCTTTTATGCAAAGCTAGGGTTGGATTATACACAAGCTAGGAATCCTGCCTATGTACAGCCGTTTCAAGGATACTGCCTATCATCAGCGTGGGGCCGGTTCCTTAGCTTGTATAGTTGATATTTTGAGTAGGTAGATCACCACAACAATCATTTAATATACTGGAGGGCCCAGGGGGCATTGAGAAATAAAAAAAAAAAAGAAATAAAAAAAAAATGTTTTTAAAAGGGCCCCCTGTGCAAGGCCCCAGCTCATTGCGCCGGGTGCACCAGTGTTAGATCCACCCCTGCAGCCCATCCTGGCGTTGAATTGTACCACTCAGGGCCACAATGAATCTTATGTAAACAAATATAAAAGCTGTATCTGGATATATCTCTATCAGTAGCAGTTTAGTAAGTGAGTTAGTGGCAGCCATGTTGAATTTGCTACTGATCCACATCTTTTTTAAATAAACTCTAATATTGAGAAAAATACCAGAGGACTCTGTTTTTATTACCATGACTGGGGGTCAAAGTACAAAGTGGTGTGAGTATGAAAATAAAATGTGTTGTAGTAGAAAAATACCCAAAGTCAAGTACTTGACAGTTCCGTGCTTGTTTAAATCTGCAATTCTGCTGCCCTAGGCCTTGGCCTTGTTTACCTGGGCAAAAATATACCACTGGGACAAGAAGCAACACAAGACGACTTTATCTGCATTGCGAGACAAATTGATATTCAGCGCCGATATGAATATAATGGAATTATGTTAATCCCCTTACAAGAAATTAATTCTGCTAATCAGTTTCTAATATACTGTCTACTTTAAATAAAATCTGTTTTGATGGACAGTTTACAGAGAGCAAATCACTCGGATTTCTGGCTGTGCCGCAAACAGTCAATCAAAGGCGCATTGTGTCATAAAAATGTATTATTGAAGTCACGAAAAATAAGCCTAAAAATATATAATAAATATAGTGGTAAATCAGGTGTAATTAACCATTAATTGCAGCTGTAAAAATACATAAAAACATTTTTCGATCTATAGAGAAATACATACATAATACTAGAAGTGCGGACATGATGTAAATACTATAATATTTTATCATATATTAAGAGTTTTCTAATTCTTTCCCCATCCATTAAAGACCATTAATAAAGTATAATTTATATTAAAATATTTTTTTAACAAAGTTGTAATGTGATTTAAAACATATTGTCATTCTTAAAGTGTTATAAATGGTTGGTTATGTAGCAAGCTCTACTGATTTTTTTTTTGAATGGCACAATTTATTCTCTTTAATTTTCAATATACTTAATATGCCATTTTATAAAATAATTAAAGGGTCAGTGCACGCACTTTTCAGGTTAAACCTATTTTTTTTAGTTCCACATTGCCAGTATCTGGGGTCAGGAAGGAATTTTCTAATTGTGTTCCCCCTTTTGAGACAATTGGCAAAGTTTCACGTTTTTTTTTTTTCTGTTTGCCTTCTTCTGGATCTATTAACAATAAATCAGTATATTGCAGATCAGAGGATATCTAGAAAGGTTGAACTTGATGGACTAAAAGTCTTTTTAACCTCAATTACTATGTAACTGTGTAACCTTAATAAAAAATATCAATTCCCTATTTTGTAAAGTTACACCGCTAAAACGTGGTAAGTAACTTTACTGAGCTATTCAAATGACCCACTTAAACAGGATTGCGAGTGAGCTACTTATAATGCCTGCGAACAAGCCTGACACTCAAAATATGGCATGCTTTTCCATCGATTTAATGACATTTGTTATATTATGAGTTACTTTTTCTAAGAGTTAAACTAATTTGCTATTTAATAAAAAATGTACTGAGCAGTTGCAAAATAATTATGACTCGTATCTCGTAATATAAGAGAAAATATCAATGTGCACTGTAAAGGCAGTACCTGCAAAAACAACATACATAACCAGGGGTGCCCATTTAGACCCCCATGGTACCTGAAACATGTACACTGTGTTACTGTGGTCCTTATAGGAACCCCATGGCACCTAAATGTTAAGCCCCGTCACAGGGGTCACCTAAAGGACACCGATAGCATACACAATTAAACTCTAATGCCATGGCAGCACACACTATGTATGTATACTGTATATATAAATAAATAAATATATATATATATATATATATATATATATATATATATATATATATATATATAAATAATCATAAAATTGTGGTACAGCATATAGTTATTTTTTTTATTTGACAAACATATGGGGGAAAGAATATAGCTGCAGAGGTGAGTTATATTATTTTGATTCCCAATTAGCAGTATGTGTCAGCTATAAAAGAGGTCTTACAATAAAATTTGATATATGAACACAAAGGGCCTCATTCAATTTGGGGCAGTTACCTTCAAGTGGGCTACTTGCTCCAATAGCTCTACTTTTACTTACCTATTCAATTGGACTGGCACGCAAGTTAGTCTTTCTTCTTGATAATAGCAAACCATGCAATCGGCAGTATGCATTTGCATGCTTGAACATGATCGCGGCCGCAAGCCCGTAACTCGTGTTTCAAGTCTGCAAATATAAAATCAATCATGCTCTGTAAATGATGGGTAACACAATGGGTGACATTAGAATTAAAAGCACAAAATCCTCAAGCTTGCACATCACCAAAATATAATACTTTATATCATGTTTAATACTACTTGCGGACCCGATCCCAAGTAAGTAGCAATTGAATGAGGCCCAAAATAACTAACAGAGTTCTAAATAGCTATATGTAAATAGGTACTATTTATTTACAAAAGCAAACTGTTTAAAAATAAAAATATTTTACATAAAGAGGAATATAACAAATGGAACGATACACTTTGATCCTCAAGGATTCCTCCTAAACTGGAAGGCAGCGTGCTGAAGAAGCCCAAAAAGCTTACTAATAGCCCTAATATCTGGATACAATTAATTCAATTCGTCTATAGAACTATCATTTTTTTCATTTGTAAAGTGAATTAAATTCCTCTAATGAGACTTTTCCTTAGGTGCTTAGTAATGAATGTCCTCTTGATGAATCCACTTGTTTGGGGCAGGGAAACGCGCATCAGGTAGGTTTTAAAGTTTATAAACCTTTGTGAAGTTCTGGTTTATGAGCTAAAGGTGGCAGATTTATTAGCATCTCATTTTAGTGCTAGTCTTGCAGTTAACTTGAAGAAGGTTGGTAGCTAGCAGATTAGCCAGCACAGAACAGGTGCAAGCTTGATGTGTGCCCTTCAACGGACTAACCCAGAGGGGAAACCTTTATTGTAGTTAAGAAACTTTCCCTATGTTACAAATATCTATTTAGTATGTATTTGATTAGATTATCTGGCTACAGCTCTAACAGAACAGTCATTAAGTAAGTGCATAGAGAAAAGTATTGCAAAAAACACGAAACAGTTGCCTTTTTTCTAAATTTGCATGTTTTAAATGATCCATTGTCAGTTTAAGTCATGTATAATATTTAGTTGTATATATATATATACACAAAAGGTTATTAATAAATGGTAACTTTTATTGGTGTATTTACAGATTACACAAATAGAGTACTTTATTGTCAAAGAGGTTATTGTCCGATCTTAGGACTTTATTTCCTTTTTTACCAGGTAAAATAATATTTTAAATAAAACAATTATTCTTAATGAAAATGCAAGATGACATTTTTAACTCTCATTTCATAGATATTGTTTCCAGTTTCTTTTCTAAGTAGCTAATAGCATTCAATGGATTATAAAACTAGCATAAATTGCCCTAAAAGGGCAAACAATGCTAAAACATTGAGCGTGAGAGGCGTTTCGCCATATAGTATGGCTTTGTCAAAGGCTTAAGCTTAAATCAGAGGCCTTTCTTTTTTGTTGTACAGTTCCAAAGAGGCCAAATAGCTTGTGATCTAATTACAGTTGCCTCACAAAAATGAAAAAATATTTAATGTGTCAGGGGTGCAGTCTTAAAAATAATGATGGCATGTGCCGAGCATGGGCAATCTGCATCGGCAAAGAAGACCAGATCTTACAAGTGGAAGCTTACGAACAGAGACAGATAAATACAGGTTAGTTGTTAAATGCCACAAAAGTACATCCTCAAATATTATCACAAAATTACCATTCATAAACCGCTTATAACCATTATGTTTGATGTACATTTAGTTCACACATAGTATTGATGAATTAATAAATGTTCCAATCATCCTCCTCCTGCCCATTTAATTTCTTGTTTACCACCAAACATTTAAAAAAAATGATTTAAAAATATAATTATATTTTAATCAAAGATTCTTAATTACTTTAAATACATTTTCTCTGTGAATTTGTAAAGGAGTGTTATTTAATCAATTTATTTTCCATTGTCCTAAGTATTATAGGGTTCAATTAATAAAATATTTGAATGTGTTAACAAAAGGTTCTTAATTTTTTACTAAATTTTCCTTTAGGATTTTTACAGGGGTGTTATTGTTAATTTTCCCAGACAAAAGCTTATACTGGAATATAAATTAATAGATCCTGTAATTAGCACCTACCCAGCAAGTTCAAGCAATCTCATCAAATCAGATAAGCCAAAACTATTAGCTTTTTATAGTATAAGACCCAACAATATAGCTGTGAATAATATCTGTTACATTTTTGGACTTATTATTGTGACTTTATTTTATCTTTGTATACATAAGTTTAGAAAGTGATTTGAAATATTGTTCATTATTGACACTGTACATATCTAAGTGTTGCTTTAGTAATAATGTTTCTTTACATCTTCAAGCTGTATATTGGAGTTTATATTAAAACCATTGTGACTGCTATTAATTTTAGTTTATATGATTTAATCACATTTTTAGCTTGCTGGGTAGGCACTACTTACATTATCTGGAAATCCTGGCTTTTAAACAGTCACTGGAATCGAGAAATTTCAAATATTTAATTAAAAGGTCACATTTCAAACATTAGAAAACATTTTTTTTGTAAGAGAAATCATTTACTGATATAAAACTGGAATACTGAAGACAAAATGGCGAAATTAGCATAACATTCATAATTTGTTTTGGCCAATCAGAAGGAGGCTCAGGCAGCTGATACATTTGCATCAAGCTCTGGGTTTTCTGGCTGTGCTGTAAAGTCTCTCTACCAGAATGGTCAAACTCTGTACCTGGCTGCTCCCCTCAGTGTACTGTGGGTATGTAAAGCCGAATTTTAATTTCCTGCCTATACACTGAACTTTTCTATATAATACACATGTTATTGATAATCACTGCTTGTTTCTTACCAAACATTTGAAACCTAGCAAACGTATATATAACTTTAAGTTCAGGGCAGTTTCATTAACAGTGGTGCAGATTGCACATAGTAGCTTTGACTAGAAAAGGGTTAATTTTATGCTTAAGGTTGGGCGTTAAATATAAGTAAGTTTTGAATCTTAAAATACCTTCCTCTGTTTGTTCCTGCTTTATATTTTAATGGTGACTTTTTATGAGAAGCATAGGTATTATCCTACATGGCAGATGAATTAATCACATGGATAGGTTAACAGAGTTAGATAGAAAGATAGATAGATAAGATAAATCGATATTGAAAGAACGACAGATATATAGGCAGACTGATAGATAGACAGAAACAGATGGAACATTGGCAGAATGTAGAATATATTGCAATCATTTTGCTCTAATTCATATTGAAACAAGTTACTTCTCCCAAAATCCATATCTTTTTTTTGCCAGGGACTTTGAGTATCATAAAATAGGAGACTCGCAGATGGGATCAGCAGCCGACTTCCAGAACAAATGGCAAATCCAGGCTTGTAGCTTCTGATATCTAAGAAAAAAACATCTTGTAAATCATTGATGAGAACAAGTGCATTTTGAAGTTCATTGTTCTTAAATAATAAAACTAAGTTGAGATTCACCAACTTGAAGAAGAACCCAAGAAGGATGAGGAGCTGACCTAACATCTATGAACATAGAAGACATAAGAGTCACCAGATTGCTTAAATTAATATTCAGACAATTATATTCCTAGATCCATATTTTATATTGTAACAGTTCATTTAGCCATTTTTTTTATTGCTACACATTTTTAGACCGATACCCTTTAGAAGCACTGGCTTTTAAAACAATGGAACATCATTTTTTAGCTGAGTCCCAGCCTTCAATACACTAATAAATCTTGAAAAACATAAGGTCTGTAACCTGTAAAATTACTGGAAATATGTAGCTAGAAAGCAAGGTCATTTAGGATTTACAGGCAAAAATATCACGTTCCATTAGATGCCCAGAAAGGGACACGTCCTTCTCTCATCCAAAGATATTTCCTTCACAGTGATAATATAAAAGAAAATGATAAATGGCATGGAAGACAACAATGTATCCTTACAACCTGCTAATAAATCATCAGAAGACTGAAATATCCTGTTGAACGTTGGGGTTGTCGCCCTGTCCTTCTATAACCCCATGTGTATGGATGATAATGACCTCTGACCTCATTTAAAAAAAAGCCATACCCAACGGTGCCATCGTGAATTAATACATCAATTAAAGGCACACAATCAACAAAAGTCTGTAATTAACTTTAATGATGTGTCAAGGTGGAAAGCACTAATTAGCTCAGAACTTAGGGTTTCTATCATGCTACATAGGTGACCTGTAATCATTATAACAATACAGAGCATTTTCCTGTTGGCTTCAAAAGACAAAGTGGTTGTATTTTTTTTTCTTGATCTTGATATATGTTTTCTTATTATGACTCTTATTAATATATACGTATTAGTATGTAGATTTGAAGTAAATCAGCTGTGTTGCAGAATTATACTGGAAAGAAAAGGGAATGTGTTTTAGAATGTAAAACAATATACTGCCTCCTTTATATACAATAACTCATAACTCATCAAAGGGTCCAGGGCCTTACTTTACCAATCAATAGAACCCTTAATAAATTCATAATAAAAGAAGCAGTTTCGTGAGGAAGCGTCACAACTAACACGAAACGCGTAAAGCTTATTTGGTATAGCTGCATAATGATAGTAATTATTCAGCATCTAAGTTGGTTTGATTGCAGCACACACCCTCTTTTGGTATCGTATGCAGTAAATTCCCTTTTAATGGCTTGCCAGCAAGTAGTTGTTGCTTGTTTTTTCTATTCACTTCTAATTTTAAATCATATGGTCCCAAAAGTAGTCATTTATATTTACTTATTTATTTATTTATTTTTATTCATTTATTATATGGTTGTTTATTTACGGTTTCCTTCTAGCCAAGCTTCTCATTTTATGTGACATTGTGAGACTGGAGAGTGGAAAAACGATCTTTGCACAGAATTACTTGCACCATATCTGGTAGATTTGATTGCTTACATCAGTGAGCATTGGATGATTCGGTCCCAAAACTAAAATACATCAGAGTTACTGGCACCACAGTTAGAGATACAATGACATCTATTATACAGCCTAAGTATACATCTTCAATGGGAAGTATATCCCAAATTATTTATAATAAATAGATTAAAGCTGTGAAAGTTAAATGCGTTGATAGTGAAAGCTTGTCAAGGAAGAGTGCCAAGGAAAAGGGATGCGGAGGAACACTCCAGACAACAGAAAGGCTGTAAAGACTGAATTGACCTTAAAGTTAAAGTGTTTTGTAAGGAGCCATTTATATACAGTGGACCCTTGGTACGAGTGGTAAAAATGACGAGTACCAAGCTCCCATAAAGGGTAAGGTAAACTAGTTTTAGCAAGCTCGATGAGCACCAAGGAAGCTTTGAGTGCCGAAGTAATTTTGCATTGATTAACGAAATCGATGATGTCACAGATCCCTTTCCAGGGCCTGGATCCTGGTGCATTGAGTCACAATAGAGGACAAACCGCCCCATTGGAAAATCTGTAGGGGAATTATATTGCCACATGGGAAATGTGGGCAGGGGGCTGGTGGGGGGAATAACCCCAAAACATAGGGCCATAGTGTACCACCCTGCTTCATATGGTGTCATGGCATATGTCTCTGTATTATCCTGTGTACCATATGTAATTCCCCATGTAATGTTACTGTGTTCTATGTAATGTTTAAACTTTAACTAAATGGTCATGAAACAAAATAGGTCTACAATATAGACAGACATGAACCAGTGATTGTATTGTAATCTGTTTTGTCCCATTGTTCTCGGGTGTGCTAGATACGCCATGTGTGTATTGGAGGTTGGCTTATTGTTCCCAGGTTATAGACAGAATGCTAATGTTGAACCCCATGTGGAGTCAATCTCCTGTGTTTGTCTGCCATTTCTTGTCATTGTTGTGTTGTATGCACCCCCCTCCATATCTAACCGCTATAAATAATGCTGGCTTTTCAAAAAAATCAGTTGACTGCTGAGACATATAGCAATCTTATGTTCTCTTTTATTTGTTCTTGATGGCTGCGATACTGATCCTATCTCCACCCTGCAAATAACTTGTCCTGGTCACTAACACAGGAAAGTTACTGAGACTCCTGGAAGTTCTGATTCCTGATGGAGAGACTCTGACTGATACAGAAGCCAGATATCAGTATGCTGGTGCCGAGATTTTCAAGAACCCAACGGTGCTTGTAGGTAGTTAACCTGCAGTCTATAGTAGGTGGCCCTGGGCACTAATAGCCCATACCCCTGGATTGTCACAGACACATTTTGAGGTAGCCGAGTATCGAGGGTCCACTGTACTTTAAATTAACCTTATTAAAAATTATACAATATGTTTCTTCACCCTTACATTGAAAGAACTGAAAGTGAAATAAGAAACAGATACTCAACAAGAAGTAATACTATGTGAAGAAGACATCACACAGTAAGCAGATTTACAGGATATATTTTAGATAACTATACATTTGAAAAAAAGGAACTACTGAATATATTGCAAAAAAAACAAAAAACAACACCCCAAATACTTATCTGGTTCTTTAATATACTTTTTTTGTTAAAATGTTTGCTTATTACAAATAGAAAAAGAAAAATGAAACAAATGTGCACACAAAGCTCTATACTAAAAACTTCAAATCAATACCAATTAGATGTTTATATGTGCTAACTAGTATTACAGTATGCTTGTTTGTTTATTTGATAGCAAAAATAATGTGCACCAGTGCTTTCATGCAGTTACATCATTAGTATATTGAACAGCATATCAGTATAAAGGAACCACACAAACAATGCTGAATATGTTCAGAAACAATTTACTGTAGAGAAAAAAACGCTAGTTTGCTGTTTTTTAACGAGATACCAACTTGCTGTTAGGAGGGACAGTGCCCCATTAAAGTATTTTTAAAAAAACTTAATTAAGATGTTTTTTCAGATATTCAGAATTTTACCTTTTAATGCTTATGGTATCTAAGAAACTAAATTTTTTGTTTATTAACACAAGTTGCTGGGT
This sequence comes from Discoglossus pictus, assembly GCA_027410445.1. Lineage (NCBI taxonomy): Eukaryota > Metazoa > Chordata > Amphibia > Anura > Alytidae > Discoglossus > Discoglossus pictus. The sequence continues at coordinate 53,465,435 of CM050175.1, forward strand.
AAAGTAATATGCAGTTAATTTTCCTGCTCGCAGAGAATGAGCTGTCCAAAGAATATGGATCTCTCTCAAAGCCTATCTATCTATCTATCTATCTATCTATCTATCTATCTATCTATCTATCTATCTATCTATCTATCTATCTATCTATCTATCTATCGTATCTACTGTATCTATCTGTCTATCTATCTATCGTATCTACTGTATCTATCTATCTATCTATCTATCTATCTATCTCTCTTTCTATCTATCGATTACCATAGCCAGGCTCCCTGTAGGTAACTCATTTCAAAGCAATGTATTATAATGACCATCTTCGAACTGCTTATTTGTTATGTTTATACAACTGCGATTTCTTCTGGAGCCAGATCTCTCAAAGGATAATAAAAAATTAGAAACAATTCAAAGAAAAACAACTAAAATGGTAGATTGGTCTAAAGGAGAAACTTACAATGAACGACTTCATGACCTGAAAATGTATAGATTAGATGACTATAGGGAGAGGGTGGATGTGATCATGGCCGGATTTCCCATTAGGCCAACTAGGCAGCTGCCTAGGGGCGCTTCCCTGTGAGGGGCACCACTTTTTTTAAAAATGGTTATTGGGTTAAGAAAAATTAAATGCTGCAGTTCATAGACTGGGTACTATGGACTACCCACCTAGAATAAAGGAGTTACAACAGGAAAATTAATTTATATGCACAGAAAATTGGTCAGTGCATACCATGTGTAGCCACTTGCAGGGCCTCCTCCACTTCACTGCCGAGGGTGCCCAAAAAGGTAGATCCGGCCCTGGATGTGATAGAAACCTTCAAATATATCAAATGATTTAATAGATTTCAATAGGGAAGTGTCTTCCAGAACAAGGGGTAGAGGTCAAGATTTGAAATTGGAATGTGGAAGATTTAGGGGTAATCGACTGCTTTACATAAAGAGTGATAGTGGAATAGCCATCCAATGGAAGTCGTAAGGTCAAAAACAGTTAACAAATTCATGTATGCATCCTTAGGCCTCATTACTTTTAGGTAGATAGAATGGACTAACTAGATGGGCCTTGTTAGTTCTTCTCTGCTGTCAGATCAATATTTCTATGTATAACACTTGTCACTCTCACAGTCACGTATCATTAATATAAAATGCACATTGCTGGCACTGGGACTATTTTGACATATTAGCTATTCTGGTTTAGATAAAGTAATATAAAAAAAAGCATTAATAAAAATTCCCTATCACGGTAAGGCTCAGAACATGGAATAACAGCACATACCGCGTGCCTAGTGCGCTATAAAATATTCACGCTAGCAGTGAATCCTACTAAATATAAGTGTTGTCAATAATTAAAAGCTGCCCTCTGACTGACAAGCTGCTTATTATAAATTTGGAGTCCTGGCTTCATAGTTTAAAACAGAATCACTGTTTTACTCACTTGATGTTGCTATAGTTCCTCCTACATAGCATCATCCCCTGGAGGCTGTTATGGTGGAGCCTCGGTACTTGTCAGCTTGCTGTCCAGTACAGTTACACAGTGTGTCGCAAGCTTGCAGGGGTGAGCTTGACAGTATATGTCAAAGAGAAATAACTAAAACCTATTCTGGCAATTAAACACATTTAACCTGCCTTCCATTCCTTCTCTTCTATAAATCTGCTTGGTTTTGCTGATTCTGTCTATCTTATTATGTTGATGAGTTTCAAGCAGTAATTATAGCTAAGAGCTACACCCGCTGGCTGTTAAGGTATTTCAGTGCCCAGATGGAGAGAGAATCATTATTAGGGAATCCCAACGACAGAAGGTATTTGTAAAATATGGACATGTTCCGAAAGAGAGGTGGATGTGAAATGAGAAACGTGTCTGTTACCCATTAATTCATTAACAGAGCTGCTCAAATCTTTCTCCAGAGCATAGACAGGATATTGAGCTGAGTGTTGAACATGACATGATCACACATTATCACAAGATTAATGTATAAGCACTTTGAAAAGTTCAAATTATCCAAAAATGTTAACCAAAGAGATGGAAGTACTCATGAGAATATTTCCCATAACTGGTAAGCTACAAGTCTAGATACTCTTCTTATTCAGACCGCCATGTTATATGTAGATTTATCTGCTACACGGCCACTTTTGCACACTCTATTAAATGTTGTGGTTCGTTAAAAGACCACTTTAGTGCCCTTAAAAACATGAGATAGATATTTTATCTTTAGGCAATGTCCATTAATAGATTTTATATCCAATTATTTAAAAGCGTTACATGCCGTGGAATTTCTATATTAGTCATTAGTCCCTTACTGAAGGATGGATGAATACTTAATTGGACAAATATAGAATCACAATATCATTGATTGAATGTATATTTTGATTACCATGTGGGGAGTGAATTATTGAGAGGAATATTGGATTTTTGGATGAATATCGGAGCATTTTTTTGCCTAATATTTGATTTGATGAATATAGGGGCTGATGAATATAGAGGTCACAGTTCAGACTTGACTGCTGCTGGTATCCATCCACTACAAGGTCAGCTTTGACTACCAGGACGATGGGTGTAGGAACGGTGGAAGGGGGGGGGGGGACAAATCCCCTCAGATTTTTCTATTTTACGGCCTGTGTATACAATGACCTGTATCCCCCCCAGAATTATTATGGCTCCCACACCCTTGACCAGGAATGCTAAATTTTCATTGGCAACAAGCTTTTTCTGTAGACTAACCTATCAATGATTATTCATTCTCTTATATTATCTGATTGTTCTTAAACCATTTGGATCTCTCTCAACCAGAACTCCCACACTCCCCTTATTATGGTGGAGATAAAACAAAAAAACAGCAAAATATCTGAATTAAAATAACTCTATTAATAATCAAAACAAATTACACTCACCACACCTACCTATTACAATAAATGTAGCAGATGTTGATAACCAAAACACTTCCCCATTAGGGTCAACCATTTTCTAATACGAATGCATAAATAGGAAGTTGGACAGCAAACAAAGATAACATACATTTTATTAAATCAGGACGTAAGGAATATGTGTCATCACTTCCCTGACTAAAACAATGGATAATTCAATAAAGACCTCTTGAGATATATACAAAAAAGAGACACAAGATATCTTTTTTTTGTCATAGCAGTGCACATAGAAATATATATATAGTTTCTAAAATATCTTCATCATATATCACATATCGTATATATTTCATAGATATGTAAACCACAGATCTAATTTAGCCTGTCCCCATAAGTAAGACATAATGTACAGTGGGGGGGAAAAGTATTTGAGCCGCTGTTGACTTTGAACGTTTGTCCACTAACAAAGAAATGATCAGTTATAATTTAAATGGTAGGTGTATTTTAACAGTGAGAGACAGAATAGAAGAAAACCCCAAGAAAAACACATGTCAAAAAAGTAAAAAAATTGATTTGCAGGTCAATGAGTGAAATAAGTATTTGATCCCCTATCAATCAGCAAGATTTCTGGCTCCCAGGTGTCTTCTATAAAGGTAATGAGCTGAGATTAGGAGCACTCTGTTAAAGGGAGTGCTCCTAATCTCAGCTTGTTACCTGCATAAAAGACACCTGTACACAAAAGCAATCAATCAGATTCCAAACTCTCCACCATGGCCAAGACCAAAGAGCTGTCCAAGGATGTGAAGGACAAGATTTTAGACCTACACAACGCTGGAATGGGCTACAAGACCATCGCCAGGCAGCTTGGTGAGAAGGTGACAACAGTTGGTGCGATTATTGGCAAATGGAAGAAACACAAAATAACTGCCAGTCTCCCTTGGTCTGATGCTCCATGCAAGATCTCACCTCGTGGAGTTTCAATGATCAGGAGAACAGTGAGGAATCAGCCCAGAACTACACGGGAGGATCTTGTTAATGATCTCAAGGCAGCTGGGACCATAGTTACCAAGAAAACAAATGGTAACACAATACGCCGTGAAGGACTGAAATACTGCAGTGCCCGCAAGATCCCCCTGCTCAGGAAAGCACACGTAAAGGCCCATCTGAAGTTTGCCAAAGAAAATCTGAATGATTCAGAGGGAAAATGGGTGAAAGTGTTGTGGTCAGATGAGACCAAAATCAAGCTCTTTGGCATCAACACAACTCGCCTTATTTGGAGGAGGAATGCTGCCTATGACCCCAAGAACATAATTCCCACCGACAAACATGGAGGTGGAAACATTGTGCTTTGGGGGTGTTTTTCTGCTATGGGGACAGGAACACTACACTGCATCAAAGGGACGATGGACGATTGTACTGTCAAATCTTAGGTGAGAACCTCCTTCCCTCAGCCAGGGCATTGAAAATGGGTCGTGGATGGGTATTCCAGCATGACAATGACCCAAAACACACAGCCAAGGCAACAAAGGAGTGGCTCAAGAAGAAGCACATTAAGTTCCTGGAGTGGCCTAGTAATTAACCAGACCTTAATCCCATAGAAAATCTGTGGAGGGAGCTGAAGGTCCGAGTTTCCAAACATCAGCCTTGAAACCTTAATGACTTTGAGAGGATCTACAAAGAGGAGTGGGACAAAATCCCTCCTGAGATGTGTGCAAACCTGGTGGCCAACTACCAGAAATGGCTGACCTCTGTGATTGCCAACAAGGGTTTTGCCACCAAGTACAAAGTTGAAGGGGTCAAATACTTATTTCACTCTTTGACCTACAAATCAATTTATAACTTTTTTGACATGTGTTTTTCTTGTTTTTTGTTGTTGTTATTCTGTCTCACTGTTAAAATACACCTAACATTAACATTTTAGACAGATATTTTCTCTGTCAGTGGACAAATGTTCAAAATCAGCAGGGGATCAAATATTTTTTTTCCCTCACTGTAGGCCAATGGCTTCAATGTCCAGATAGTGGATGCACTCCATAATGTAGCAATCTTCAATGGTACATTATAGAGAAAATACACCACAAGGAAAACCCAGTAGTGCCATTAAATTCATCTATATATGCTTCAGGGAACCAATAAGCAAGGGTAGGGTCTCAATTCATAGTACAATGATGTCGGGTCACGTCATTATCACAGTAGGGCCCCTGCAAATTTCTGATTTAATAACATGTATTAAAACACTCAGCTGTTTTAGTTCACAGTTTGTGGTGGTAAAGTACATCAGATTGTACTTATTCATATGGTGTTCATTCCAAAAATACTGGAGCGGGTTGCAAGTTCCTTCTCCAGTGGACTGCAATTTGTCTGACCTCTCTGCTATGACCTGCCCATCTTGGGTTACTCTACATGGAATATCGCACAGCTTCATTGAGGTACAAAAGCCCCTTCACCATGACAAAGTAGCAATCCAGAAGGGGTATCTATCTATCTATCTATCTAGAAGTATTACCATATTATTTTATAAGTATGCCTATCAACATGTATCAACATGTACATTATACATTTTTGATAAATAAAAAGAAAGTACTTTCTGTGTCCTGTGAGGGACATGTGGTCCCATCTATCGGCCTAGATGGCGGGACTTTTGTGACTTAAAGGCATATCTAAGTGAGTTGGATTATGAATGCATCTAACAGAGGAGAATTAGTAGTGTTTGTAAAAAAAAATTTGTATGGAAAAAAAATCTCAAAGTAAACATTTAAACAGTTACATTGAAGTCAGCAAAATCTCTTGTAATGTCTGACAGTTGCAAATTAGGGTTTCAACCCTCCAAACCAAGGCTAAATTAGCCTTTAATTTAAAATGATTTGTTTTGGCCAATCAAGTAAGCTGAAACTCTTGAATTAGACCTGGGTTCATGTTTGTGTTGCAAAGCAGCCTGGGATATGTAGTGTATCACTGATATGTGGCAGGAAACTGCAAGGAGGAAGCTGCAAGGAGATTGGCTGAGTAAGCAAAAGCAGGTAAATAGTGGGTTAATATTGATCCCCTGATGCTGTATGCTGACTGGGGGAATCAGATGCCTGTATAGGTACCCCCTGGAGGTGTGAACATAATCAATAGAGGGATTTTTAGATATTAATAACAATAAAATGTTTTATGAGATGTGCTGCATACACATAAGCTGCTGTTAACCTATAGAGTGCAGAAATATATTAATCCATGAAACTTGGATATGCCTTTAAGACCCCAACTACCTCCCAAGTCTGTTGAGAATACATCATCCTGAATACACAATAAAGCACATATTTTTGCTTCAAAGAATTGAGAGAATCAGAGTTACATACATTAAAAAAAGTGTTATACATCTCTAAAAATTAATTCCTGGTCTACCGAACTGAGAACAGTAGGTGCAAGATAATGAATAACTGATCGAGGGATTTAGAAACATAACACGTATACTTTTCCCCTAAAACCTTCCAAAGATTAGCTGCAGATGAAATGTCATTTTTTTAAAACTATTCACATTCTTTAATATCAATGATAAAGGGCTTACAGCCTTATTAAATTGCTATTCGGCAAATTGAATAGGGCTCTATATAAGCACAGAGCATATTTTTTTTAAAATAAGTTTTTAGTTAGTTAACTTCTATCCAAAAGCAAGGTCTTCACTAGCTAAAAACTTCTGTAAAAAATATGCTCTGTGCTTATATAGAGCCCTATTCAATTGGACGAATCGCAATTTAATAAGGCTGATAGTTACAAATATGGATTTTCTGACACGCTGCTAAAATATCCTGCAATTCATTCTTTACTTTTTTTCCATTTGTTCTTGTTTTATCCCATCCCATCTTTTAACCCTGCTTGATGTACCCTTTATCTCTCTGACCTTGTGCATTCACCCCAAACTCTTCATATACTTCTTCTGTGCTTTGTTTTTATTTATGACACCCCCTTATCCTGTGGCTTCTGTCCGTATTGTGGCTGCCCCTTCATCACTGGTGTAAAGACATCATTTGTTACATTTAATTAGTATTGCTCTTGAATTGAAAAAACGAGTAACATCTCTCAAAAGCTCATCACACTAAATAAGATGTTTAATAAAAAAAAAAAGGTATCACTGTATACTGCAATAGTCCATCTGTCTGTAGATTTAGTCTGCTACTAACACCCACGCAAACTTCCAAATTTAAATCTGGACTGGCTCTCACTTCTATCAATAAAAATAAACATAGTACCAAGAATATATATGTTATAGAAACAATTTGAAATGTAGTGAAAGTAACATTACAGTAAGGTTTACTCAACAAACTACTGAAATATGTCTGGAAGTTTCTCTGTTTTTAACTTTCTCTAATTAAAAACTTACTGATTATATCAGAAACACACATTACATGGAGTCATTCTATACACATACAGATTTATTTTATTTAAAAATGTGGTTGCCACCCCCCCAAAGCTGCTTACATAGGCAACTGGTACTAGCCAATAAAAACACTGCATCCAAGTATGTTTTTAAACCCTACACAAACTGTCCTGCCAAAAGCAGCACAGTGCAAAAATCCAGAGCAGCTGCTGGATTTCAGAGGAAGAGGGGTGTTTGGTGGGAACAAAAGACTACAAGAACCATGATAATTTGCTGCAGAGACTGAATCCCTACATGCTGTTACATTGTTTACCTTCCTCTGATTGGCCTCAGCCAATTATGAATTTGTTGCTAATGTGGCTTGCATTTTCAGGGGCATTCGTTCTCTAAATCAATTGCCAGAAAACTGAAAAAGATATGCAACTCTAGGGTAAGAAAAAATGGTTTGCATACAGTACTGATTCTCCTCTATCCGATGCATTCAAAATCCATGAGCCTTCTATATTCCTTTAAAAGTGAAATAGAGTGTAAACTGTGAAAATATTTAAAACAGAAGCTTCTATGACCAACAACCTCTAATTTGGGTCAAAATTGACAAAGATATACCTTGTCAAGTGTCATAAGTGGTTTGGAGAAAAAAGGATTCAAGCAAAATAGACTGTATCTATTAGGGTCACAAAGAGTTAAGCATGCCTGGGACAAGCATAAGGCTATAAAGAGGAATAAATAAGCCAAAATGTAAATAGATAGAATAGGCACACCAGCATGGCTGGATTACCCATTAGGCAAACTAGACAACTGCCTAAAGGTGCATGCCTGTGAGGGGCACCCATTTTTTAACTTAAATACCCCTAAAAATACTTTTTTGTGCTGAAAAACTAAATGCTGCAGTTCACGGACAAGTAAGAGAAGTGTGCATGCTCACACAACAATAGAGAAGTGTACATGCACAGAAAAGGGAAAAATGGGTGCGCGCACACTCTGAGCACACACTCGCAGGGGCTCCTCCACTTCACTGCCTAAGGGCTCCAAAAAGGTAGATCCGGCACTGCACACCAGAAGGATAATTTTGATTCTAAGCCTATAGATTTAAGAGTAAATCAACTAGATATCAATGTTTTTACTCACATGCTCATATTCATTACCTTGTAAAGACTTTGTATGCCCATACTTTCTTCCACAATAGACTATTTTAATCTTCATCAGATACTGTCTTTATAAATGAATGTTCCTTCCCAGAAGTAAATCAGAAACCGCATCGGACCACATCATGATATACTTTTTAAGGTGTGGCCCAACAAATAAAATGCATTTTGTCCTCTGGGCATTTGTCCCTTTGACACCAAATCGTTACATCACCTCTGGATATTGAGATGTTAGTTCGCTATTTGCTTTCTAAACACAAGATTTACAAATTCCATGATACTACTCATAGCATATATATTCTAGCCAGAGAAGGTGGGAGCATTCCAGTTATATTTAAGTATTTTAACTAAAAACATTAGACATACATGCTTTATTTAGAATGCAAGCTTTTAAGTGTGTGCTCATCCCAAAAACCTGTTGTCATGACACAGGACCATTTGGACTTCCACGATTTGGAACTTCTATTGGTTAGGTCCTTGTGTCGGACAGGTAAGTATACACCATACAGTTTTTACCCTATAAAAAGCCCCACAAAAGCTATCTGAAATAACCAGATACATCTCTCACTCTTGTATTCGTTAACCAGAAAAACTGGTTATTTGGTGGAAAAGTGAACATTTTATAGGGAAGGCAAACAAAGACAAGTAAATCAAACAATAATTGAAAAGTCAACATTGCACAATTTAAACTTTTCCTCCACTTGAGTCTTCCAACGTCAGCCTAGAATTTGGTGCGGAGGAAGCCAAATGTCCAATCATGTAGAGTGATCCCCTCTCAGGATATTCAGTTTAACCAATCAGGATGGAGCCTCCTCTCAATGGGGAAACCCATTAAGTTGTGTTGATGCTGGCAAGTCTGGTCTCCTTATTTTTTTTTTTTTAAATAAAATTTTTTATTGAAAGGGATACAAAGTAAGGACAGGCATTAGGTACATTAACACATAAGATTTTCTATAAACATATATACCTCGTGGTCAAATTACTAGCATCTCCTTCCAAGTTTTTATTTTTAACTTTTCCCATTATTAAATAGTTATTTAGGTCCTATAATTTAAGCAAGGGAAGCATGAACAAACACAACTTATTTACATAGAAACTGAAACTTTAGATAAACAAACATGTAAATAACTATGGAGATAAGGGAGGAATCCCTAGCTCAGGTTTAGTTTATACAATTATGATGCATACATTCACCTCCTGTGTTGCGTTCCAGGCGAACCAGTCAAATCAGAGCCTCCAGGACCAGACTTCGAGTCTCCTCCACTCCAAGCCTTTTTTTGGCCTAGTTCTGTTTTGCTTTTGTTATAGTGCTATCAGTGAGCCCTGGTCTCCTTATTTTAATCGTCTGGGATGTGCAGCTGGCACATAGACAAGCCAACTCCAGGGTGAAAGTAGGGGTGGAGTGACAGACTTGTCAAAGAGTGGAAATGGGGACTGAAGATATTGGCCCAGGAAATAGTGAAACCTAGCAAGGGGAACAATAAGCGGTGGGACAGAGGTCCCTGAGAAGCAAATGGCTTGGATTCCTATGGGTGGTGGAGAAAGGGGACTGCAGGGGAGGAGAAGTAAGCCATGGCTCTGTCTGGATCCAAGGTACTGGTGGGGTCACCACATTAAAGGTTAATAAGTAATTTGAGTGCGAATGTCAGAAACCATTACTTGCAATTATGTCCTTATTATTTGTTGTTTAGTCGTTCAGTTGTGGCTGACTCTCCGTGACACAATGGACGTAGCACGCCAGGAACATCTATCATTATGGCTCTGGTCTTGCCTATCCATAAGGTTTTCTTGACAAAGATACTGGTGTGTGTTGCCAGTTCCTTCTCCAGTGGACCGCAATTTGTTTGATCTATTTTCTATGATCCAGAAGGGGAATAACTTTCTTAGTGGAGAGTGTGTTGTAGGGTGATCTTGATTGACATATGCAAATTATCTGTGTCATTTTTTGCTGGTATTTTGTTGCAGATCTTGCCATATATATTATGTTCAACGACATACATCTGTTGTTGTTTTGCTGGTGCATGGATCACTTATTTCATTCTCTCAACATGGTTCAAATTGAGCACAATCATATAGATGCAAAGTCCTACACATCAGCAGTCATGTTTGGTTCATAAGATATCTCTAAATTACTCAGTCCCACTGTGTTTACTGGTCGTAAATATCTGCTCTTACATGAAAGTATAATAAGGACAATAAGATGTCTGTATGTTAGAGGAAACAGGTTGTGTGAGCTGCATAAAAACACAGAACAAATTATTCAAACTGGCACAGATAAGAATTACAGCTGTATTCCAACTGCCTTTTGGTTCTGTATCCCAATTTAGACTATACAAAGGCATTAAATGCTATCTTGCTACCAACTAGAATATTTTTCATTGCACATTTTTAGTACTTATGGCATCTTAATGGGCTCTAGCTTATTTTTTCTTCCTATAAGAAATGCTGGTAATAAAATGTCTGAATACATGAGGGGTTGTGCAAGTTAACTTTTTGCAAACAAAAAAGGTGGGAAAAGGACTTTCACCCCAAAAGGAAGTTGATTTAATTTTAAAGACCATTACAAACTACCAGCAGTTTTTGCTCTGTATACTAATGCCTGGCTCAGAGAGCTTGATAAGGGTGGGAGTGGGGTCTAACTACCAGATAACATTGCAGCTCTTTAGTCCTTTTAATATAATGAAATGATATCCCATATGGCTACAGTGCTCTAGATTATGGCCAGATTCTATCCAATTGATCTGCTGTGGTTGGAGTCTTTTACAGCATACATAACACAATTAATAGTTACATTATGGCCTATTTTTAATTAATCAAAAGGACATGGACACGTTGCTGACACCTGAACCCTGATTGGCTAGTATGAGACACCAATATTGCAAAATTTGTGTTTCTAAAGAGGGCAGACCCAAGCAGGTACTATTTGTGTGATTTTAGGAAATAAAAACAAAGCTTTTAAGTGCTTCATATAAAAATAAAGAACATTATTATATACCCAGTAAAAGCCAGAAAGCGTCTATGTCCCTTTCATACGATACTGTTCTGATGCACTTTCACTGCCCATTAAATCTCAATTTAGTTCAATGAAGTTGCCTATGGTTTTTGCATATCATACATAATGCAGTGCATGGTGACTTTCAAATCTCTCATTTCTAAACATTTACTTCCTTATTGAACATTAGTACATCTGACAGAATTACCTAACAGCCTCTGTTTCCACACTTAAACACTTGCTTTTATTAAAAAAAAAAAAATTGTGATGTGTAGCCCAGAATATAATGGAATCCCCCAATTGGGGTACCCTATCGGCGACTTAACTGCCTAACCCCCAAGAACACATGGAGAAATTGACATTTGAACAACAGCAAGAACCAAATGATCTTTTCACAATATATTTAGATATAACTTTACCTGATTATAATCCTAAACCATTCAAGACATCCCAAGTGAGAACCTAACCTCTTGAACATATCTCAACTTGAACCAGTGAAATTGTGAAGAGAACAAAAAATTCAAATTTTTCAGGGAATTCTTCCATCCCATACAGCTTCTATAAGGCATGCTGGTCTTCGTTGGATCCCTGCCATAGTGGATTAGTAACGGCTCCTGTAGCTTACCTTCTCAGACCTTGTCTGCCTGTGTCTGTGGGGCCCACAGAAGCATCCTGAGGCACCCAGATCACAATGATCATCAAGGTGCAAGCAAGGCATAGAATAAGCAAACATTTACTTGGAAAAACCTTGGGTGTGCCTTACCTAGCACTCTTCTAAAACCTGAGTACCAGGATGAAGATTAGGCTTGGTGAATAATGGACTTCCCACAGGTGTATCAAATAAAATATTTATAGTATATATAGTAGATATTTAGCAAGTACCAGTGCTTAGTCAATATAGTGCCATGCTACAGAGATACCAGTATAGGGTCCTATGCTAATCCCTGAAAAAGCAATTACGAGTACCCTGTACAGTAAAGCTACCTAGCTGTGTTAATCCCCCATAATTAAAACATTGCGAGAGATCTCCAACGGGTCACTGCTCCGAGTGAACTTCACAACACAGGCACAACGCAAGACATAAATCTCCATTGACTTTTGCACTGACAATAAATTACAAGTTATTCCCGGACATCCTGACACCCAAATCCTATGCTTATAAGATTTTAAAGGGCACTGGCATAACTGCAAAAAGCAGGAGAAAGATTTAAGTGTACCAGACACCACTTGCAAGTGGTTTTTAAACCTTCGCGGAGAAGCATTTAAAGTGACAGTAAAGCCCAAAAAGCACTACAAAATAATGAAATTACATTATTTAGAGTAGAGTTTCTATAAACTAGAATGTTATACTACCTTTTTATGCTTTTATTATATATAAGATGTGCTATTTTCTACTTGTCAACTTTTCTCTTGCATTCCTTTCTATCTCCCCAAAAAATCCCCACTGTGACCAGTGGTAGAGCTAGTGATTGGAGGACCCTGACACAAAAAAAAGTGTGCAGACTGCTAACATTTTTTTTGGGTCGCCCCCCCCAGGGTTCTATAATTTGTACATATATAGAAGGGGGGGACGGTACACTACAAAACTGAAACATATATATATATTATATATATATATATATATATATATATATATATATATATATATTGTACTAATGTACGGTGGTGGCTTCTATCGCTTTTTTGCCCACCATATATCAAATGACTGTTGTGGTTAACCACCTACTCATAAGCTCCACAACACAAGCTGAGATCCCACTGCACACTGATGACAGCCAGTAAGCTGTACGTGGATAGGATTCCCAGCTTATATATAATCCAACCTTGGCTTTGCATAAAAGCTGTGTAATACAGTGGGCATAAGCTTAAAGGAAGCCATGTTTAAAATGGTTATGGATTGAAGAACAATGCATTTGTGGGCACATTTGCATGTCCATTCTCTGCTTCCGAGAATGCAGTGTAATAACTGTATTTCTCAGAATTGTGAGCAGGAAACAGTTTTTTTTACTTGTTTTAGACATTTTTAGACATTCAAATGTGAACACAAATGTACTATATATATATATATATATATATATATATTTATATATATATATATATATATATATATAAATATATATATATATATATAGTACAGTGGTACATTAATGTGAACAATTATCCCAATTTCTCTTTTATGTGTTCAAAACAGAATAATTTTTATAAAAATAGAGGAATATATTTTCTATTTTCTATTTTTTGCATGTAAAATGAGCAATCACTACCACATTTGCAAGCAATCCCCTCCATACAGCGGTGTCTATTGTGATTGGCTGGACAGATTAATTATTTGATAAATTATTAGTCATATACATGGAGTGTGGACCTGCTGACTATTGGTGCAGAAGGATAAAATGTAAGTATATTACATTCCATGCGAGAAAAAAAGGTATTTAAAACAATTAGAGTCTATGTGGGATGGCAGGTTTTTTGTATGAAGAAAGAAAAGCTTGGGAGCGTTCATTGTCATTTCAGCAATTACAATAATTGCAATTGTGTTTGGGGGGGAAAAAAGTTGCATAATTTCCAGAAGAGAATGATACTAAACAAGCAGCGTAAGTAATTATGCTTTAATGGCAACCAATTAGAAAATGAAGCACCGAGGAGGGAAAGAGAGAGAATAGGGAGTATAATGAAATTCCTGCAATACTTCTAAAGGTTTTAGAAAAATGTATAAAAAAAAAAAAAAAGAGATTTGATTTTGGAACTCAATGGGTTGTAAAGACCCAAGGAAGTTTAATTTCTCATGAGAAAATGTACCTGTAAATTATATTACAATGGACTGGTTTGCACTTTAGAATTACAGATCAAAATAATTAAATAATCTGAACCTTAGAGTACACTTTACCTTACAACTTTGTTGAATAATTAATTCCCACTGCAAAGTACATTGGGAAGCCTCCATCTTGCAACAGCTGCAATCTTGAAAAGCTGTTAAAAACCAGCCTGTAAATATGATTAGATAGTATAAACAAAGATAGGTAGAAGTGAGGAACAAGTTAACTGTAGATTTTGTCCCTTCGTAATAAAAATGGAGAAAAAGAAGCTGTTGCTTGGCTCTGTCTTGATTTCTAAGATGATGTTAAAAACAATAGTTCATGCAAAGTAAAGCTACTACCTTCCTTAAGTAATGTTTTAGCCCATCCAGTTGGTCGCTACATTTTTGATGCCTCTAATTGACCCTGAACTATACTGGGCTTATATAGTTCCCACTAATAAGAATGTATCAACTCTGGAATGTTTCCAGATAAGGTGACATTGCAATGTGAACATGTAGTAACTAATAGCTCTACGCGTTTCACTACCATAGGGCTTCTTCGGGAATGCAATAACTTTGCGCAAGACTGATCCAAGCAATAGCAACTTTTAATATATGATTATAGATCCCTTTAAATCAGAAACAACAGATACACAGGGCAGAGAGGGATGGGGGAAAAGAGAAACAGGGGAGGGAGGGTGGTAAAGAGACACATGGGAGGGGGGAGACACAAGGAAGGGGGGGGTAGAGACATCAAATATTATACCTTCATTTATGATGGTGAACGATTAGTGTTCTAATAAAATACAGTATGTGCATAACCATAAATGACACTTCCCCTTCTAAAGCTATGTCTATACAAAACAGTAAATAAAGTAAAAGGAACTCCAAAGATCCCCAAATGTGTCTTATATATGTAGCTATGTAGCATATATACATATTTTATTCCTACTTGTTTTGTTTCATGGTTTGACATTCATTTTGCATTTTTTTTAATTTTATTTGAAATGTACCTTAATTATATATTCCTGAATTTATAAAGATAGGTTCTCATTAATAATAAAACTGAAACCACAAAGCAATTGTTTTAGAGAATAATTAAAATACATTTTTAGGCTTTTTTGCTGCCATATTTGGAGAAGTCTATAAACTATTGGTATATTATCAAACTACATTAAATTCTGAAAAAAAACAACATATGACTTGTGTGGGTGCCTGAAAGGAGAAAAAAAAAATCTAGATGTTTAAGTAAAAATAGCAACAATGTGTCAAAACAGACTGAACACAGGGGTGAATAACCCAGGCATGGAACAGGTTAACAGAACTCCTAGGGCAGATTAATTGGGGACACAATGTTTGAAATAGGAATAATTAATAAGGGTAAACTGAGGACATAAAGGACCATAAAACTTCATATTTTTCTAAAGTACGCAACAGCTGGGTAAGCAATGAGCATAAAAACATTTTTGGCGATAATGTTAAATTTCAGACTCTGCTTTATAATAGTTTCTTCCACCCTGGACTGTGATTTGCCAACCAAGAAGAACATGGGACAACAAAATGGTTCATGATCGGAAAAGGAGTGCAACAAGGTTGTATATTGTCACCTTATATGCAGAGTACATCATGTGTAAGGCTGGATTGGATGAATCCAAAGTCGGAATCAATATTGCTGGAAGGAATATCAACAACCTCAGATACGCCGATAATACTGCTCTGATGGCTAAAAGTGAGGAGGAACTAAAGGACTTATTGATGAGGGTAGAAGAAGAGAGTGCAAAAGTTGGCCTGCTGCTCAACATTAAAAAGTCGAAGATCATGGCAAATGGCAATCTCACTTCCTGGCAAATAGATGGGGAAGAAGTGGAGGCAGTGACAGATTTTATTTTCCTTGGATCCAAGATCTCTGCAGCTGGTGAATGTAGTCATGAAATTAAAAGATGTTTGCTTCTGGGGAGGAAAATTATGGCAAGCTTGGACAAGTTAGTAAAAATTAAAGATACAGAACTATGGTAATCCCAATAGTAACATACGGATGTGAAAGCTGGACCATAAAGAAATCTGAGTGCCGTAGAATTGATGCCTTTGAATTGTGGTGTTGGAGAAGACTGCTTAGACTGCAAGAAGATCCAATAAATCAATACTTCAGGAAATCAAGACAAACTGTTCACTAGAAGGTATGATCATGAGGCTGAAGGTCAAATATTTTGGCCATATCATGAGACGACAGGATTCCCTAGAAAATATTCTGATGCTGGGCAAGATTGAAGGCACAAGAAGAAGGGGACAACAGAGGCGGTGATGGATAGATGAGGTCACTGAAGCAATGAACATGAATTTGATTCAGCTCAGAGGGGCAGTAAATGAGAGATGCACCTGGCGAGCTGTGGTTCATTGGGTCACGGAAAGTTGAACATAACTGAACGACTAAACAACAACACCAACAAAATAAACAGCATATTTAACATATACTCTACAGTGTGTCAAAAGCCCTCCAGAAATACATTTAAGGGGACTCTTTAGGCAAACAAAATGTTTTATGTAAATGTTTTAACTAGGTTACATAATTAAATTATTCTCACTGTAATTATATTATAACATTTATACTTCAATGACTTCAAAAAAGATGCCAGATTAATAGCATCTTAACTTCTGGACTGCCACTTTCTTCCTGTTCTCTCTAAAGTAGAGTGTCATGTTTCAGGAAACACACGGAGCAAGGGACTTCAGATTTTTACTTCTAGCATACAGTCACTGATATGCTTTTTATCTGAGTAGCATGAGACACTGGTTGTGTTAAACCTTTTCTATGAGTGTGGTCTTAGGTCCCACATATGAAACGTGAGACAGTACAGGAAGAAAGAAGGAGTTTCCATAAGGCAAGCTTTTTAGAAGTAACTGAAGTGTAAGTATATGAAAGTTCCATTAAGAAGATTAAATAAAAGTTAGCTAAATATACTCTAGGGGTAATTAACAAAAAGGGGTAAGATAAATTAAGAGGCAGAGAGGAACAAAGTGTTTATATTTCTTTCACTAAAGCAACCCCCACAAGTGGATGTTGGGGGGCTGGTAATTCGGCTGCCGGTTTCCTAGGAAGACGGAAAGTCAGGAGAAGATAACTTTTCCTTTGGAGATGAGTGTGAAGGAGTGAGAGAAACCATAAATGTGCTGAAATATTAAATTTTTCACTTGTCACTTTTATTCTATTACAATTTTTTTCAGCTTTTTTCTATTTTCTTCTTCTTTTTTACCTTTTTCTTTTTACTACTTTTCTTATATGCACTTTTTGTCACTTTATTAATCACATTGGTTGAAGTTAGTTGAAATACTTTCCCCTAAAATATTTTGTTGATGTTTAGTCGTTCAGTCACATCCGACTCTCCGTGACACTATGGACCACATGAAGCCAGACATAATCATTGATTTCTGGTCGTAAATATCTATAAGGTTTTCTAGGCAGTGGACTGTGACTTGTCTAACCTCTCTGCTATGATCTGCTCATCTTGGATGATCCTACATGGTATAGCTCACAGCTTCATTGAGGTACACAAGCCCCTTTACCACTACAAGGTAGCGACCAGAAAACACTTTAACAGAGATAAAAAAAAAAAGTTATAATTTTATAAATGCTTGAATTTTATTGGTGGTAACTTGTCGATACAGAAAAATATTAAAGCTTTCTTTAAGATACCCCAAGGACATGGGGGGAGAGAAGTGCAAGCCGTCATATAGTGAAGTACAATAATATTTATTAATTAAAAATAAATAAAAAATAGAAATTCACTCACATTTGGTTCCCTCCACTCAATGAGGTATATAAATGTGCCCAGTACATCAAAGTCCACGTATGATGGTATCAGTCTTCGATAGGTTCTGGCTCAGTAGATAGAGGTGGCTGGTAAAGGATGGTTACCAGTGAACCTTGCCGGCATCCATAGAAGAAGTCCTCTAGTCACATGAGTATTATGGGAGGCTAGGCCCAAAAATGTGCGAAAGAAGCCACAGTCCACTCTCTATTTTCTTAAATAAATGATAATCCCACTCAGAAAAAAATATATGTGTGTATCCAGAGCACAAAAAGGTCAAAATGACCTTATGTAGTACATGACAGGGGTACATTTAGTACGAGAAAAAGACATTGAATATAACAAATATCTCAATAGGAGAAATAAGTAATCAAGTAAAGATGCATCAAGTAAAAAAGTATTATAAATACAACTAAACATGTTTCATCCATTAGAATCGGCTTTCTTAATGGTAAAAAAATAATATGGTAATATGGTTGTGCAATAGTGGTAATACACTACTCTGAAATCAGTCATATAAACCTAGTAGTAACTTGCCCGTCATGAATGATGGCATCATATAATTTTCTCTCATCTGTGTCTCTCACGCTTTCCCCTTCCCCTATTTCTTCCCACCCTCTCCCTCTCTCTCCCTCCTTCCCTCTCTCTCCCTTCTCTCAATCCTTCCCACCCTCTCCCTCACTTCTTCATATCCTCTCCTTCCCCGACTCCTTCTCATCCTCCCTTCCAATCCTTTCCCTCCAACACTCCTTCTCATGCTTTCTTACTATCCTCTCCCTCATGGATAATTTCTTTAAGATACTACTGTTCAACACT
Source organism: Discoglossus pictus (assembly GCA_027410445.1). Classification (NCBI taxonomy): domain Eukaryota; kingdom Metazoa; phylum Chordata; class Amphibia; order Anura; family Alytidae; genus Discoglossus; species Discoglossus pictus. The sequence goes on from CM050175.1 coordinate 53,484,201, forward strand.
ATATTTCTATTGCTATATTTACAAAAAAAATTGTAATTCATGATACTCATTTTCTAATAATAAACATTTAAAGTGATAAAAAAACACATTGAGAAGGCTAAAATTTGAAATAGAAAATAAAATCCAGATGAAACATATGGTATAAGATATATTTGCCCCCTCTCTCTCACACCTGATTGGGACACAGTTCTAATCATACACCGAGATTAAAAGATCCAATTTACCTTTTGAGCATTTAATGTCAGACTGTTATTATACTAAGTTTGTAAAGAGGTGTAACACTTGGATGGGGTCTCTGTGGATGAGGGAATCAGTCTCTGAAGCTTAAATTGTACAAAGTGTTCACTCCGACTCTTAATTGTTGATTTTGCTTATTATGACTCTATGTAAATAGATCAGTTTGAACATTGCATTCTTGGAATGAACCCACCTGATGTTTTATGCAGATAATAATTACACCATCTCAAAATCCATTAGCAAATCTCTATTTCATCAGTTATTAGCAATCATAAGAAAACACTTCTGTGTGAGGACTGATGCAGCATTTTAATGCTACTTATTTTTTTCCAAATATGTATATTAGTGACATTTGATACGTTCCTGTTGTGTGAAAATGAGTACTTACACATCTAAACCTCTTATATTAAATAGTTTTCTTACATGATGTGTATTCTTCAACATTTTCCATTTTTATTAAATATAAAGAAATGATGCAAAACTTATAATTCAAGCTAAAACATTATAATTGATTTCTCAGCTATTATGACTAAATGCACTTAGAAGATTTGTTCTAGATTCTCTGCATTAAAGAAACATATAACTGCATTTTTACAGCTCTATATTCTCAGCAAAATATGGTCAGTAGATGGAATTAACAATAATTCAGAGTTTGTGCAATTAGCTTGTCCTCTCTCCTTAACTGTTTTACTTGTTAGATGATCTTAGCAGGTAGCAAACCCTGAAGGAGATTTCAAGGGAATTGGGCATGACCGTGGCTTGGAGGGGGAGTAAGAAGGAGAAAGTTAAAGAGGAGATGGGAGGGCCGATATGAGGACTATAGCCTCCTCCTTCACTTCCATTCATTTGCTGCTCCCCTCCAGAGAACATCTGAAAAAATAAAAGCCCACCTCCCTGTTTTTTCTCTATGATGTTCATCTAAGCAACTGCTAGTCACAGCTTGTGGCGGGCATTTGCTGCCGGGTGCCCAGTTAGAGATGACGTGGGTGTGCCTGTGGCTTAACTGCTTCCCCTTGGTGGGCTGGACTCAGTCCCTTTTATGGTTAGTAGGTGAGGTAATTCCTCTCTCCAATTGGTCCTAAAGGTGGGCACATCCTGGCAGGAAGGGCGCTGGAGCCTTGAATCCTATTACTTGGTCCGGTGACCTATGGTTGTTTTGTCATGTTGACAAAAAGTTAATAAAGTGGATGTGGCCTAATTTCTCCAAGGAATGTTTCATGGTCATTTATTGTTGGGAGTAGTAGTGGTACACTGTGCAGTGTTTGGTGACGGAGCCAGTGACCTTACAATAATGCCAGGTCATGCATATTCTGGTAGGTTGACATAAGAAGCTGCATGAATTATTAAGGGCTTAACAGGATAGAAAGATGGAAAGCCCGAACAGAACAGCACAAGGTGACAAAACAGGAACTACACAGCTACATAGAGCTATATACAAAAAATCTGTAGAATGTGAGTTCTTCAGTCAAGGCTACCTCAATATACAAAGTACCTTCCAAGTGTTATAAAGTATGCCCTAGACACCGTTTTCTTTTACTCATACTCCTCCAAACATCCCAAAAGTAGTTTAGGGAGTATATGTGCCTTACTCCTGCAGTAAATATAGTTTTGGATCTGCTGGGTTGTCCGGAACGCTTACAATGTTGGTCACGCTTTGTGAGCCTTGCGAAGCGAGGCGAGCCATCACGCGGGCCTAAGGCTGCTATGAGCGCCAAAGGGACTTCACAAGGCCCGTGGGACTTTGCTGCAACTACGAGCCTTAGCTGCAATTACGAGCCTCTGACTTTAAGGACCGAACCACGAAACGAAAAAAATGAAAAAAAAACATTTTTTTCACCAATGAAAATCGCCTAAGCGAGAGAAAAAAATGGATCCTGAAAAAACACAAACACGACGAAAACGAGGCCGAAGGACGTAAAACTAACCTGAAGGAAACCATTACCAGGAGTACTATTTTACTCCCGTCATTTTTGACTGGCAATTTCCTAGTAGTAGTAGTAGTGTATACAGTATATATATATATATATATATATATATATATATATATATATATATATATACATATATATATATATATATATATACAGTATATATAGTAAATAAATAGTACTTCTGCATTCACATTTGAATGTCTGAAACAAGTTTAAAAAAAAAAACTGCTTCCAGCTCAGAATTCCGAGAAAAACAATTATTACACTGCAATCTGGGAAGCTGAGCTAGGACATGCAAATGTGCCCACAAATGCCTCACTCTTCAATCCATAAACCATTTCAAACATGGCTTCCATTAAGCTTATGTCCGCTGCATTACACAGCTTTTATGCAAAGCCAAGGTTGGATTATACACAAGGTGACAATCCTATCCACATACAGCTGCTTCAAGGTTACTGCATATCATCAGTATGGAGTGGGATCTCAGCCTGTGTTGTGGACCTTATGATTAGGTAGTTCAACCCGACAATAATTTAATATATGGTGGGCAAAAGAGTGATAGAAGCCCTCCACCATTCAGCAGTACAGTAAATAAATAGTACATATAGTATACATATACTAGCGACTTGCCCGGCAATTACATTTGAAGCCACACAATGTAAGGTTTTAGCATCTCCCCTCATGTACTTTCTTTTTCCTGGTTTGCAATGATCACCCTCGGCGCTCATTGCAAAGACAGATATATAAGTACAATGTAAAATATAAAAAAATTAGAACAGTGAATTAATAAATTAATATGAATTAATAAATTACCATAGATACTCTAGTATAAGCCGAGGCACCTATTTTACCACAAAATACTGAGGAGAAAGTGTAAGTGATGTGCCAAGTGTGCAGTGTAAATAGGCTGCGTGCACGAGGGCAAACCGTTTGTTTAGGCGGGTAAAGCGCGATTTTAGAATTGTAATGTTATTATTTGCAAGTTAGTGTTGTAAAATGGCATCTTTTTTCTATGTGTTACTTGGCTCACGAGCATTTCCAGTCTGTTGTAATGGTATATTTTGTATCTCCTAAATTCATGGCTAACTCATATGTCCCTGGCGGGGATTTGCACGCCTCGGCCTCCTTTAGCCTCGTTTTCATTTTTTGGGGCCGACATGTTTTTTTTTTTAAGTGACGAAATTTCGCAAATTCGGCTTAAATGTGTGTGCAACCTCACTCCCAGGCATCCTGCTGTGTGTGAGCATTTTTTTACTTTTAATTTGTGTTTTTTTTTCTTGTTTTTCGTGTTTTTTCAATTTCCGAGGTTCGGCCGTTAAATTCATATTGTTGTGAAGTATTTTTGTTTGCCCCCGATATTCCGAGGTCGCTTGCAGGCGAAGTCCCGCGTGTTTCAATGCCTCAACGGCTCGCTGTGGGAAGCTCACAGGAGCACCTTCGGTGCTCATTTCAGTCTAAGTCCCACATGTTTCGGCGCTCATCGCATAAGTGCTCTGAGCTCGAAAGGCTTCTATCCATTAACAGCTCGCATTGCTTCGCGAGGCTCACAAGCGTGACGACAACTTGCAGTTTGACAATTATAATATGTGATATTTATGTATATATTAATAGTATTTTATTTTGAAATCTAAGTTTTGACTCATTTCTTTATCAATAATGAAAGTTTACAGTGTTCCCAGGTGGTCTAGTAGTTAGGATCCGGTGCTTTTACTGATGGGATTGATTCCAGTCAGAAAACCAAAAGGTCATCCTACCCTGAAGCAATGCAGGGTTGGACCTGGTCAGTTCTTGGATGAGAGGCCACCTAGAAATACCAAGAACTGTATGCTGTGCCCCACTGGAGAAGTAACTAGTAACCCACTTAAGTACCCCTGCCATGAATACCAAGGGAATCAGGATGGTGTGTTAATTTCCCTGAGGTCACAGAGAGTTGAACACGACTGAATGATGCAAACACACACATAAGATTTACAGGAGAACATTTGCCCGCCAAAATAAGTATTTTGTGCAAAAAATAAATATTCAATTAAAAGTAACATCCTGTGTTTTAGTATTCTTAAGACCAGACTTCATATAGGCATGATTTAAATTTTTGTAACAATAGTATTATCACAAAGGGAAGGTCCTCGTATGCTTTACATTTTCTTGTTGTTATTCTTTTAGTTAACTTCTATGCTCACTGGATCAGAAATAACACATGTATTACTTAAGTTAATACGTGGTCCATCTTAATGTGGTACCCACTGCTGTAGTGCCCACCTCACCACAATAAGCTTGTAAGGTGGTTAATTGAGCCTCACTGTCAGTGGTAAAGCAATCCAATCTAGCAAGTCATGGTTATTGTGATATAAAAACAAGCTATGACTAAGGCACAAAATGCGCCAGGAGACTTTCATTGCCATCAATTGACCCAATGTAATTTTATGACGAATTTCTAATAAAAGACAATGGATTTTACTTGTATTTGAACATTGTGATCCTGACCTGAGGTCAGTGTTTATTTAATGACAAAAAAACATGTCTACAATGCCTCAGTAGAGATGACTAAATATATAGCTTAGTCAATATGATCATGCTTGTTTAATATACATGAAAATAATTAGCCTACACGGCAGCACCTGGTCCCTTTAATCTGGCCTTTAATCTGATCATTAAGAAGTTCTAAATTAAATGTTCTGTAAAGAAGAAATTTGATTCAATTATAGTCATTTTCTGCATCATATTTATACTCTGGTACTTAAGAATTTGCAAAACATTATTTTAAAAAAAACATTTAGAAGTTTAAAAAAAATATATAACATTTGTGTTATGATATTCCATCATTTATTATATGTGTCATGACTGATTTTGGGACTTCCCTGAACCCCAGAAGCAACCCTGTTATTTGGGACTTTAGGCACACCGGGTTCCTAATATCAAAGCCTATCAAAATGAAGTTGTAAGGACTGTGACGTGTTGTTTTTATGTGTAGTGTAATGTGGGCCACAATAATTAATGTTTGGGTTATATGGTGTTGTGTGCACTGTAATAATGTTTTTTTTACCTGTCAACTACACTTTCTGCCATATTGACTTAGTCGGCCATCAAAGGTTCCAGCAATAATTTATATGGCTACCCCTCAGATTGGCTAGGCATCCACTCTCTTGCCTCAGTTAGTGATCACCTAACACCTAACAGCAAAACACGGGCCTCTGGGATATAAATTGACCTGGCCAGATAACCCACAGGCACTGGTGTAGCTGGCAATGGGAAGGGGGTTTATGGCCTAGTGATGATGTGGAGAGGTCACATTAAGAATTCATACCCCCTCTTACAGGGAAGGGAATTAGGAAGGGGTGTGGGGAAATAATTTTTTGTGTAAGAAAAAATAAAATTGCCAGTCTGACTCTAGCATTCTAATCAACAGAAGGTTTGATGTTCTTTCATATATGGTTTTAATTCTAATCAAGGGGATGTAATGGAGTTTATAAAAATTTTAAGAACTGACTAACATTAGAGCTGAGCTTCCAACCTGTGATTTCCAGAGATCTCCTAAGAGGTGTTTGCTGGGATCTTTAGATTCTCTCTAGAGGGAGAAAATGGAGGTGCACGTGGCCCCTTAACTTTGGGTCATCATTTAAATGGACAAGGTCACCCAAGAAGATGGGATCATTTAAAAGAATATTTTACTATACATTGTACACGTACCAGTTATTTTTCTACACTATTTCTTTAATGCTCTATTTGGCATTATTTCATGCTAATGTGCTTTTCAATATGCTAATTTGTGTATTTGAGTGCTTAATAAGACTGAGAGAGGGGATCAACTTGCATGATAACGTTAGGAGGGCATCATATTTGCCAGATATAAACAAGCAACGTGTAATCATTAGGAGAGTATTAGTGTTTGAGAATCCATCATTTGCATAAGAATACAGTACAAACAATTCTGACTCTCACAAATTATTCATTTTGGAAACAAGTGGTCACTACAATGTGTAGCTGGTTTATCATTCTTTTAAGAATAACTGAAAAAACAACATGATCTTAAGGTGACAGATCAAATTTAAAAAAAGTGGAGTTTAATATCTCAACTTCTTGTTTTATTTTGTGAATCATCAGAGTGGATGTTTACCCAACTTGATAGAAATAGACTTCATAAAAAACATTGGAAATTAAGTTGTTTTGTTTTTGAATGCCATTTAACCCAGTCTAATTAATCACAACCCTTCTGGATCGCTACCTTGTTGTGGTGAAGGGGCTTGTGTACTTCAATGAAGCTGTGAGCTGTATCATTCATGGTCACCCAAGATGGACAGGTCATAGCAGAGAGGTCAGACAAAGAAGGTTTTCTTTGCCAAGAAAACCTTGGCCATATGATCACCAAGAGTCAGATATTAGTGAATGACAGAACAATAACAATTAATCACTATAGATAAGGGTCATAACGAAGGGAGAGAGGGCTATTTGGGTACTTTATTCTTATAATCCCTAACACTAAAGCTGCATTACCTAACATTCCCACACAATATTTTAAATAATAATTTCAATTATATTTCTTTGTTACAAGTGCTGAAATATTTCCTTATAATGACCACATGTCTGAAACGGTTAAAAGTTTAACTTGCTTGACCTCTAATCCTGTTTCTCGGACAGATGCAAACATTTTACATAATAACTGCTTTTGGTTGTTTTTCAGAGAAAATTCATGAAAACAACATATTATATAAAAAATCCAAGTTATCAGTTGTCATAGATACAGTGGCCTTGGCAATAGATACATTTAAAGGTGTGATCAAAATATGATTCATCTGAAAAATGTATACAGTGATTCATTTATCAGGGTATTTCCAAAAATGTGTATGAGCATTGTACTATGGTAGTAAAGTATAAAAAATATAAGAAATATATGAAACTTATAATAATTATTATAATAATAATAAGAAATTTAAACATATTAAACCACCATTCTAGTTTAGGGAAAATTGCCTATGTTTATGAAGTATGTGACAAACGAATCCTTCCGGATCACCACCTTGTCATGGTAAGGTGGCTTGTGTATCTCAATGAAACTGTGACATCATGTGGGGTCACCTAAGATGGGCAGGTCATAACAGAAAGAATGAGAAGGAACTGGTAACCCACTCCAGTATCTTTGCCAAGAAAACCTTATGGATAGACACAACAAGAGACATAATAATTGTGCCTCTAATTAGTGCTGTGGTCCACAAGGTCATGTAGAGTCGGAAATTACAAAAAGACAATACAAACAAACAACAAACTAACATTGGCAGTTAGGTAAGCCATGATCATCTGCTTGCATCTGAGGGATTACATGTTTGTGATTGCATAATTCTTGCTGGCGTTGAGTCAGAAGGGTGTGTTTTGCTCATTTGTATTCCAGAGAGGAAGGAGCAGGAGAGATGAGGTAGGAAGAATTGTAGACTCGTTGGTTGTCAAAACTTTTTGCCATTTCCCTCCCTACCTACCCTCAGTAGTAGGCAGTCACAAGTAAACTTGCAAATAGTGATGTCGCGAAATTCAAATTTTCGGTTCGCGAACATCAGACGCGAACTTCAATCAAATGTTCGCGAACGGGCGAACCCGGCGAACCGCCATAGACTTCAATGGGCAGGCAAATTTCAAAACCCACAGGGACTCTTTCTGGCCACAATAGTGATGGGAAAGTTGTTTCAAGGGGACTAACACCTGGACTGTAGCATGCCGGAAGGGGATCCATGGCAAAACTCCCACAGAAAATTACATAGTTGATGCAGAGTCTGGTTTTAAGCCATAAAGGGCATAGATCACCTAACATTCCTAAATTGTTTGGAATAACATGCTTTAAAACATCAGGTATGATGTTGTATCGATCAGGTAGTGTAAGGGTTACACCCGCTTCACAGTAACAGACCAATCTCCCCGTTTAATGCACCGCAAACAGTCCCTTTGCACAACCGCAAACTCCCCATTTGCACAAGGTTGGATACCAAGCTAGCCATGTCCCGTTCCTTGTCCTCACGGATGTCATTGAAGGTCTCTTCCTCCACCCAGCCACCAAGGGTCCCCGAAAGGTGACAACAAGCCCCCTGGGACGCCTGCTGTGTTTGGTCTTCCACCTCCTCAAAGCCACCTTCCTCCTCTGACTCCTCTTCTTCAGACTCCTCTCTCTGCGTTGCCTCTGTCTGCATTATTATAAGGTGTGTACTGTTAAGTAGTACTATTCATATCAGTTTAATCCCTGTTACGTCCACTATTAGGGGACGTGTATATGGCATTGATTTTTGGAACAGGGAGATGGAAAAAGATGCTTGGTCGGACCTCCTACTTCAAATTTGGGGCACTGCGCGTGCAATCTAAGGTGCCACCAGATATGAGTGTCACTGTGCACTGGCAAAAGTTGGCAGAGTAGATGCAATAGGCTTCACACACACGCCTGTAGGCAGGCAATTGCTATTCAATCTATTACAGTCAAAAAAGTGTTGTTTTATTTCACTGAGCACAATATAAGCTGTGAGCCTGACACAGGCAGGCAACTGAAATTAGATTAATTGTAGTGGAAGCTAAATACACAGCCTGGCTATCTATTTCCCTATTAAATCTCCAGCAGCTGCACTATCTGTCCTCTCACAACGAATGCAGCTTCAGAATGATTCTAAACTGTTTGCTGTCCTTCAGATGGAAGGCCCTGGAAGGGAGTGTATGCTGCTGATTGGCTGGAATGTGTCTGCTGACTGTGAGGTGCAGGGTCAAAGTTTCCTCAATGATAAAGAATAGGAGGCGAACCCAAAAGCGCATGTGTTCGCCGTCCGATGCGAACGCGAACATGCCAAAATCGCCGCGAATAGTCCGCGGGCGAACTGTTCGAGACATCTCTACTTGCAAAGCCTGCTCTGTACCTGGCCATGCAAGCCTTAAAAAGCAAGTCTAACTGTCATGGCAACTTTTAAGCACTAGTTGAGTCTGCTAAGATTACATTTTTCCTGCATATGCTTATATGCTCATAGCTTACACAGCTACTAATGTTGCTAATTAATTAAAAAAGCTGTTTCCTAATCTTCAGTAGTCTGTTAGAACTTAAGAAAGTGCCATCTCTGTCTTACCAAAAGTAAAAGCTGACATCATTGATTGACAGGTGGGTCACATGGTCAGAAGGAGAAGAGTTGATAATTGGTTAAGAGGACTGTTGCTAGAGGGTGTAACTTGGTGATAAGGGGTGACATAAATGTATAAAATGTTGCATGGATGATAAATAAAATGTGCTCAGGTGGTCATACATGATTTAAGTGTGTGCTCATTATTGAGGCAAGGGTTAACACTAATCATATAGTTTAATAATTCGACATGTGCCTAAAAAGAAGCGTTACAACTGTAACTACTGCTCTGCCTGATAATTCCTGTGTTACTGTTATTATCCTGATGGTCGTATAATGGTCTGGTCCTGTCTCTGCTAGCAGGGATGATAACAAGAACCATCACATAACTCTGATTGGGTCAGAACTAGGTTCTGGGCAAGCCCAAATGAAGAAGCGGTCGTGACAGGCACAATTCAAGAAACATTATTTTGTCGGAAGCAAGAAGAAGTAAAAAAGTCAAGATACAAAACGATTAGCAACAAATGCAGTGAGTCAGATAAGTATATATTTTAGTGTATAATTACTGTGAACAGAAATAATGTACTTGAAGATAAGCCTCATATCTTTATTCCATATCTGAATTCCCCTATCAAGAATACACTTAAATAATTGAATACTAGAGTGAGAGCTTTAATAAAAGCAAAACCATTGCATAAATATCTTATGAACTATGAAGGATTATAATAATAGAACTACTAATCTTGAGCCATCTAATTTATGGAATATCAATCAGACTTCCTATATTCTCTTAAGTGTATTATTGAAAGGGGAATTCAATAATGCAGTAAGCCTTACTATCAAACAAAACAATACATGATTACTGTCCACAATAATTAGATATATCCTTAAAAATGATGCAATTTCTTATCTAACTCACTGTTATTGTCATATATGTTTTTTAATCAACAATATTTATACAAAGAGGCTAAATTCACCCATCCACCTTTGACGCCATAGTAATAAATGTCACATTTTATGATTTCCTATCTAGTGTATACTCGTTTTGTTTCATAATGGGATGGAACTAAATGACAACATGTTGTGATCATTGGATTTATATCAAGATTACAGAAAAAAATCTAAATGATGTTGATGTTGGTTTTCGTGTGTTCACCCAACTTTTGATTTAGATATCTGTACAACCATGAACTTCCTAGCACCGCTTAGGTTATTTATTTAATAGACAGCAATACATCTAAACACTTCAACTAATGTCATTTTTGTTAGAGAGAAATCTCTGCTGGCTAGAAGCTATTCAACAAAGTGCAGGATAGAAACATATTTCAGAGAAATAGAAGTGAACAGCAGGTCAACTTGAAGATAGTGCAATGAGTCAAGCAGTCTTACCATAACCAAGACAAGCACCGGGAGCAGCAATAAAAACTGGAATTGGATTTAATTTAAATTACTTATACAATTATGCAGTGTGTAGGAAGCACATTGCAAAATAAATGCAAAATGTCCATTCTTGAGCTCGAAGCAGAAATACATTTATGCAACAACGGTGAGGATGGGGAAGGAAACTTTGAAAGGGCAGCAATACCTACAAATACGTATATCTCAAGGCAGATGTGGTGTAGCGGAGGGTTATCATCATGATAGGAAACAATCAATTAATCCTAATCGCAAACATTATTATTTTTTATTTTACTGGGTTACAATAAACACATGGATTTGAACTTACAACTGAAGACTGTTTAAGACAGCACTTTTGCACATACACAATGGTTCAAGGTGAGATATCTTACAGTCTAAGAATAATCAGGTGGTAAATACATGAGTTGAGGGGACTGCTTGATGGACAGATGTGTAAAAGAATCAGATCAGATTTATTTGACACCATTATTGGTAATAGAACAGTGGCATGCTTCTCTGAACAGATGCACTTGTAGAGAATTGTTTTAATATCTCAAGACTAGTGTAGAGTCTAATGAAGAGAGGTAGAGTGTTCCAAAGAAAGGGATAAAGTATGGGATGTTCTGTGGGTGGACATGGGAAGAAATGGGGGTTGAGAGTCCAAATCAAGGGCAGAGCGGAGAAGGTAAGATGGATTGTATTTAGAGGCTAAGGTCTCGATATAAGGAGAAGAGATTGTTAAGTTATTTGTATGTTATGTTTGTAATTTTGAATCATATCCTTGATAAGACAGGAAGCAGATTTTAGGGGAGCAGTAGATGATGATGGTTGGGTGAGGGGGATGAGCTTGGTAGAGCTTTGAGGAAGGATTGGCGTGATGGTTGGCACATCACATCTGCAGAGGAGAGCAATGCAGTGCACTTTTCAACAGTAGGAACAGAATTAGGTTAGATGGATTGCCCAATTCCCCCAAATAGCTTATTATAATCACATAGGTACATATGTAATACAGTCGAATAGTGCTGTTTAGGTACACAAAGAGATGTATCCTGCACTCAGTAGAGTCAGTTTTTTAGATGGATTTGGTGAATAGCTTTTTCGAAGAGATCAACAGACCCAGAATGGGCAGCTTCCATTTAAAGCTTACACTCCACCCTGCTGCTATGTCATCAAACTTGGAACTGCAGACAAAGAATGTATTCATCTGCTAAAGTGAAAGCAACAAAAGATTAAAGTATTAATATTGATAATATATGATCAACGCTAGTGGGAACCAACATATCCCAATAGTTTCTGGATGAAAAACGTAGTAATTTGTTAAATTGGTCAACAAGTATATTATAAAAGTAATGAGAAAAAAACAAGTCAATGATTGTTGTTGTTGAGTTGTTCCGTCGGGTCTGACCCTCTGTGACAATATGGAGACAGCACGCCAGGCACATCTGTTTGTGTTTCTGGTTGTGCTTATCCATATGGTTTTCTTGGCAGAGATACTGGATTGGGTTGCCAGTTCCCTCTCCAGTGGACCACGATTTGTCTGACCTGCTATGACCAGCCCATCTTGGGTAACTTTACATGGTTTAGCTCACAGCTTCACTGATGTACACAATCCCACTTACCACAACAAGGTAGAGATCAAGAAGGGGAAATCTATGATATTGCCATTAAATATATATACTTGTTACTATTTCCTTTAAAACTTTTGTGTTAATATTTACAGATTTTCTTATTCATTGTTACCAAATACATAAAAACCGTAGTAATTCTGTACAGAGATTGTAACACTGCACCAATCCTCCAAATTTCGTATATCCTGTTTTTTAAATTCTATTATCTACAAGTTCATACATGGACTATACACTGAGTTATACCTATACCACATACATAATCAAAATCAAAGTAGATAAACTAATTGTATCATCTGAAAAATTAGTAGAACATCTTTGAATTAGCCACTATTGTCTAAATATAGATATTTATAAAGATAAGGCTATATCTTGTTGTCTTTAGTGTTTATTGTTGGATGTCAAACTAAATATATTATCTTTATTGCTGTTATAGTATCATTTAAAAGAATCACTAATACCATTCATTATTATATAGTTGCTATAAACCACTAATGTACTTTTATGCATTGCATACTGCTTTTTATTCAGCAAACTAAGTGCTGTGATGCTTAAATAATATATCATATTTTCTTTAAAGGTATTGTACTTCTAGATAAAGAAGGCATAATTCTTGTTTTCATTCATGCCATGAGGATATAATGTATTAAACAAATAAATCCATCTTATTTCTTTTTGTAACAGCGTTTCAATGTTGCCTCCTGTAATGTGTCTTTTTTGTTTCTAGACCCCAGATGGTGTTTCCAGTGCAATACTTTAAGATATGGCTAGGTATAGTTGTGGCTAGGTATCAGTCCCCTGATGAATCCGAAAACCTAATAGCGGGGAAACGCGCGTCGGGAACAATACCAACACACCAGGCGGCGGGGGTAAGCGCTCCCAATGTGGAGTATCACACTTATAGAACTACATTCTCAACAGTAATTAGGTATGAGAGTAGTAGCCAGAAAAAACGCTACTCACTTTATTTCTACCATGAAGGTAAGACAGTGATTATTATAGTCTTTCATTGGTACAGATAGTACATTATTAGACTATCTACCCCCCTATTTTTTGTAGACAGCAGCTTAGTGCTGTGGGTCACAACATTAAGGAGGGATTGTCCCTGCCAATTTTTCACACCTCATAAATAAATTGTAACAGTGTGTGATGAGATTAACTTTTGGGCACTGAATACAGAGAGATCTTTCCTCTCTATCTCCCTCCTTTACTTTGAAAGCAATTACAGCAACTGTAAGCTGTCATCTGTCCTATAAATTAGACAGGTGGTGGCTATTTCTGTTACCTTATGGTACTTAAAAGCTTACCCCCCATTGAAACCTAGAGCCGGCCTGCTTTAGACATACTGCTTTAGTATATCTTTTTTTAAAACTTATTTTTCTATATTTTTCTGTTTTTCCTTAATAAAGTTTTTTTGTTTTGCATATCATTATTTTTTCTTCAGTTGCTACATATTTATAAAATAGAGTCTTCTGGTTTCCTAGTTGTGGTGGGGATAGATTTTCCAACCCACCTTTACCAGGTACCCAGTTTTCAAATTAGGTATAGTTGTTATCTGTTTATTTCATTGATTACCTTTCAGCTAGTCTGATGTTGCTTGTATACTCTAAAAATATTTGTCTTAATGGTCTAGTGGACATTCCCACATAGAATATGTTACACAGACATGAAATGCAAATGATCACATCTTTTTAACAGTTAATATATTCCTAAATGTGACTTTTTGCCAAATTAAATGATGACCCATCTGGTCTTACGCATGTGGGTGCATATTCTATATCCCCCACAACATATTGATCCTTGGAAGAATGCTTTAGTTCTCTTTCCTTCTTCAATATAACATTGAACTAAAATGTCTTTTTCACCCCCCTTATCTAAAGCCAATCAAGGGATATTGTGGTATTATATCTTTAAGTGTATCATCAGTCATGAGAACATGCCAATGTTTTGCAATTATCTTTTTTTTTATTCAGTATGTTGGAGAGCAAAAAGGAGTTAGGATACAAATGTCTGAATTATTTTGTTTAGTTTTAGGATTTAAAAGAAGAGAGGTGCAAAGAAGGTACATGGCAAAGTGACTTAGATGAGCACTGACTTGCACAAAAAAATACATTACTGAGGAAGCCACAGATTACAGTGGAGAAACGTGTTTGAATATATTATATACCTAAATCTATGTTTTTGCCAATTGGATTTGGATAATAAAGATTTTCTTTGAACTAAGATTACGTATTGATGCCATGTCAAAGACACTCGAGAAACAATATCTAGGGCCTACAGTATAATACTGGCTAGGGCAATTAGGAGGAAAGGAGGAAAATACTTCAATATTACCCCAAATATCTGAGGTACACCCAAAGATTGTGCGCTAATCTCTTTTCACCTACTTTTATGTGACCTGTTTTGATGTTTTATGTGGTGTTATTTTACATTATATCTCCCTCAGATAATCTTTTACTATCGTCAAGGCTTTTAGGGACGAATCAAGAATGAGCCTGAAGATAAATTAAATGCAAAATGTGTAGTAATCTATGTATTAGCCTCTATTGTCTAAATATAGATATTTATATGGATCTATATTTATACACCACTTCTAGATTGCTACCATGTTGTGGTGAAAGGCCTTGTGTACCTCAATGAAGCTGTGAGCTATACCATGTAGGGTCACCCAAAATGGGCCGGTCATAGCAGAGAGGTTAATAAATCACGGCCCACTTGAAGAAGCAACTGGAAACCACGCAGTACACAGTATAGATAAGCACAACCTGAAACAGATGTGTCTGATGTGATGCAGTCCCTGCGGTCACAGAGAGTCAGACACGACTGAAAAGCAAACATTTATATAGATCTTGTTGTCTTTAGTGTATGATTATTGTATAAAAATTGTATAAATACATATGTAATCTCTACTGCTGTTATAGTATAATTTGAAATAATCCCTATTAAAACTACTAACTTTTTCTTAACTAACATTCTTTAAATGCCATTCATTATTATATAGTCACCATAAACCACTAATGTACTTATATGCAGTGCATATTGCTTTTTATTCAGCCAACTAAGTGCTGTGATGTTAAAATAATATATAATATTTTCTCTTAAGTTATTTTCTATCTGGCTAATGTCTTAACTAAGTGTCAGTGTATCAACATGGATGATATGCAATTATACTGTTAAATAAACACATATAGGGAGGTATTGCTAAGGTGCACAGACAGTTCTTGAAGCTACATTTGCATTGAATCTGATAATTACATGTAAAACTTGAGATTTGCTGAACTGCTAACAGAGAAAAGCAATTTACAGTGGGGGAAAAAAGTATTTGATCCCCTGCTGATTTTGAACATTTGTCCACTGACAAAGAAATGACCAGTCTATAATTTAAATGGTAGTTGTATTTTAACAGTGAGAGACAGAATAACAAACCCCCCCAAGAAAAACGCATGTTAAAAAAGTTATAAATTGATTTGCAGGTCAATGAGGGAAATAAGTATTTGACCCCTTCAACATAGTACTTGGTGGCAAAACCCTTGTTGGCAATCACAGAGGTCAGACGTTTCTTGTAGTTGGCCACCAGGTTTGCACACATCTCAGGATGGATTTTGTCCCACTCCTCTTTGTAAATCCTCTCCAAGTCATTAAGGTTTCAAAGCTGATATTTGGCAACTCAAACCTTCAGCTCCCTCCGCAGATTTTCTATGGGATTATGGTCTGGAGAAAGGCTAGGCTCCAGGACCTTAATGTGCTTCTTCTTGAGCCACTCCTTTGTTGCCTTGGCTGTGTGTTTTTGGGTCATTGTCATGCTGGAATACCCATCCACGACCCATTTTCAATGCCCTGGCTGACGGAAGGAAGTTCTCGCCCAAGATTTGACTGTACATGGCCCCGTCCATCGTCCCTTTGATGCAGTGCAGTTGTCCTGTCCCCTTAGCAGAAAAACACCCCCAAAGCATAATGTTTCCACCTCCATGTGTGACGGTGGGGATGGTGTTCCTGGGGTTATATGCAGCATTCTTCCTCAAAACACGGCGAATTGAGTTGACGCCAAAGAGCTCGATTTTGGTCTCATCTGACCACAACACTTTCACCTAGTTCTCCTCTGAATCATTCAGTTGTTCCTTGGAAAGCTTCAGACGGGCCATGTACATGTGATTTCTTGAGCAGGGGGACCTTGCGGGCACTGCAGGATTTCAGTCCTTCACGGGAAGAGTGTTACCAGTTGTTTTCTTGGTAACTATGGTTCCAGCTGCCTTGAGATCATTAACAAGATCCTCATGTGTGGTCTTGGGCTGATTCCTCACCGTTCTCATGATCATTGAAACTCCACGAGGTGAGATATTGCATGGAGCATCAGACCAAGGGAGACTAAAGTCATTTTGTGTTTCTTCCATTTGCGAATAATCACACCTACTGTTGTCTCCTACTCACCAAGCTGCTTGGTGATGGTCTTGTAGCCCATTCCAGCCTTGTGTGGGTTTACAATCTTGGCCCCGACATCCTTGGACAGTTTTTTGGTCTTGGCACAATTGAACATTAAAAAAAAAAAAAAAATGTAAAGAAAAATCAACCATAAACTGAACAGTCCACTTTAAAATAGCATATGGTTTGAAGCACTAAAGGGAATTGGAGAGGCAAAAACAGTGTTATAGGGCGGCACAGTGGTTAACAATATTATAATCCAATCAGAAGTAGCTGCTACATTACCTGTGGCTTGAAGCAAGATGCAAAGAGAGCACTGCTTGACAAAAAACTAAGTCCCCAGATTTGTTGTGGCTATCTAAATTATTTTAAATTTGAGGATTTATTATATAAACGAAAGAATATATTTCTGATTTTTTAAACAGTAAAGAAAAAAAACACTTTTGGTCGGAGTTGAACCCAGTAACATCGCCTTCAAAGAAGCACTAGCTGTGTGTTACTCGCTCAGCTATTATATTTGCTGCTATAATATAATGAAGTAGCTAAAATGACTCAGCTGCTGCTTCATTCACACCTTCTACATCTGATTCTAATTCATATTCATTATGTTTTGTGCAGTACAGAGCTCATTACTCTTTCAGGCAAAGGTAACATGTTGAAATAGCCTGACTTCCATTGATCAAAACTCCATGAATTCAGTATCAATTTTCAAAATGAAAACACTTATTCCACATGCTTTTTCACCCTATATCTAATGGTGCTGAGCACAGATGAGGGACTTTTGTGGTTCTTTAAGGCCTGCACAATTTCTTTCATTGAAATGAACGGAGGCAAAAAAGAAAATGAGCAATAAGGAGAGGAATTAACTTAGGGAAAGAAATGACTGAGGACATCATATGTTTTCTTATTAGTGACAAGGTGTTAGTGGATACTATATATATATATATATATATATATATATATATATATATATATATATAGGCAATTTGTAGAATCTTTGAATCTTTTAATGTGGTCATTTTGTAGAATGACCTGTCAATGTGTGTTGAATGCGTTGTTTTATATATTACAGAGCTGATTCGCTGATTCAAGAACACTAAACCCAAAATATTTTCTAGTAGCAGGTGCCATGAGCACAAGGCAAAATTGGCTAGACTGTGAATCAGGAAAAAGATGTATTACATTATAGTCTACAAATTTGACATGAACCAACCCCAGAGGCGAGAACCTACATTATACTGAAAACAGTATGGATCCAATTTAAGAATATTTTGTCATTATCAAATTAACGTTGGATTTAAGGGAAGACAAAGAATATAATCATCCTCTGACGTGGCCTAACTCGACAGCGCTTAGTCGACAGTTGGGCCATCGCTATGTTGGGCGCGGGCACTTGTCGCCCCCAGCTCAGTAAGTGCTCTTTCAGTAAATAGATCTATGGAAAATGATTACATCTGCATAGACTGTGCATAATTTTGTACCAAACATATTTTAGCTGGGATTGTTTTCTTTATCAAGTGCTCGGACTACTCGTTAGCCAATTTTTTTTTTTAGACATTCTTTTTAGCATAAATTGTTTAACTCAAATCTTTGGTTACCTGCTGGGTGTTCCTATGAAAAATAAACAGCTTACTTTTGCTTACTGTGTACTCACTCCATGAAAAACCTTCTGAAATCCTTAATATTCAACTCAGGGGCGGAGCTACCAGTGGTGCAGGTGGTGCAATGCACCAGGAGAACAATGCAATGTCTTTTTTTTTCTGTAGATCATTTTACTAAAGCTACAAGTGGTGGCAGTGTGGAGCAGTTCAGAATGCTGGGGATTTGTATCAGGGAAGTGGTGAGTGAGAGAGCAAGGGCTCAATGACAGGGGGATGAGTTCTGTGAGTTGGATGTTGAGAAGGGTGGGGATGGATGCTGAGAGGGGATGACTGCTATGTATATATGTGTTTATGTGTGTGCTTCATGCAGGCAGGAAGTAAAAGTGGAGGGGAGCAGCTATGGGAAAGTGTCTTATGGGACATGGTCTTAGGGAGAGGAATTGTTTTGAGAAGGGGTCTTGGGGAGTGAACTGGGTGGATTTTTTTTATAACTTCCGTTGGAGGAGGTGTTCCAAAAATGTTTTTTGCACCAGGGCCCTCCATTCTCTAGCTCCGCTACGGATAGGAGCTACATACATGGTGTGACGATCCAAGGGTAGGTGCTATACAAGCCCAGGGCCACCTGCTATAGACTACAGGTTAACTACCCACAAGGACCGTTTGGTCAGGAATCAGCGCTTCCAGGTGTCTCAGTAACCTTTCTGTGGTAGTGATCAGGGCAAGTTACTTACAGGGTGGAGATATGATCAGTACAGCAGCCACCAGGAACATAATAAGAGACACACGATTTCTATATGTCTCCAGAAGGGAGCTGGTTTATTTATGAAAAGTCAGCAATATTTATAGCAGTTAGATACAGAGGGGATGTACACAATGTAACAATGAGAGGGTGTGGCAGACAATTACAGGAAATGACCCAACATGCGGTCTAGCAGGAGCTTGATGGATAGCACCTGGGAACAATAGGGCTATCTTCTAATACACATCCTGCTGTCTCTGTGTCTGAGTGGTCCAGACCTTAGATAGAGTACATGGCATATGTGATTAACTTAATTTGCCAACAATGGCCCACAAAAGATAACAGTACATTAAAGGAGTCTGATCACTGCAGACTCAGCACACCATGTTTTAATCCCATCATGATCACTCAGTCACAGTTTAAACATAACAGAACACAGTAATATTACATGGGGAATTACATACAGTACACAGGATAAGGCAGGTGCATATGCCATAAGACCACATGATGCATGGCGGTGCACTATGGCCCTATGTCTTGGGGCTATTCACCCCACCACCCACGTGGCCACATTTCCCATGTGGCTTTATAATTCCCCTACCCATTTTCCAATGAAGGGGGGGGGGTATGTCCCCTATGGTGGCTCAATGCACCAGTCTCCTTCTACCTCAGGAATTTGTTTAGCAGAAATCAAAAATTATCAGCTATGTAAGCCATGGCCTTAAAATCTTTTCTTTTTTTGGAAAATCAACAAAAAAAGAGTTTTTTTTTTTTTTTTTAGCTATCGGTGCTTGGAGGCATGGGGAATGAGGGAATAGGTAATAGGGTCTGTAGGCTTTGCTAGACAATTGCATCTGTTTAAAATTGACATGACATCACACCCTATTCCCTCACAGGCCTAGAAGCAAACTAGTTGCATCAACAGATGCTACTGCAGCTCTCCAGAAATGTAAATGATTATCTTGCACATGCAACTTCCATTTACACATCATGGGTTCCTCCAGAGTCCAGCAGAGACAACAAAATGTATTTCTTGTTCCAGCATATTATTGAGCATATGTTAGTTAATATTGCATACACTTAGAAGGTCAGTGCTTATTTCAGGTACAGCAGTGATTTACAATTGACTTTGCTATTTATCACCTATATAGCTGTCATACTGCAAGTTGTTGTCACGCTTGCGATGCAAAGCGAGGTGAGCCGTCGACCGCGAGCCTCGCAAAATGAGTAGATGAGGCACCCGGGACTTAGGCTGCAATGACCGCCGAAGGTGATCATTGCACTATGAGCCTCATTGCACTGCAAGCCTTGTGAAGCGAGGCGAGCAGGTGAAGCACCCAGGACTTAGGCTGCAATGAGCGCCCAAAGACGATCATTGCAGGGGTGAACATGCGGGACTTAGCTGGAGCTCATCCCGAGACACGCGGGACTAAGCTTCAATGAGGCCTCATCGCAAGGCCCCCTAAACTTTGCGACGGATGCAAAATTACGGCCCGTATGATATGACTTTAACGGCCGAACCACCAAACTGGAAAAGACGGCAAGAACACACAAATATCCCTCAAATAAATGTACACACTCACACACAGCACAGGGGGAGAGCCAGGGAGCCTGTGAGTAAGGTTGCAAGTTAATTTCAGGCATATTTTGTAACGATCGAAAATCGCCGAAGCAGGGCAAAACACAAAACAAATTCTGAAACAGGATGAAAACGAGGCTTAGCAAGGCCAGGCATGCAAAACTTAGAAAATACACAACGCAAAAGACAGTAACACACCTGAACAATGACAGGCACACAGGACTTTGAAAATAAAACCAATGGCAGCCACTGTGCGCAACCCAAATGGTGCTCAGAGGAGCAAAAGGCTCACATTATGTGGCAAACAGCATTGGCAGCCTTACAATTTTATTGCTGTCATTTAAAAAAAAAAGAAGTGATGACAGAGTATATGGGAGGGTGGTGATTCCAGTAAACAAGACCCACCAATACAGAGTAGGACAAAACAAATAGAGAAGAGGTCCCTGCTCCTCAGAGCTTGTCATCTAAATGAGCTAGATAGTCAAGTGACACAAAACCAATGGTAGAGTTTAATAACCAGAAGTAGGTAAAGGAGGCCATGGTGAAGAATGGACCAGCAGGTCAATAACATGGGTGTAGGAGCGAAAGAAAATCTGGGGGGGGGGGGGGGGTGGGATACTGCATATAGTAAAAAAATACCACACAACTGCTTCTCTACACACATTGAAAAATTTTGGGGGGGGTCTATCCCACATAGATAACAATCCAATTTCTGGTGGACCTGACAAATACATTGTCGCTTTGCAAACAAAATAATTATCTGTACTACAATACAGAGGACCCTGCTCTGCAGTGGGCACAGTGCCCTCTCAGCACACCATTCCATCCTCTCCTCTTTCCCTTGCCCCTCCTCCCCTCCCTCCTCCTCTTACTGTGTAATCCTGGCTATCCTTCCCCTGTGGTACTTCATCTGGTCAGAAGACGTGCCGCAGGGGAAGAATACCCAGGATTACACAGTAAGAGCAGAAGGGAGAGGGGTAAAGGAAGGAGAGGGGGGAACGGTGAGCAGCAGGTGTGGGAGGGTGAAGGGGACACTATACTACGACAGAAAGAAAAAGTTTAAATGTATTTATATATATATATATATATATATATATATATATATACAGTGTATATATATATATATATATATATATATATGTATATATATATATATATATATATATATATATATATATATATATATATATATATATAGTAAATAAATAGTACATTTGTGTTCACATTTGAATGTCTAAAACAAGTAAAAAAAATGTTTCATGCCCAGAATTCCGAGAAATACAGTCATTACACTGCATTCTGGGAACCTGGGCAGGGACATGCAAATGTGCCCACAAAAGCTACGCTCTTGCAATCCTTAACACATTAAGCATGGCTTCCCTTAAGCATATGTCCGCTGCATCGAACAGCTTTGAGCAAAGCTAGGGTTGGATTATATATAAACTAGGAATCCCACCCACATACAGTCTATCATCAGCGTCGGGCCAGTTCCTTAGCCTTTGTATGTATATATATATATATTTGTATATATATATATATATATATATATATATATATATATATATATATATATATATATATATATATATATATATATATATATTCTGTATATATATAGCACAATGTAGTAATTATATATATATATATATATATATATATATATATACACACATACATATGTATATATATATATATATTTATATATATATATATATATATATATATATATATATATTGCACTGGGGCCCTCCATTCACTAGCTCTGCAACTGCTACAATATTATATTAGAATATATATAAACAATAATGTAAATAACTGACCATTCATATCAATCCACCAACCGTCTTGCTAAATAATTACATTCAAACGGTTGACAACTAGAGGCTGCATGGTCTCAGGTTCACACATATGAGAAAATGTGTAAATATCATTTTTTTGGTCCCCTTTTTCACAATAAAACAGCTTTTCAGTACTGTATGTCAGCAAAATACAATCTTGAGTGTTATTTTTATTATTCCTAGTGTGCCTGATTAAGGTCAGCATGGTTTCATATGTTCATGTAAAACAAACAGTTGAAGAATACCCAGGGACCCCGCTCGCTGCACAGAAATTTATTGAAAGTTTGCCTTGATCTCAACACAGCAATTATTATTCATAAGTCATTTTTCCAGCTATCGAAGTTCAGCACGTCTCTCCCTCAAATGCCAAGAGAATGCCAAAAACCTATAAGGTCATTCTTACATAAAGGAAATTATCCTGGAATTTACAGTATGGAGTCATTTTCTTGGCATACAAATGACATATTTGCAGTGCAGATTAACAAAGGAGGTAAATCGACTTACTCATAGAAAACAAGGCACCACAGTGGTTAAATTATCATATACATTTACCATTACTTTGAAATGTACTGTGAAAATGGCTGCATGATTATGCAATTATAGATATACTAATGTATATCCTTTGGGTTAAAATAGTGAGGATAAGGGGGTTAACTGGGGATAAGTACAGTGGAAAAATAAATATTCTCAGCTTAATGGAACAAATGTATTTAGTGGACTGCTAGACCCAATGTAGTTATTGTACAGTCTACCCGAATCATAGGTTTTGTGGTGAACTAACTATAAGAGTTCCTGTATGTATTTGATATATGGGCACATGTTAAGTGCAATTTGGCACAACTATTGGATATTTGGTTATCTGGCTCTGTATTTTGGACCTACTGTGGGTCGGAGTACCCCTGATAGATCCTATGATGAGCAAGGAACCTAAACAAGTCCTAAAGATACCATAACCTATACAGTGCCATGCAAAAGTATTCACCCCCCTTGACTTTTTACCTATTTTGTTACATTACAGCCTTAAGGTCAATGTTTTGTTAATCTGAATTGTATGTGTTGGATCAGAACACAATAGTCTAAGTTGGTATAGTGAAATGAGAAAAATATATACATAAAACTATTTTTTAGAAATAGAAAACAGAAAATTGGCATGTGCGTATGTATTCACCCCCTTTGTTATGAAGCCCATAAAAAGCTCAGGTGCAACCAGTTACCTTCAGAAGTCACATAATTAGTGAAATGATGTCCTCCTGTGTGCAATCTAAGTGTCACATGAGCGGTCATTACATATAAACACCTTCCTTTTTTTAAAGGTCCCAGAGGCTGCAACACCTAAGCAAGAGGCACCACTAACCAAACACTGCCATGGAGACCAAGGAACTCTCCAAACAAGTAAGGGACAGTGTTGTTGAGAAGTATAAGTCAGGGTTAGGTTATAAAAAAATATCCAAATCTTTGATGCTCCCCAGGAGTGCCATCAAATCTATCATAACCAAATGGAAAAAAAAACATGGTACAACAGCAAACCTGCCAAGAGACGGACGCCCACCAAAACTCACGGACCAGACAAGGAGGGCAATAATCAGAGAGGCAGCACAGAGACCTAAGGTAACCCTGGAGGAGCTGTAAAGTTCCACAGCAGATACTGGAGTATTTGTAAATAGGACGACAATACACGCTCCATAGAGTTGGGCTTTATGGCAGAGCTGCCCGAAGAAAGCCATTACTTTCAGTAAAAAACAAAATGGCACATTTGAGTTAGCGAAAAGCTATGTGGGAGACATCCAAAATGTAGGAAGGAATGTGCTCTGGCCTGAGGTGACTAAAATTGAACTTTTCGACCATCAAAGAAAGAGCTGTCTGGCACAAACTCAACACATCACCCAAAGAACACCATCACCACAGTGAAACATGGTGTTGGCAGGTTCATGCTGTGGGGATGTCTTTCAGCAGCCGGGACTGGGAATCTGGTCAGAATTGAGGGAAAGATGGATGGTGCTAAATACAGGGAAATTCTTGAGCAAAACCTGTAACACTCTGTGCGTGATTTGAGGCTAGGCAGGAGGTTCACCTTCCAGCAGGACAATGACCCCAAACACACTGCTAAAGCAACACTTGGGTGGTTTAAGGGGAAACATGTAAATGTGTTGGAATGGCCTAGTTAAAGCCCCGACCTCAATCCAATAGAAAATCTGTGGTCAGACTTAAGGATTGCTGTTCACAAGTGCAAACCATCCAACATTTAGTAGCTGGAGCAGTTTTGCAAGGAGGAAGGGGCAAAATCCCAGTGGTAAGATGTGGCAAGCTCATAGAGACTTATCCAAAGCGACTTGGAGCTGTTATTGCCGCAAAAGGTGGCTCTACAAAGTATTGTCTTTAGGGGGTGAATAGTTATGCACATTGACTTATTCTGTTATTTTGTCCTATTTGTTGTTTGCTTCACACAAAAAAAAAAACATCTTCAAAGTTGTGGGCATGTTCTGTAAATTAAATGATGCAAATCCTTAAACAATCTATGTTAATAATAGGGTGTGAGGCAACAAAACTGAAAAAAATGCCATGTGGGGTGTATACTTTTGCAAGGCACTGTAAGTGAAGCTGTAATCTATATGTGAAGGCACCATTTCCATGTCAACTTGAGAAGAAAGTGTACATAGACTTTCCTGTGCAATACAAAACATCTTGTTATAGAGATGAATAAATGTGCATGGACACTTGCTCATTATTATTGTTTTATTGGATTAAATGATTTTACCTGCACTAGGAGGTGGCTTGCGCTGACTTTCCCTACCTTTCTTATGTTGTACAGTAGGATTTATTTTATTTAGTAACTAGCAAAAAAGTCAGAATAAAGCTTTTTAAAATTACATTTGAGCTTTAGACATCTTTAGATACAATTTTCTTAACCCCATATCAGATTCCATGGCGTGCAGGAGGATCTGCCTAGGAGACTGTCCTAAATCTACTTTATGTGATCCCTTTCCAGCAGTGGCAACTGAAGCAAACAGACGGGTCTATTAAAAATAGTATGTTGGCATCATGGGTAGCCTAATCCCACCCACTAGACACCTTATGAGGAGTGGAGAGAAAAATCTCTGCTGAAACACTGAAGCTCATATATAAGCATTTATAGACACGTTTTTGTGACATGATGGAAAAAGACTAGGTTGAGGAGGGAGGTTGATGAGGGGGTTGAGGAGGGAGGTTGAGAAGGGGGTTGAGGATGGGGGGGTTGAGGTTGAGGAGGGAGGTTGAGGAGGGGGTTGAGGATGGGGGGTTGAGGTTGAGGAGGGGGGTTGAGGAGGGAGTTTGAGGTTGAGCATGAGGAGGGAGGTTGAGGAGGGAGGTTTAGGAGGGAGATTGATGAGGGAGATTGAGGAGGGAGGTTGAGGAGGGAGGTTGAGGTGGGAGGTTGAGGAGGGAGGTTGAGGAGGGAGGTTGAGGAGGGAGGTTGAGGAGGGAGGTTGAGGAGGGAGGTTGAGGATGAGGAGGGCAGTTGAGGATGAGGAGGGAGGATGAGGATGAGGAGGGAGGATGAGGATGAGGAGGGGGTTGAGGATGAGGAGGGGGGTTGAGGATGAGGAGGGGGGTTGAGGATGAGGAGGGGGGTTGAGGATGAGGAGGGGGGTTGAGGAGGGGGTTGAGGATGAGGAGGGGGGTTGAGGTTGAGGAGGGAGTTGAGGGTGGGGGGTTGAGGATGAGGATGGGGGGTTGAGGAGGGAGGTTGAGGATTAGGAGGGATGATGAGGAGGGAGGTTGAGGATGAGGAGTGGGGTTGAGGAGGGAGGTTGAGAATGAGGAGGGTGGGGAAGAGACACAGGGAAGGGAGAGGGGATGGAGGTTAATTATACAGCCCACTGACAACTTAAATAGTTATATATCACCATCTTATGGATAGATAACCACAAAATAATGAATAGCCAAAACTCCTGTTGCATAAAATATACATAATCATCTAATAAAAGTCAATTTGTATTGTGAAAAAACATGATATCAATGAAACATACATATGTCAAACAATAACATGACTAAAAATGTCTCATAAGAAATGCCCTACAGAAAACTTCCTACAAGAAGGACAAACTAATATGTTCATTGAGGCCAAAAAGAGAGCCACCTCATTCAAACGATGAATTAATCTGGCCCCACATCTCAACAACATCTTTATTCTGTCACAGCTGGACCATAGAGAATACTGATGGCTTTGAATTGTTATCTTTGAGAAAACTGCTTAGAACTGCTTCGGAATAAATTTCCAATCAATCCATACAACAGGAAATCAAGCCAAACTGTTCACTGTAAAGTATGATCATGAAGTTAAAGCTCAAATATTTTTCCCATATGATGAGAAGACAGAATTCCCTAAAGAAGACTCTGATGCTGGGAAAGATTGAGGGGACACGAAGAAAGGAATGATAGAGGCGGATATGTATAGATGCGTTCATTGAAGCGTTGAACATGAACTTGATGGAACTCAGAGAGGCAGTGACTGACAGATGTTCATGGCATGCTGCTGTCCACAGGGTCACAGATAGTAGGACATGACTGAATGACTAAACAACAACAAAAAAGTATACTAACCTTTCAGAAAGTGCTGTATTAATTTCATTATGGACGAGCCATGAATATAGACTATTGCCATTTTAAAACTAAACCATGGATTGTTTTTACAAATAGATATTAATTTAGTTTAAGAAACCAATCAAGTTCCATACTACTTTCATAGTATCTACACTAACAGTGTTATAAGCCAAATTGAATGTAAATCTGACGTCACATGTTTTCTTCATGTCATTATTAGTTTCTCTAAATGAAGAGAATGCCCTTGTTCCAAAAATCTAATAGACATCTCTTGTAATTATTGAAGCATATTAACATCACAATTTTCAAGAAAAACGAATACGGGATAAATCTTATTGTGTTACCAAACCAATTACCACAACTTAACAGAGTGATATACAAAAAAAATCAATCTCATGATAACTATGTTTCATAGAAAACTCATACTGTTTATATCCATTTAACTATTTCAAACTTGTTCTACAAGTCAAATAATTAAAAAATAAAATAAAATAATACTAATCATAATAATAATAATTTCCTCAAATAACTAAATGATCAATGATAGACTAAAGATATATTTCCGTTTCTATTTCACAAATATGGCTTTACAACAAACCAAATCTGTTTGTTTTACACTCAAAATCCAATTACTGAATACATCCCAACAGACTGCACTTTTAAGATAGCAATTTAACATTATTTTATGAGGTAAACACATTTCAAGTAATTAATTTGTTTATGTTGGTTGTTTTCAAAATGGTGGACAATAAATGCAGACAGATGCTCTTTCTACATTTTAATCATGCCAGCTGCACACGAAGTAGCTCAAGCGCTAAATATGATACAGATATATACACGCACACACCCACACATACATATATATATATATATATATATATATATATATATATATATATATATATATATATATATAGTTTAGTTGTCATACTGCAAGTTTGTGTGTAATGCTCGCCAAATTGCGAGTTGTGCATTGCGATGCTCGCAATGGCCACCAAAGGGGGAAGGGAGAGGATGGAGGGAGAAAGGAAAGGAGAGAAGGAGAGGGAAGGAGAGAGAAGGAGGCAAAAATAGAGTAGGAAGGAGATGGAGGGAGAGAGAGAAGGAGGGAAGGAGAGAGAGAGAGTGAGGTGAGGGAGAAAGAAAGAGAGAAGGAGGGGAAGAGTGTAAGAGGGAGAGAGGGGGAGAAGGAGAGGGAGAGAAGGAGATGGAGAGAGAGAAAAGTTGCTCATTGTGAGGCTTGCAATAGGCGGCGAAGGGGTAGAGGGAGGGAGAGAGGAGGGAGAAAGGAGGGAAGGAGAAAGAAGGAGAGGGACATAGAGCGAGAAGGAGAGAGAGAGAGAGAGAGACAGAAGGAGAGAGAGAGAAGGAGAGGGAGAGAGAGCAAGAAGGAGAGGGAGAGAGTGAGAAGGAGAGAGAGAGAGATGGGAAGGAGAGGGAGAGAGCAAGAAGGAGAGGAAGAGAGTGAGAGTGAGAAGAAGAGGGAGGGGAGAGAGAGAAGAAGAGAGGGAGAGATAGAAGGAGGGAGGGACAGTTCATCTTCATCTTATTAAAGAAAGCCATAATAAATGCATTTGAGTTGAAAGTATTAATGTACCTGAAAGTCCTAGATATAATAAACCATTGAAGTTAAGGAAAATCCTTATATATCTGTGATGCATATAACAATCTAACAATGAACCCTATTCTGTTAGAAGCCCAGTAAGTGACTCTAACCCGTAATTTTGGCTGCAAGTGTTTTATCTATAAATATTTAGATATATTCTATTGACTCCAGCTCGAAATTTACATCTTCCAACCTCCACATGTAAACCCTGCCTTTTTAAGTAGGATTTCAGGGGGCGGAATCATATGATTTGACAATATTTAACCAAGCACGTAATTTACTTCTTCGAAATGGCCAATAGTAAATGAGTCCAACAGGATAATGGCAGTAACAAATGGAAGTTAGACTATCCTGCAATCGGAGGCTGCGAATTAAGCCAATAAGTAATATTTGCCGATTGGGCTCACAATCAAGCAATCTATAAAAGGCATTAGAGCATTTGTTCTAGTCCATGTGAGTTTCATGGTATGTATTAACTCCTTGAGTCTTGGGATCGATATTACTCAATATACTATTTGAGAATGTTGTATAATTAATTCAAATGTCTTTCCATGCCTTCCCATGCTTTTAAACTACAGTATTGTGTGTAATTGCTGTTACAGCTTGATTTTTTTTAAAAGCCCCTGTGAGTCCAATTTAGTACTTGTAATATTTTTAACAGAAACATGATAATTTTTTCAGTTGCCGGTCAGACTTTAATTGCGAGCTAGAGCTACGGGTCTAATAGAATATCGATTTTGTGTAACTTTAATTATTTAGAGCTTGTAATATTCGCGCTTTGCTAAAACCAATGGACCAAATTTGCATCTTTGACTGACCCGTAATGATTGTGGGGAACTCGTAACCAGATGGTGAGTAGCTAATTGAATATGTGGCAATATTGAGAGTTGTTTTAAGTGTGTATAATTATATGACCTGGGCAATAAAATAGGGCCCAATGTTAACAGCTGTGTCGAATTCTGATGACAGCAATTCCTGATAGGTTGGAGCTTGAGACCATGATTAAAGAAACAGTTTTGTTAAATTATTGGAGGTTTTGGTATACAACAGATACCTCTGTCCCAAAACACATGGTTATAGGTCAACAACCCTGCTCGTTGTTGTGATTTGATCATTCATTTGTGTCCATCTCTTCTTGAGCCTATGGACCACAGCACGTGAGGCACATATGTCATTATGCCTCTGGTGGTGCTTATCCATTACGTTTTCTTGGCAAAGTTACTGGAGTGGGTTGCCAGTACCTTCTGCAGTGGGCTGTGATTTCTCTGAACTCTCTGCTATGACATGCCCATCTTGGGTGACCCTACATGGTATTTGTTCGATTAGGATACAGCATCACAAATTAGGATAAAGTGCCAAAGCAAGACAATAGTTAGCTGGTTCAAAAAACTAAATGGCTAGTAAACCATATGATAGTTTAGAACCCAACTTGTTTAGGGATGACACATGATTTTTTTCTTCATAAAAACTAAGGATTTCTTGATGAGTTAATGCAATGGATTAATGCAATGCTTATAACTGAGCCAATCCCTTTTGCTTAATCTGTATGCCTAGGAGACAGGAAGAGAACAGTACTTATAAATACCATGGATAAACCTCTGGGGATCCTAGGCTGTAGTTTAAAAAACTATTTAAAATTATTGAAATTAGTTTTGAGCATTTTATAAATTGTCACTTGTTCATCTCAATAGGGCGCATATAAAACTGGACGGCCATCTGTCCCCAGCTTCCGTCGGTGCCAGAAATCCCAGACTTGGCAGCGCTACCGAGCCATATTTAAAGAAGCATTCAACTTTTCTCACTATTTGATGTCACAAATTACAGGAGCTGTTAAATATAAATTACTGCTTTGGAATGAAGAGGCAATTTCCGAAAAGGGCATGTTTGTATTAAATCTGTGTATAAAGCAAGAAGATGAGTAAGTGTGTGTGTTCATGTTATGCCTAATAGCAATGAAGGCTCTACAGCAAAAAATACTATGATTTGTATTGCCGGGCATGACAACTGCAGAAGGAGGACGATGTTACTGTATATTTAGCATTGAATGTTAATAAGAGGAAATCCTGTCACCTTGTAACACTGTAAAAATGCATAAAATGTATATTATGTTTTTTTCTAGTTTAAAAAAAAAAGACACAATTTGTTCAAAGGCATTACCAATTATATGAGACTCAAACCTATAGATGACTGATGCTATGAAGCTTGCTTCCAGAGCTGGTGGGCGACAATCAGCCCTATTAAATTCCCTCTATGTGTTAAACCGTAGTTTGCAATGTAGCCAGTGAGACTTATTGCGGTTAAATTGGCCCCATAAAGCAAGCCGCTGCCAATCTGCGGGTTCGGAGCGAAAAAAGCCTACGGAACGTGGAATGAGGAACTTCGCGGACGCAAATCCTTTGTTCTCTCAAGCCCATAACCCCTACAATTCCAATCATGCTATTAATTTGCAACAATATCTCTTGCCCTCAACCCCGTAACACGGAAATGCAGCCCAAAGGCCAACGAGTGATAGAGAGCACACCCAAGGGGGGTAAAGTCCAATCTGTAGCACTTTAAATGCACATATACACACACTACTGTACTTTTATTAACAAGGATGTTAGGTCTTAGAATAAATAGCACAACATTCTCAAGCTCGCAAGTCGGCCCAGAAAAATACTTATTATTTCATGTTTAAATTCCGTGTTATAACGATCCTGGCAATCAATGTGTTAATACATATAAGGTAACTCGCTTGTAATAGAAAATCATATTTACAGATTTATCAATATTGCATTATATCTGTAATGTGGGTCCGATCCTAACTCGTAATTGAACCCTGTAAGACTTTGAAATCCAACCATCATTTTACAGTGACGTAATTCTGACGATCTCTGTTTCCATTGGCTCCATCGAAACCCGTAACTACGGGTTTGACTAATTCATCACGGTCAAGGCCGCAAATCCAACGGTTGACAAATGGTTTACGGGTTTGCGTCTCAAGCTCGTAACTCGCAGCCCATTCTAATTTAATAGCTATGTAACTCGGAAAAATTTCAAGCCTGCAGTCGTTGCAACATTCACATTGAACATACGGCCTTCTAATTTAAAATGGCTGTATGAAGAAAAAACATCACATACAGTATCAATATGTCACAGAGACAGACCTGCCCATAATGCTAGGCAAGTTCTCTCTTCATAGATGAATCAATACACCTTCAATCACTCAACCTTCATCATTGAAATGCTCCCTAGGCAAAGTAAGCATGAGACCCACAAGCCTTAGAGATATATGGATATACCTAAGATCGTGTAAGATGTGCATTTCTAAGGATACTTGCTTGTTCTATAGGCTTCTCTCCATGTATGGTGCTATCTCAAAAGGTATCTCCATGTATGGTGCTATCTCATTACCTACTCCAGTCGACCCTCAAAAAATACTAACATTTTAATTTTTCAAATTATCAGTGGACAGCAATGTTTTACAACTTAAATTAAAAAACAAGTGATGAGCAGTCCTCCTTTGCTTAAATATTGCTTTGTCTTGGGACCCTTCCCTTTAAATCATCAGACAATATTGTACAGCTTCACTGCGTATGTCTGTTTCTTAAAGTCACCAGCAGACATTTAATCACCAAAATCAAATCAGCAACCACTTTGCAGAAATAAACTCCTACTCATCTGGATTCTAACTAAATAGAAAATATAAAAACCTTATCTACTGTCAGATGGCTTGTCCACTATTGACTTGCAGCCTTATTAAATTGCGATTCGGTAAATTTAAAAGGGCTCTATTTAAGTACATAGGATATATTTTTTACAGAAGTTTTTTAGTTAGTGAACTTCTATCCACAAGTAAGGTCTTCACTAAATAAAAACTTCTGTAAAAAAATATGCTATGTGCTTATATAGAGCCCTTTTAAATTTGCAGAATCGCAATTTAATAAGGCTGATGATCTGGAAAGGGCCTTCACATACCAGACATAGTCTCTCCATAGGCATTAGCAGATTGAAGTTTGTGATCTAAGTTAGTACATGGATTATATACTGTAAATTACCATGAATTATTTTGCCAATACAGGTTCAATTATGCCTTGGAGAACTTAACTGGAGCCCAGACAGCCACAGGTCCTGTGGAGGAACATGGCGCACATGCATTCCCTGCTCTCATGGTACTCCACCTAAATATACTAAGCTGATGATTAGTTTGTCTATTGAAAAATCCAGCCCTGTATTTTTACTTTCTGGTCACTGATTTAATACAGTTACACTTCTACTTCATGTATTTCCACCTACTAAAAATATTCAGTCTTAAGTCTTGTATTGACATATTATAGGACTGTACATTTTGATACTGGAAGTAAATCTTAGACAACTGGAAAGCCATACATCTTGTCTAAGCTACTTTATTGTTGCTGTAAGAGGCCATGACAGAATATATCCAAATATTATTTAGATGACAAACAATGACCCCCAAATGTTATCATGTATTTAGGCCCACCCACCCATAAATTAGTATATCGTGCCATACATTAACATATAGGAATTGCACAATCAATGCTGAATATCTCAGCAATTATTTACAGTAGAGAAACACAATGCATGTACTATTGTAATGAAACTAATTGTTGTTGTGTGACAGTGTTCTTTTCAAAACGTTCCCTGCAACATCTATAATGTGGGTGGGTGGTGCATGGAGTGGGAGGTACACCTACAAGTGCCCATATTTCAGTTTACTTAATTTGACACCTTAAATTTAATTAGCTATAGTGTATAATGTCTATTGTTACAATGATTGGGTGCTTTATGGAAAGTATTATGCATGTTTGATTCTAAGCTCAGGACAGGGCCCTTCTTTCTTTTGCAATGTGTTAAAATAGTTTTTTCCTTGTACTTAACCCCTGTATAGCACTAAATAATATGGTAGTGTGTTACAAATAAAGGATAATAATAATATACAGTACATTTACATTATCAATAGAAAAAATAGTAATGAATGGGTATGGAGAGAGGCTGATAGTGAGAAGATGACATTGAGTGAGTATGGCAGCAGAGGGTGGTTGTTAGATAGAGGAAGAAATATGGTTGTTAGAGGGCATGGAGAGAAAGGTTGGTAGAGTTAAGTGGGTATGCAGTTATGGTGGCATTGAGGAAATATGGTATCAGATGATGCTTGTGAGATGATTTATAGAGAGGATAACCTTGAGTAGGTATAGGTCACTGGGCCTTATACCATAAACTTAGCAGATTCACTCCTTCATTTTCTCAGTTGCATTCACCATCAGGACTGAGCAGTCATTTCTGCAGAGGCTCAACCAATGTTACTGGGCCTCATATCCTCCACACAGCAGATTCACTCCCCAACTGTCATTTTCCCATTTCTATTGCATCTAGACCTAGACCATCACACAGTGCCACCTCTCTTCAGCCTCTAAACTCATCTAACATGGCCTCCCTCCTACCCTGTCCACACCCACCCACCTATGATTTATCTTATTTATAGTGCAGGTTTAGCACTATCACCTCCATTTTTCACAGCTGATACACCCACAAACTTATATCACTAATTAAACCTCTAATCTCTCTTCAATTACTTGCTATACTCTTATTTTTCCTTTTAATTACTTCACCATTTCATTTTATTTATTGTAGGTTTCAGAATTTTCAATCTTATAAAGTGCTTCAAAAAATGTTGGCACATTACAAAAAACAAAGAGAAAAAGACAGGCGCCCATCCTAGTGCAGATTGCACCTTGGATACCACACCAATAGGACATGTGAGGGCAAATTAGAAATCACCAAATAGATGTTGCAAATGCCCACGCACATGGTCCAACCTCACAGATATGAGGTATAATATGCATATATAGAAGGATGCAGATTTTCCACTTTCTACCTAGATGGGTTGTATAAAACAATCAACTCCAAGGTGACTCCTGACAGACAGATACTGCTCCAAAGGTCAGAACGTTTGATGAATCCAGAAACCAATATAATATATTAACGCAGTTTAATGAAATGAGACCTTCACTGATCAAATGAAGTGTCTCTTAAAAACAATATTAAAAAGTGAAATGATAAGACACGTTTCGCACCTCTATCATAGCTTCCTCAGTGATCTCATCAAAGATGAATATGTTCGATATTGTCATATACAATACTTATATAAAGACATACAAAAAATAATATATATATATATATATATATATATATATATACATACATACATACATAAATATATATATTTCCAGACTTATATGTGCCTCAAAATAGATCAGGTAAACCAAGTCATCTGAGGAGCCCAGGAGGTAGCAACCTTCCTCTAGCCTGCCCCGGACCAGAATGCTGTGTTTCCCGCCATCAGCCTCACTTCTGGTGTGCCCGATACGTCACTTCTGGTGCGCCGTACATGTCATTTCCAGTCCGGTTTTGCCCCGAAAGGTCACAAATCCCCCAGCTTCAGATTAACAGACAAAAATATGGCATAAATACATAAAAAAAGGTAAGAGCAAACATATTAAAAATGCTCCTAATACACAATAATAAATACAATAAATGCTAAAATTACTGCCAGATAACACACATAACCAACTTTCTGTTCTGGAATATTTCTTTAATAATTAATAATATTTAGAGTACCATAAAAAAGTTTCTTATTTTTAAGTTTCTGTTATTTTTGTTACATCTTATGTACCCTTATCCAAACAGCAGAAAAAATACATTGTATATTTTCCTCTACATTTCAATGCAAGTTCTCATAATTTTTGTCGTAGGTGGTTGTGAGTCGGTATGAAAATTAGAGGATATATACTGGGGGGCATGATGGTGCATGGGTATGCTCACATTTCCTTCAATAACAATAGTCCTTTATGTTGTGGGTTTTGCCAGTTCAAGATCTACTTCAATTGCAAATTTGCAACAGTTACAGAGCGATTCAATTGAACAAGGCTGCAACTACCTGGCCGAAAGCCTAAACTGTAAACCATGCACCCATACGTAGCATTTCAGAGCGTGTTCATGATCAATTAAGCAAGGCCGTAACTACCGATTTAGAAATAGCCAATAGTAAATGAGACCGTCATCATGACGTTAGTAAAACATGGAGGTTAAACGCCAATCAATTAACATTTAGAAGTCTGATATGCGATCAGACTCGCAATCCTGCAATGCACAAAATAACAAAAATGAATGACGATACTGTTCTAGTCCATGTGGGTGGGCTGATATGTATTAACTCCTTGATTCCTGGGATCAATATACCATAAAAATAAAACATAAAAAAAAAAAAAAAAATTATTGCAGATGTGCAAGATTGAGACTGTTGTGCAATTAATTCTAATGTCTTTCGTCACTTTTCCCGTCTTTTAACGTGCAGTATTGATTTTTTTATTTGCCTTTACAGCGCTACGAACAGGGCATTAACCCGCTTGCAAGTCCTATCTGGTACCCGTGGGATTTTCTTCTACATTTGCCATTTATGGAATTGTAGCAATTGAAAAGCGATTTGCTATTGCACATTTACAGGCTTGAAAGATCAAAGGCTTAGCTGGTTCGGAGTTACGATTTTGAAAATCGCAGGGATTTGCAGCCTGTAACCCGCAAATAGTTTGCGGGTAGCTAAAAGATGCCAATTGAATAGAAAGTTTGTTTACAGGCTACATTACAGGCTCCAGTAGTCTTTATGTACTGAGTAAGTAAAATCTATAATAAATGAAATTATTTACAAATTTCTTTCATCTGCAAACATCTGATATCTACAATTTTGCAGCACACCTAGAGAATCATGCTGCACACTAGTGTATAGTGACACACCCTTCTAGAACCATTATTTTAAATAATGTCTCCAGCAAAGGCCCCCATGCCAATTGAGTTGGTGGTATGCCCGTAAAACGGCGGCGGGACCTTTTTCAACATGTTAGACCTTGATGTTTATCTGTTGCTCCCACACATTATAACACTTAGCCCACACATGTAAACCCTCATCACATATAACAGTTGTCAAACTGTGATTCGTCGCCACGATTGTGGGTGCATGCGCAAAGCGCGGCGTAAGCCACACATGCGCATTGTGCAACGGGCCTCTCATACGCAACGGAACGCGCATGCGCATTGCTGCAACAAGACAGAGGAGGAGAGAGAGGAGGAGGGGACACACAGGAAAGGAGGGGGAAAACACAGAGGAGAGGGGGAGAGACACAGAGGAGGGGGGAGAGACACAGGGGAGTGGGGGGAAGAGACACAGGGGAATGAGAGGAGGGGGGCAAAGACACAGAGGAGTGGAGAGAGACAAAGGGGAGTGAGAGGAGGGGGGGAGAGACACAGGAGAGTGAGAGGAGGTGGAGGAGGGGGAGGAGGGGAAAGATACAGGGGAGGGGGAGGAGGGGAAAGACACGAGGGGGAGAGACACAGGGGAATGAGAGGGCGGGGAGAGAGACACAGGGGAGTGAGAGGAGGGGGGAGAGACACAGGGGAGGGAGAGGAGGGGGAGACACAGGGGAGAGAGTGGAGGGGGAAGAGACACAGGGGAGGGAGAGGAGGGGGAAGAGACACAGGGGAGGGACATTAGGGGAAGAGATACGAGGGAGGGAGGGAAGAGACACAGGGGGAAGAGATGGGAAAAGAGACACAGGGGGAAAGAGACACATGGGAGGGAGAGGAGGGGGAAAGAGACAAAGGGGAGGGAGAGGGGGACAAGAGACACAGGGGAGAGAGAGGGGGGCAAGAGACACAGGGGAGAGAGAGGGGGGCAAGAGACACAGGGGAGAGAGGGGGGGGCAATAGACACAGGGGAGGGAGAGGTGGGGTCAAGAGACACAGGGCAGGGAGAGGGGGTGCAAAAGACACAGGGCAGGGAGGGGGGGCAAGAGACACAGGGGAGGGAGAGGTGGGGGCAAGAGACACAGGGCAGGGAGAGGGGGGAAGAGACATAGGGGAGGGAGAGGGGGTAAAAACACAGGGGGGAAGGAGACACAAGGGAGGGAGTGGAGGGGGGAAATGAGACACAAGGGAGGAAGTAAACAGAGGGAGAGACTGACAAGGAGTTCCGAAGGTGCTCATTGCAAGGCCCGTGATGAGCGCCAAAGGTGCTCATCGCGAGGCCAGTAAAGTAGAGGGGGGGAGGCTCCCATTGTGTGGCAAACAGCATTGCCAGGCTTCACATTTTCTTGCCGTTATTTTTGACGGGCAAGTTGCTAGTCATTGTTATAATGAGTAAGAACAAGCAGCTGTAACTACAGCAATGAACTATTATATTTATATAGAAATTAATTATTTTTTTATTTTTTTTTACATTAAAATAATAATGATAATTAAATAGATTTAACAAATTTATTTATAGATTCAATACATCATTATTTTTTATTTTATGTTTCCATACAGTATGTCATACAGATATACATATATATATATATATATAGACAGTGCATTACAGCAACATGGTTTCCTGATATGTAATAATTCCTTGACTACTGGATTGTGTGTTACCCTTGATGCTGTATAATTAATTTTTTAATTACACATTTGTTTATATTGGAGTGGTAAACGTCAAATAATGTTGACATTTCATCATATTTAATTGTATTTTGGTGCTATACTGTCTCTAACTTCTGCTGCGGCATCATTTTAAAACCATTTTCGAGTGGTCTTTGGTACACATAATATTTAATTTAAAAAAGAGGTCCCTGATCATTATATGGCAGTTTAAGTAGAACTGAAACAACAATGCTCTAAAATAAACAAAAATATTTGTAAAAACACAGTATTTGGGAAAAATATAATAGCAGTTTTGTTTAGACTGCATGAGACCATTGAAAAGCGTATTTGCCATTAAGCAAAAAATAACAAGTAAAACAGTGAATATTAGGGTGCTTATTGCAAAAAAGTATGAAAGCTCAGAGATTTCCTAGCACACAACAGGAGTGTCTAAATGTCAAAGTTTTTAATACATTATAATTCCCTTATATCAATCTTTAAATACTTCAATAAAAGTTAAGTTTTAAGCTTGCATATAATCGCAATATTTAGAAAATAGAGTACTTAAAGTCATGTAGAAGTAGCATCTTTTTGTACTATACGCAAGACTTTTCTTTTGTCAGTGCAAAACTCAATAGAAACATAATTTTCGGCTCTGGCTTGCTGCAGTCACTCGTAGCAGTTCTCTCGCAGTGATTCAGGGATGGGGATTAGCATAGCTAGGACGTTTTACTTAGTTCTTAAACCTGCTGTAATGTTGCAATATAGGGGAATGCATAGGGGCCAAAGCCATTTGAAATGATTTAAAATGGCATATATATCAACTTTGCAAAGTCAATCTGACTTTTTATGTCTTACTCCAACTTGTGTTGTGTTCCAAGCAGAAGGTTCGCTGAGATTTTTAATTATTGACTTAAATTAAGCAAGTGAACTGTCATTTCTATATAACATTTAACCACAGTGTAATTATACGTGCTGTAATTATGTGTACCTTCCATGCAATTAATATATTATGCTGTCTAAGTATTTAAATGTGATGAGAGTTACTAATTATATTTTTGAACTAAAATGCCTGTCACAGATCCTTTTATTAGTACATATGGAAACAGTCTATATTATGTATACATCGGTGATATTTCCATAGAACTGTATTTAAATCTAGTTTAAGCTTTATTCTTTTTGTTAACTAGTATATAACATTAGGAAAAAACCTTTAGGTATTGGGTGTCTCAACCAGTGGTGGAGTGGAGGGCTCTTGTGCAAAAAAAAAATGTTGGTCCCCTGAGGGGAATTGTAAAAATGTGTTTGCACAGGTACTAATTCACCCAGTGCCCCTTCCCAAAACCCCTTCCCATAACAGCTCTCCTCCCTAAGACCCCTTACCATAACAGAGCCCTATCTCCAAGAACTTTACCTATTGCTGTGCCCCCCCAAGATCCCTTTCCATAGCTGAACCCCTTCTCTTACATCCTGCCTGTGCAAAGCACATTGCACCCACCCCTCTTAACATTCATCCGTACATAGTACCCAGTTCTTGTCATCAGCTATTCCCTCTCCGCATCTATCCCCAAACAGCACCCAAACCCTCTCAGCCATCTCATATAGCACCTATCTCCCTTGCTCCTCCTCACAGAACCCACCATTTCCCTATACTTTGTCACTCTGCAGCCCTTGGAGGGGGGAGGGGGAATGGTGGGTTGGGCCGGGGGAGGGGGAATGGTGGGTTGGGCCGGGGGAGGGGGAATGGTGGGTTGGGCCGGGGGAGGGGAAGGGGCGCTACAGAAAAAAAATTAAATGCAAAAAAAGGAAATTTACACAGCACTGCCTCCCCCACCAGAGAAAGGCCTTCATGCACTGAACCACCTGCACCACTGGTAGATCCTGCCAGGGTCTCAAGTACAACTCAAGTCATCTCTTGATTTAGATGCCCCAATTCCTATGGGGCAAACAACTCATGTAAGGTAAGAAAATGCTTAGTAAATTCCCTCCACTGAAGAAAGTTTATTGGTTAACCCAACAAAGCTCAAATCAGTTTTTATTTTTTAACAAGGGGAAGTTAAATATTAAAGATTCCTCACTTATATGGAGCCTATTTAACATATTTTTATGAACAGGCTCCAGTGAAAATATTCATAAGTAGAGAGAAGTAGAATATCAAACAAGTTTATTTCCAGTTAACCCCATGTATCTCAACATATACCCATGTCTTTTGACCTAATATGTATGGCCTCCATTCCATGATTCCTATAAGAACCAAGTGAAGTTCACTCGTAAATCACTACCAAGCTATCACATCACAAAAAAATCTAGTCTTCAAGAAATGCCATCCGAGTGCTCAAAATGTTCCTAATATACTAAGAGCTCAATTCAATTTGAAGCCCAGTCGGTATATAGCCTGTATGTATGTAGCTCTGCTGCGGGCTCAGAGTCCACTACAATTCCGGTGCTATTCAATTGGACCCGCCTGCAAGTTTTGGGATGAAAGCCAAAATCTTAAACCATGCACTCGTCCGTAGCAGTTCAAGGCGGGAATATGATCAATTAAGCAAGACCTTAACCAACCATTTTGAAACAGCCAATAGAAAATGAAACCATCATCATGATGTCAATAAAATATGGAGGTTACATGTCAATCAATTAGCGTTTAGGGGTCCGATGTGTGATAGGAATTGCAAAACCGCAGAATACAAAATAATAAAAATGAATGCCGATTTTGTTCTAGTCCATGTGGATGGCCTGATATGTATTAACCCATTGATTCCCTAGATCGACATAACCCTGAAATGACACATAATAAAATAATTTTTTTGCAAGCTTCAGACTGGTTAATTAATTAATTCTAATGTCTTTCATTGCTTTCCCAGTCATTTACAGTGCAGTATTGATTTTTTATTTGCATTTACAGTGCTACGTACAGGAGTTAAACCCCCTTACAGGTCCTCTCTAGCACTCGTAGGATTTTCTACTACATTTGCCATTTACAGGTGTGAAAACATTTGCGGGCTTGGGGAATTGTAGCAATTGAATAACGATTGTAACTCTTGCGGACGGGAAACATCAAAGGTTTCGGGAGGCTGTAAATCCTGGGATTAACAATCGCAAAGTTTTCAAGCCCGTAAAACGTAAACCGTCTGGAGCTCGCAAAAAGATGCATATTGAATAGCAAATTAACTTATGGCCTCACTTACGGGCTCCAGTAACTTACACCTGCTTAACTGAATCGGGCTCTAGGTTTAAAAATCACTATTACATGGCTCCCGTAACAATATCTGATCTCACTCAAGTTCACTTGGAAGTCTCTACAAGTGCTTGAAATTTTAAAAATGCCTAAGGTACCTTCAAACTCCCATAAAGGCAGAAAAATAGAACTATTCTGTAAACATTTTAAGAAAACCTGTTGTATAAAAATGTTTATGCCCACAGAATATTTATTAAGTTGTGTATTTGGTAGTGCACAGAGAAGGTTTCTATCTTTCTCTACCAATTTATGAACATAATATGTTCTGTAGTAGACAGAGCCAAACAGGGGCTATTTACTTGACGTTAGGCAGTAAAAACAGAACTTCTACGTACTTCTTAATAAAAAAAAAGTACATCAAAGTAAATATAAACACAGATATATTATATACCTAGTATAATCACACATGATACTGCCGTTATTTGCTCCTCATATGTAGCTTTGAGAATTACACAGACTCAAAGTGGAGATACATGGAGAACCACAAACCTGTGCTCTCCTCAGAAAAAGAAGAGAAACTGACTTCAAAGTAATGACAAAGACCCCAAGGGTATTCTTGGAGATTATATAAAAACAAGACACCAACTTCCAGAATTATTTGTTGAGTGAGAAGATGGGCAACATTATTCAGCCAATCACAGAAGAGTTGTTGTTACTGTCCCTCAAAGCAGTTCAGAAATCTGGATGTACAGGCAGCAGAATCATCGTAGCCTTTTGAGATATTTCAGCTGCTGGCACATGATGTGTGTCAAGACCCAGAGAGGAGGTGACCACTTAGACAAGTACATTATCCCACCTCACACAAGCCCCTTGTCATATCCCTCCCTGTATGAGGGTCTGGTTTTTGACTGTGACCTCCCCACCATGTTACTAGGGCTATCAACCACTTTTACTTGTTTCCAGATATACCAGGGCCGGGGGGGGGGGCATCTTGATCTGTCAAACTTTACAACTATGGCTTTGCTCACGCATGGGAGACTAGGGAGGGGGTGGAGAGAATTCCATTCAGAATATCACATAGTATAACATTTTTTGTCACCTATAGGCAACCAATGGTAAATATTACATAGCAAAGTAACCCTAACATTCATTATTGTGGCCAACATTACATAACACATAAAAAAACAACATGCCACAGTCCTTAAAACAAGTCCCATGTCCCTTGTAATAGTCTTTTGATATTGGCAATCACATGTCCTCAGAACATGTCCATGACTTCAGGGGCTGTGACCATATGGTTTTGGGCCCTTGCTTGTGGGGGGGGGGGGGGCAGGGGACTCCTACCATGGCCCGAAACATCAGTCAAGACAGTGACCCCTACAGACTGTTACCCCATAGGACAACTGCCTACTCTGCCTAATAGGAAATCTGACAAGAGGCTCTGTTGCAGTACAAAAATATTCATATTGTTAAGGCATCATTACACAAATCTCTTCCAATTGATTGATCTGAAACACGTGCAGATCCTCCCAAAAGTTCTAATTACGTGAAGTCATCTGCGAATCACAATCTGTAACTTGAGACATATACAATTGCAATTAATTTGTAAAGAGATTGAGAGTTTGAAATTGTTCTACCATGTAAATGACCTGACCTGTATGTAGTTTGTTCTTCTCACCCTATAGCATTTATCAGAATACACTAATAAAGAACATGGTGTAGATCTGGAAACTGTCATGTCAACATCAATGATATGACGGAGCAGCCTTAATAATAATATAATTTCATAATACTTAATGAACATAAATTTTCCCTATGTAGTTAACCCCGATGCCTTATGTAGTAATGTTTACAAATTCATTAGAGATGAAGCATTTGCACAAAGCCTCATCTGTTGCAATAAGACACTCCAGGGAACGTCTAAATGATCCATTTAAACGGTTCTTGGGTGGATAAAAGCACTTGCTCTTTGGCCTCATGCTTTGTAATGTACGTGAGGGATGTTCAAATGGATCAGTTAAGCATATCCTGCCATGCTTTACTGCTTAATTGGATTTGAATGTGCGGCATATTAAAGTTGCACAAAAAAGAGAACATTTTAACTGTGTCATCCCCCCCATACTAAATTGTTTTAGAATGTGACACAAAAATGTTGAATGTTTGTAGAAAGATTTGTGATGGAATTTAGAATTTTTTTTATATTAACCCACACACATACACCCTGATGTACGAAATATAAAGTATATATAACTGTAATTCTTGGAATTCTGGGCAATAAATACGTTTTTAACTTGTTTTAGATATTCAAATGTGGACACAGATGTACTATTTATTTTCTGTACTACTGTGCGATGGAGGCTTCCATCGCTCTTTTGCCCACTATATATTAAACTAGCGACTTGCCTGTCAAAAAATGATGGCAATAGAATTGTAAGTCGGGGAATGCCGTTTGGCCCACAAAGTAAGCGTTTTGGTTGTGTGAGTACCTTCAGTGCTCATTGCAAGCCTCGTGCTGAGTGCCTTTGGCGCTCATTGCGAGCCTCTGGATTGGTGTATTTTTGGTTGTCAAAGCCCCTTTGGCGCTGATTGCAAGGTCCATGCTTATCGTCTTTGGTGTTTATTGCGATACTGTCCTGTGGTGTTTTGTAATTTTTTCTGTATATGTATTTTTGTAATTATAATTAATTAATTAATTACTGAACTCATAAATTTATATACTTTACCTCTTTGTAATTAATATATGCAGCAACCAATATGCTGAAGAGATAACAATCTGTTTTAATGTTCCTGCAGCATACAATGTAGATTTTCAGTGTTGGTGAGCTGAGGTGTAAGTGTCAGCAATGTCTGCAGTGTGTAGTGTAAATAGGCTGCGTGCATGAGGGAAAGCCGTTTGTGTAGCTGTGTAGTTCCTCATTCTGTAAGTTAGTGTTGTAAAATGGCGGCGATTGTGTATGTGGTACGCGGGTATGGGTGATTTTGCGTCCTTCCTAAGTGTATTTTGCTCATACGGGGTTGTGTAAAAGTTGTATGTGCCTGGGGCTGTTTTGCGGGTTTAGGGGTCGTGTAGCCTCGTTTACGTTTTTTCGGCGGCCATTTTTTCTCTTAGGGGAGTTTCGAGTGCCTAAACTCCTGAAATTGGACTTAAATTGAGGTGTAACCTCACTTCCAGACGTCCTGGGTGTCCCCCCTTGCTGTGTGTGATTTTTTTTTTAGTATTTTGTGTTTTTCAGTGTGCGCAGTTTGGCCATTAAGTTCATATTGTTTTGCGGCTAGTATTTTTTTTCTCTAAGTTGCGGTTTCCTTTTGTAAGTGTTACGGGATGTATTTTTTTTTTTATGCGATTTTTGCA
Organism: Discoglossus pictus; assembly: GCA_027410445.1. Lineage (NCBI taxonomy): Eukaryota > Metazoa > Chordata > Amphibia > Anura > Alytidae > Discoglossus > Discoglossus pictus. Next base: position 53,528,808 of record CM050175.1, read on the forward strand.
AAGTGCTACGGGTGTCGCACCAGCGCAGTGAGCACCTCCGGCGCTCCCTGCCTAAGTGCTTTACGGTTGTAGGGATGAGCTCCTACGGTGCTCATCTCCACCAGCACAAGGAGTGCCTTTGGCGCTCCTTGCCTGGCCGCAACCGCGTTACCAACGGATTTTGGGAAGCCCGCGCTGCTGACAACTATATATGTGATGATGATTGCTGTGGTGAACTACCTACTAAAAATATCCACTACACAAGCTGGAATCCCGCCCGACACTGATGATAGGCAGTAACCTTGAAACGGTTGTACGTTGGTGGGATTCCCAGCTTGTGTATAATCCAATCCTAGCTTTGTTCAAAGCTGTTTGATACAGCGGGCATATGCTTAACGGAAGCCATGTTTCATATGGTTATGGATTGCAAGAGCATAGCCTTCGTGGGCACATTTGCATGTCCCTGCTCAGCTTCCGAGAGTGCAGTGTAATAACTGTATTTCTTGGAATTCTGGGCAGTATTTTAACTTGTTTTAGACATTCAAATGTGAACACAAATATACTACTGATTTACTATATAAATATACGAGCGACTTGTCTGTCTAAAATGACTGCAAAAATATTTGGCAATCCTATTATTTGCCACACAGCGAGGCTCTCCCCCCTCTAGCATGAAGGCCTCGTGATGAACGCCTTAGGCGTTCACTGCAGGATGCGGCATGCGCTGTGCGCATACGCAAGCCCATGACTTTGCGAGTGTTACTCTCCCTCCCCTGTGTCTCTTCCCCCTCCCCTGTATCTCTTTCCCCTTCCTCCCTCCCTCCTCTGTGTCTCTTCCCCCCCCCCCCCTCTCCCTCCCTTGTGTATCTTTCCCCCCTCTATCACCCCTGTCTGCCCTGGTGGCGGTTCATCCAGTTACGGGCTTGAAAAAAGCCCTTAACTCTATTTTAGCTTCTCCCACCCTCTACCTTGCAAGCCTCTACCCCCCGCCCCCCCTCTATTTTACGGGACTTGCAATGAAGCGCCCTGGATGCTCAATGCAGACCTCGGCAAACCCTGGATCGGGAGCCCTGCAATGAGCGCCTTCGGCCTGTTTACAAAAAAATATTGGGGTAAGAGCAGACAAATTCGAGTAATGTAGTGCAGTAATTTCAATTCTAATTGTTTTATTATTCGGTTTTAGATTTATTTTAAAATAAATACACATGTAAAATTTTCAAACATGTCATAAAGAAAAAGCAAAAAAAATATGTATTTCTCCGTTATCCATTTTCTTTAATAAATTACTTTGTATGCTTCTTACTCCTTAATATTTATGGGACATATTTTTATAAACACGTTTTTGTTTCTGAAGCTGGATTATAAAGGACATTTTAGTTATGGTTCCTGAACTTGCATCTAATCACTTAATAATGTTGCTGACTTCGTTTTGAATATTTACCAAATCTATTGTTGACTTCTATTAATGTGTAAAATCCCATCCTCACTTCATAACATAAAGGTAAATTAAAAAGCAAAGGCCAAGACCAGACTGTATTCCAATCTACAGATTAACTCTGGGGTATTCAAAACGCTTTGCTTCGAAAGCAGAAAAAAAGGAGTACTGACAGTTTTCCTGATGTAAAACGTTTTAGAAAAAAAAAAAAACTCTCACCATTGGTATTGCATTTTAAAATTCTGAATGGTGGTAAATTTACAGTGTAATTATCCATTATAGATTTTTTTTCTGAAGAGCTGTAACAAAATGCAGCAATTGCCTTGTTGTAAATGAATTCCTGTTATGTGTACATTACCTCTGTTCTTTCTATCGTTGGATGCAACAGATCTTCTGGCAAATAGACATTTCCGACAAATTGTTGCATGCTTTATTTTAAAGTTAATCATGAATTCAAAGGGTGTCTGCTTTCACCCTAGTACATTTGTGTTCACATTTAAAAGTCTAAAACAAGTAAAAAAAAATAATTACTTCCTGCTCAAAATTCCAAGAAATACATTTATTACACTGCACTCTGGGAAGCTGAGCAGGGACATGCAAATATACCCACAAATGCTTCGTTCTTCTATCCATAACCATTTTCAATATGGCTTCCTTTAAGCTTATGCCTGCTACATTACACAGCTTTTTTGCAAAACCAAGGTTGGATTATACACAAGCTGGGAATCCTACACACATACATACAGGTATACCCCACTTAACCCAATCCATTTTAGGGCTAATTTCCTGCAGCAATCTTTTTGCTGTTTTTCCCTGCTTTGCGCTGAACCCCTCTTTAGTGATGTTTTTTGACCGCCGATCCACATTGAACGCTCTGCTTCTCTATAATGCTGTTTTTTCCTTGCACAGAACAAGGTCACATGATTTAAAGAGACAGTAGAAGAGAGAGAGAGCGAGAGAGGTGCCATCTTGGATTAGGAAAGAGCAACAAAAGACCCCAATTCCTACCTCCATCATCTAAAGAGAAGGTGCAGAATATATATTTTTGGTACTGTTTTACAGACAATATGTGAGTGCATGGAAGACCAGGACAAATTGAAGTGCCAGAGCATTCTTTTTGGATGTCAAGATGGAGGTGCTGGACCTTTTGGAGAAAGGAGAATGCCAAATGGACATTGGAGCGGATTTAAAGATGTCAACCTCCACATCTGCACCATCCTGAAAACCAAGGATAAGATCAAGTCTTTGGTAACCACCTGTACTGCATCTTCTATGAAGAAGATTACTTGGTCAAGATGCTATGCCCTGGAGGTAATAGAGAAGCGGCTATTGATTTGTACTGATGATGAGATGAGAGCGCAAAATGCCTCTCAGCCAGGCCATCATCATGGAAAAGGCCAGAAGCATCTATGGCCATTTCCAAAGCAAAACTCCAGATGAGATGGGTGTGGTAACTTGTCTTCCTTGAATGGTAATTCAGGACTACTTAAACAGGCCTTTGTAGGAGGGCTGAGAATCTTTACTTCCCTCCCACAATTGCTAAAGGAAGTCATGGACAGGATGTGATGTAAATTACATCATCTCAACTAAGGATATATCCAGGCAGGAAACTGGTGCTGTTTTCCTATTTGCTTGCTGGATGGTGTTGGTGATGGTTGATGGTGGTGATGATGGAAATGGTCTAACCGTGGGTAAGATAAAGCGTTTGGGAAAGGGGATTATTATATAGGTAGATAGATTTAAAAAGGGTTGGTGCTCCGTGGGTCTGGCTGTGTGTTTATAATACATTTATAGTATTGTGTTGTTGCCTTTTAATAAATACCTTTTAATGTAGACGAACCTTGTGTAATATTTATATATATTAATTTGGTGTTACACCACATTTGGCGACCATGAATTTTAGACTTCTACAAGGGTTATTTATGAGGTAATATCACATTAATAGATAGTCAGATTTATTTTTTGGGGGAAGAAAAAGTACTTTGTCTAATTATCCTCTGCATGGGAAATCAAGTGCTGATTGTGTGTGGAGTCTAGTTTGGGCCTACATTTTAATATACAAGCTTGGGCATCAGGCCTCAATTTTGAATATATTAGCAGGCCTAGTAGTTTTTCAGGCCTTCATTTTTATTTTATTGTAATAGACTACCAGCATAGGCCTCAATTATTATTATTTTTAATCCTTTATATCGTATTAGCTTATTTTGCTACATAAAACAAATATATCATACAGGTTGTTTTTGTGGGTTTCAAATATCTGAGTGAGTTGACTATCAGAGTACAGGCCTAGCCCTGCATTTGAATACAATATGGTAGGCTCCATGCGGCTTTTTGTTGTATTTGAATGCTGATTTCCTTTGTATCCTAGTTTGGGTCTCCATTTTAATATACAAGCTTGGGCATCAGGCCTCAATTTTGAATATATTAGCAGGCCTAGTAGTTTTTCAGGCCTTCATTTTTATTTTATTGTAATAGACTACCAGCATAGGCCTCAATTATTATTATTTTTAATCCTTTATATCGTATTAGCTTATTTTGCTACATAAAACAAAGATATCATACAGGTTGTTTTTGTGGGTTTCAAATATCTGAGTGAGTTGAATATCAGAGTACAGGCCTAGCCCTGCATTTGAATACAATATGGTAGGCTCCATGCGGCTTTTTGTTGTATTTGAATGCTGATTTCCTTTGTATCCTAGTTTGGGTCTCCATTTTAATATACAAGCTTGGGCATCAGGCCTCAATTTTGAATATATTAGCAGGCCTAGTAGTTTTTCAGGCCTTCATTTTTATTTTATTGTAATAGACTACCAGCATAGGCCTCAATTATTATTTTTAATCCTTTATATCGTATTAGCTTATTTTGCTACATAAAACAAAGATATCATACAGGTTGTTTTTGTGGGTTTCAAATATCTGAGTGAGTTGAATATCAGAGTACAGGTCTAGCCCTGCATTTGAATACAATATAGTAGGCTCCATGCGGCTTTTTGTTGTATTTGAATGCTGATTTCCTTTGTATCCTAGTTTGGGTCTCCATTTTAATATACAAGCTTGGGCATCAGGCCTCAATTTTGAATATATTAGCAGGCCTAGTAGTTTTTCAGGCCTTCATTTGTATTTTATTGTAATAGACTACCAGAATAGGCCTCAATTATTATTATTTTTAATCCTTTATATCGTATTAGCTTATTTTGCTACATAAAACAAAGATATCATACAGGTTGTTTTTGTGGGT